>JAUIMM010000432.1:1052500-1550000 GCA_031769625.1 Taudactylus pleione | reverse complement strand
GGTCAAGACCATCGCGACCATCGGGCTTGCCACGAGACCCTTGTGGTAGGGTCTCGTTGCCGCAAGCCCTAGAGTGCTTTCGGCAAAATTCCGGGTCTGATCCGGATAGGAACTTTGTTCCAACTCCGGGTCAGACCCAGAATTTAGGTGGAAAAGGGGTAATAGTCTCTATAGTTACATATATGCATTTAGTTTATTTGTTGGTCCCACTATTATTGAATAATATGTTATTAGCATGATAAAGTCTAAAATAATTAAATTCTTTATACTGTATATGCAGATATACAGTATGGGAATCTGTAAGTTATATTGCCGGCAGATGAAATACCAACGCCGGAAGGCCGGCAGATGGAGATCCCAACAGGGTAAGTATTAACCCTATCTGTATCCCCCACCCTAACCCTAACCTCCCCCCCTAGTGCCTAAACCTAACCCCCATCCTCCCTGCACCCTAAACCTAACCCTACCGGGGGAGGGGGTGACCCACCCTAACCTCCCATAGCCTAACCCTAATCCACCCCGGGGCGGTGCCTAACCCTAAATCCCCCCCAGGAGTCCATAAACCTAACACCCCCATTTTGGCGTGGGGCTAATGATAGGCGTCGGTATTTAGATCATTAGTCCCATGCTGGGCTTTCACTGTCGGGAAGCCGGCGGTCGCCATTTTGACTGCCGGCTTCCTGACTACATCCTACAGTATGTGTGTAATACATTTAATTATTTTTTATTCTATAATGCGAATAACAGATGAATTAATTAGTGGGACTAACAAAGAAACATTTCTTATTTATCAAAAGAAGCAAAATTGTGTTACTGTATGTATTTTTTTTGCTTTTACTTTAAAATTGTGTTTTTGAAATTTCGCTCACACATTATATAAGTTTTTAAAATCACCTCTACTCATCCAGGTTGTAATAGATGCCAACATGCGGGTTAGAGGATATGTGTATATGCCATGACAGATAGTACATGTTTAATAGTACATAGGGTCCCATGGCTCCGCCCTCCGTCCCTGCCTGATTACACATTGTGACAGGATGAATGGCTTGTTTAGTGCTGTCTGTACTGACCCTAATTCATTCTCTTTTCCCTCATTCCATCTGATAATCACCATCCACAAACCCCTCCACCTTCCTTCTCATTTACATAATTTACATCTCTTCAATTAGGTGACCAGATGTCCAGATTTGCCACCAATGGTCTGCAAATTAATTAAAAATGAATATAATTTTTAATAATGGCTGATTAGAAGGAATTACTTGTTATATAAACAAGAGACAGCTATTTGCCCTCAATTGGTGCCAATCTGCATTAATTAATCCCCAGCACTCTTCCTTTGCCTAATCCAGATTCATAGCAAACCCTTTCTCCTGGTTACTTTCAGCAACACGTGGCCCCACACATGGCTCCTTCCTCCCCCATTCCACTAAGATTAGGAAATGTTTCACGGGCTGAGTTTATCATTCATTATAGGCAACAATCATTGTCTCATTTCCCAATTTACCACCCCTCTGTTATCTTTCAATACATTTTTATTAATTTTCAACAAGAAAAACACAATACAACCAAAGAAAATAAAGTAAAGACACATTACTTACAATTATAATAGTTGCATATAAATGATATAAAATAAGTAACATAAGAGAATACAATAAAACAAGGGGAGAAAATATAATTAAAAAAAAGAGAAAGAGAAGGTACCACGGTACACAAAAAAAAATTATACCATACATATAAATTGTATCATATTCAGAATGCCTAAATCCCTGTAAAGACCAATGCCCAAATTATTTTCATATAGAAAGCATATCTCCAAGCAGAAGGTCTGCACCCTGACCAACAGTTACAAATTCCTGCCATTTAAACCATAACCTCAATGGCGAAACAGCAGATGTGGAGTATGCAACATCTACAGTTTCCATCAAAAATGCGAATTGTACCTTATGCATCATTTTAAGAATAGAAGGAAGAGTAGATGATTTCCATAGTTGTGCTATTGCTGTCTTGGCTGCTAAAAGAACATGACCCACTACATAACAGTCAGTTTTGGGCATACCTACAGGACAAACGTGAAGTAGCGCCAAAGAGGGGGATGGCTGGATATTAGCTTTCAATACCTTGGAGTTCAAATCAAATAACTCTTTCCAGAAAGCCTGAATATGAGAGCAACTCCAAAAAATATGAAACATGTCTACAACACTCATATTGCATCTCCAACAGTATTTTGATTGCGTTGGCCATATTATGTGTAATTTGGCTGGAGTGAAATATAGCCTATGGAGAATTTTATACTGTAATTCTAAACGGTTATAACATTTGGACAATTTGTGGGCAGTAGAGAAAATAGATTCCCATTGCTGGGGAGTATAGGCCTCCTGAAGATCAGACTCCCATTGCTCTTGGGACTTGGACTTAACTGGAGGGCAGGCCTCGAGACACATGGAGTACCAAAAACCAATAGTGCCTTTAGAATTACCTCTTTTTAATTTGGCCAAGATATCAGCCGAAGGTAATTCCAAGGAGCCACCTACTTTTATTAAATTAGCCACCCAATGCTGAATGCGAAGATAGGAGAAAAGCTCTCCAGGAGGCAGTTGAAATTGAGATTGGATTTGAGAAAACGGGATTAGAGAGGAAGAACTCGAAATGTCAGCGATGGTTTCAATCCCACAAGAATGCCAAATCGCCACCCTTCTGTTATTAGTAGTATCCTGGCCACGCTGCCCAGTACTCCCTACCCCTGTTATTAGCAGTATCCTGGCCATGCTGCCCAGTACTCCCTACCCCTCTGTTATTAGTAGTATCCTGGCCACGCTGCCCAGTACTCCCTACCCCTCTGTTATTAGTAGTATCCTGGCCACGCTGCCCAGTACTCCCTACCCCTCTGTTATTAGTATCCTGGCCACGCTGCCCAGTACTCCCTACCCCTCTGTTATTAGTAGTATCCTGGCCACGCTGCCCAGTTTTCCCTACTCCTGTTATTAGTAGTATCCTGGCCAAGCTGCCCAGTACTCCCTACTTCTCTGTTATTAGTAGTATCCTGGCCACGCTGCCCAGTACTCCCTACCCCTCTGTTATTAGTAGTATCCTGGCCACGCTGCCCAGTACTCCCTACCCCTCTGTTATTAGTAGTATCCTGGCCACGCTGCCCAGTTCTCCCTACTCCTGTTATTAGTAGTATCCTGGCCACGCTGCCCAGTACTCCCTACTCCTCTGTTATTAGTAGTATCCTGGCCACGCTGCCCAGTACTCCCTACCCGTCTGTTATTAGTAGTATCCTGGACACGCTGCCCAGTACTCCCTACTCCTCTGTTATTAGTAGTATCCTGGCCACGCTGCCCAGTACTCCCTACTCCTCTGTTATTAGTAGTATCCTGGCCACGCTGCCCAGTACTCCTTACTCCTCTGTTATTAGTAGTATCCTGGCCACGCTGCCCAGTACTCCCTACTCCTGTTATTAGTAGTATCCTGGCCACGCTGCCCAGTACTCCCTACTCCTCTTATTATTAGTAGTATCCTGGCCACGCTGCCCAGTACTCCCTACTCCTCTGTTATTAGTAGTATCCTGGCCACGCTGCCCAGTACTCCCTACTCCTCTGTTATTAGTAGTAGTATACTGGCCACACTGCCCAGTACTCCCTACTCCTCTGTTATTAGTAGTATCCCGGCCACACTGCCCAGTACTCCCTACTCCTCTGTTATTATTAGTAGTATCCTGGCCACACTGCCCAGTACTCCTTACCCCTCTGTTATTAGTAGTATCCTGGCCATGCTGCCCAGTACTCCCTACTCCTGTAATTATTAGTAGTATCCTGGCCACACTGCCCAGTACTCCCTACTCCTCTGTTTTTTTAGTAGTATCCTGGCCACGCTGCCCAGTACTCCCTACATCTGTTATTAGTAGTATCCTGGCCACACTGCCCAGTACTCCCTACTCCTCTGTTATTATTAATAGTATCCTGGCCACACTGCCCAGTACTCCCTACTCCTGTTATTATTAGTAGTATCCTGGCCACGCTGCCCAGTACTCCCTACTCCTCTGTTATTAGTAGTATCCTGGCCACGCTGCCCAGTACTCCTTACTCCTCTGTTATTAGTAGTATCCTGGCCACGCTGCCCAGTACTCCCTACTCCTCTGTTATTAGTAGTATCCTGGCCACGCTGCCCAGTACTCCCTACTCCTCTGTTATTAGTAGTATCCTGGCCACGCTGCCCAGTACTCCCTACTGCTCTGTTATTAGTAGTATCCTGGCCACGCTGCCCAGTACTCCCTACTGCTCTGTTATTAGTAGTATCCTGGCCACGCTGCCCAGTACTCCCTACTGCTCTGTTATTAGTAGTATCCTGGCCACGCTGCCCAGTACTCCCTACTGCTCTGTTATTAGTAGTATCCTGGCCACGCTGCCCAGTACTCCCTACGTCTGTTACTAGTAGTATCCTGGCCACGCTGCCCAGTACTCCCTACTCCTCTGTTATAAATAGTATCCTGGCCACGCTCCCCAGTACTCCCTACTTCTCTGTTATTAATAGTATCCTGGCCATGCTGCCCAGTACTCCCTACTGCTCATTTATTAATAGTGACCTGGCCATGCTGCCCAGTACTCCCTACTGCTCAGTTATTAATAGTGACCGGGCCATGCTGCCCAGTACTCCCTACTGCTCCGTTATTAATAGTATCCTGGCCACGCTGCCCAGTACTCCCTACTCCTGTTGTTATTAGTAGTATCCTGGCCACGCTGCCCAGTACTCCCTACTCCTGTTATTATTAGTAGTATCCTGGCCACGCTGCCCAATACTCCCTACTCCTCTGTTATTAGTAGTATCCTGGCCACGCTGCCCAGTACTCCCTACTCCTCTGTTATTAGTAGTATCCTGGCCACGCTGCCCAGTACTCCCTACTCCTCTGTTATTAGTAGTATCCTGGCCACGCTGCCCAGTACTCCCTACTGCTCTGTTATTAGTAGTATCCTGGCCACGCTGCCCAGTACTCCCTACTGCTCTGTTATTAGTAGTATCCTGGCCACGCTGCCCAGTACTCCCTACTGCTCTGTTATTAGTAGTATCCTGGCCACGCTGCCCAGTACTCCCTACTGCTCTGTTATTAGTAGTATCCTGGCCACGCTGCCCAGTACTCCCTACGTCTGTTACTAGTAGTATCCTGGCCACGCTGCCCAGTACTCCCTACTCCTCTGTTATAAATAGTATCCTGGCCACGCTCCCCAGTACTCCCTACTTCTCTGTTATTAATAGTATCCTGGCCATGCTGCCCAGTACTCCCTACTGCTCATTTATTAATAGTGACCTGGCCATGCTGCCCAGTACTCCCTACTGCTCAGTTATTAATAGTGACCGGGCCATGCTGCCCAGTACTCCCTACTGCTCCGTTATTAATAGTATCCTGGCCACGCTGCCCAGTACTCCCTACTCCTGTTGTTATTAGTAGTATCCTGGCCACGCTGCCCAGTACTCCCTACTCCTGTTATTATTAGTAGTATCCTGGCCACGCTGCCCAATACTCCCTACTCCTCTGTTATTAGTAGTATCCTGGCCATGCTGCCCAGTACTCCCTTCTCCTCTGTTATTATTAGTATTCTGGCCATGCTGCCCAGTACTCCCTACTCCTCTGTTATTATTCGTATTCTGGCCATGCTGCCCAGTACTCCCTACTGCTCAGTTATTAATAGTGACCTGGCCATGCTGCCCAGTACTCCCTACTGCTCCGTTATTAATAGTATCCTGGCCACGCTGCCTAGTACTCCAGAGCCGTGACTAGACTTTTTGGTGCCCTGTGCCAGAAAGAGTATTGGCGCCCCCCTCATTTTTCAAAGGGACATAATGCACCCAAAAAAGGGGAATGTACTCATGGGGAAAGGCCAGGGAAGAGATAGGGGCGGCCAGGAGATGCTGGGGATAAATAGGGACATAATATAGTGCACCTGAGAGAGGGCCATGGCCTCATGGGGAAGGGCCAGGGAAGAGATAGGAGAGGCCAGGAGATGCTGGGGATAAATAGGGACATAATATAGTGCACCTGAGAGAGGGCCATGGCCTCATGGGGAAGGGCCAGGGAAGAGATAGGGGAGGCCAGGAGATGCTGGGGATAAATAGGGACATAATATAGTGCACCTGAGAGAGGGCCATGGCCTCATGGGGAAGGGCAAGGGAAGTGATAGGGGAGGCCAGGAGATGCTGGGAATAAATAGGGACATAATATAGTGCACCTGAGAGAGGGCCATGGCCTCATGGGGAAGGGCCAGGGAAGAGATAGGGGAGGCCAGGAGATGCTGTGGATAAATAGGGACATAATATAGTGCACCTGAGAGAGGGCCATGGCCTCATGGGGAAGGGCCAGGGAAGAGATAGGGGAGGCCAGGAGATGCTGGGGATAAATAGGGACATAATATAGTGCACCTGAGAGAGGGCCATGGCCTCATGGGGAAGGGCCAGGGAAGTGATAGGGGAGGCCAGGAGATGCTGGGAATAAATAGGGACATAATATAGTGCACCTAAGAGAGGGCCATGGCCTCATGGGGAAGGGCCAGGGAAGAGATAGGGGAGGCCAGGAGATGCTGGGGATAAATAGGGACATAATATAGTGCACCTGAGAGAGGGCCATGGCCTCATGGGGAAGGGCCAGGGAAGAGATAGGGGAAGCCAGGAGATGCTGGGGATAAATAGGGACATAATATAGTGCACCTGAGAGAGGGCCATGGCCTCATGGGGAAGGGCCAGGGAAGAGATAGGGGAGGCCAGGAGATGCTGGGGATAAATAGGGACATAATATAGTGCACCTGAGAGAGGTCCATGGCCTCATGGGGAAGGGCCAGGGAAGAGAGAGGGGAAGCCAGGAGATGCTGGGGATAAATAGGGACATAATATAGTGCACCTTAGAGAGGGCCATGGCCTCATGGGGAAGGGCCAGGGAAGACATAGGGGAGGCCAGGAGATGCTGGGGATAAATAGGGACATAATATAGTGCACCTGAGAGAGGGCCATGGCCTCATGGGGAAGGACCAGGGAAGAGATAGGGGAGGCCAGGAGATGCTGGGGATAAATGGGGACATAATATAGTGCACCTGAGAGAGGGCCATGGCCTCATGGGGAAGGGCCAGGGAAGAGATAGGAGAGGCCAGGAGATGCTGGGGATAAATAGGGACATAATATAGTGCACCTGAGAGAGGGCCATGGCCTCATGGGAAAGGGCCAGGGAAGACATAGGGGAGGCCAGGAGATGCTGGGGATAAATAGGGGCATAATATAGTGCACCTGAGAGAGGGCCATGGCCTCATGGGGAAGGGCCAGGGAAGACATAGGGGAGGCCAGGAGATGCTGGGGATGAAATAAGAGGAAGCTACAAGCTAGTATGATAATAAACAGAAATGTGACAGACCCAAACAGCTCCCCCTGACCTGTGGTGCCCTGTGCGATGGCACCGGCCGCACTGCCCTAGCTACAGCTCTGCTCCCTACTGCTCCATTATTAATAGTGACCTGACCATGCTGCCCAGTACTCCCTACCCCAGTGTTATTAATCATGCTCTGACTAAACCACCCAATATACCCTACCCCTTAGTTAAGCATGATGCCATGGTCAAGCTGGCCAGAGCTACTTGCTCTACTGTTTGTAATAGTTCCTACTGAAATTGCCCAGTACTCCCTACCCTCTGTTATTATTAATGGTGCCCTGGCTAAATTGCCCAGTATTCCCTACCCTCTGTTATTAATGATGCCCTGGCTAAATTGCCCAGTACTCCCTACCCTCTGTTATTAATGATGCCCTGGCTAAATTGCCCAGTACTCCCTACCCTCTGTTGTTCATATTTCTAACAGTGAAAGTTTCTGGTGTATCCATAATGTTGTTGGATGCATTTTCCTGGCATGGTGCTTGTACAGCTATTCCCTAGGAAGGGCAGGCCGAAGCTATTTCTAATTAATGGTGCTGATATCTCACTGTCCTGCGCTAATGCTGTAGCTCAGTTTTACAATACTACGCTCACCAGCGGTGTGGAGAAAATCTTGTTTTAGTGCCCGTCCTACTTACTCTACTGCCCTCTCTCTCACCAAGCGAAGTCGGCCAACCGCCATTGCCTCCTTGCCACCATAAACTTACTTCTGTGCCCACCTCCTCTACACAGTCACGAACCCTTTCATCTTCAAGCATGAACTTCCCTCTCCTATTCTGAAGAAACTACTCTTAACAATACATCTCTACCTAGCTCGTGCCCCATCCCTGTCCTCTCCGTTCATTCAATAATTCTTGAGAGAATTGTGTACAACCACCTATCCAACGTTCTCTCACTCACCCTTCACTTGACCCACTGCCATTGAGGTTCCACCCTCTACACTCCACCTAGACTTCGCTCACTGAGGTGACCAATGAGCTGCTCATGGCTAATCAAAGTCTTCTTCTCCTTGCCCTCTCTCTGCTGCTTTCAATATATTTGGCCTTTTTCTCCTCCACACCCTTCTGTGATTACTGCGCCCAGTACTTGTGTAGTCCAATACAATGAGCTTTCACCCATAATGGGCCCTTTTCCCTTAGAGTGCAATGTGCTCACTGGTATCCTGTTACCCCAAGGACCTTAGGGCTCAATTCAGACCCGCTCGCTAGGAAGTGTTTGCACGCAGCCTGCCGCCTTGTTTGCATTCTGCGCATGCCTACGCATCGCAGTGTGCATGCGCGAACCAGACCAAGCTATCGGGAAGCGTTTGCTCACTGCACTTAGCCACCTAGCTAGCAGGAGGGACAGGAGAAGCCGTTTGTGGGTGGTGACAGTGGTTGGTCGATGGAAACGGGAGTGGTGGTGCGAATGCACGTGTGTTTGAGCGTCTTAATGCCGTTTCAGAGGCGTGCACAAGAATGAGCACCATAGTACACGTCACATGGCTGAATTACACTCTGAAGCGCTCGCAGTGCTTGTGGTAGAGTATGGTCAGCCACAAGTGCTGCGTATGCATCCGATGATTGTCGATGTTACCGATTGTTGCATACACTTCCTGGAGATGACGTGTATTGTGAAGGGAAAGTGGGCATTTTAAGATATGCTGGTGGGCGTCTAAATACACAACGCGATCGCACGCCAAGACATAGCGGGCATGCTAATGCCTTGCTTTGCGATCACTGGATTTGCATACTTTTGCTGCATGTGAACGCATCTAGAGAATGGGTCTCAATCGGATCCTTAATGCGAGTAGTATGAGGATCACAGCCAGAACAAGAGCAATAACAGACTGGTCTGAACGCTGCAACCAGCAGCTTGTGATCACCACTAATCGGTATGTAAAGCACTTGTGACCAATCACAGCTCCTCCAATTACTACAGTGAGAGTCAGACAGCTGCATCAGAGAATGGTCACATTATAATGGCAGTTGATGAGTAGCGATAGTATAAGATGGTTGTTCCAGTCTCTAATACCACTTTTCCACCAAAAACCTGGGTCCGACCTGGGTTTTCAGACATGGTTCCAACCCAGGCCAGACACTGTTTACACAGCACCATCGATCTGGGTTATTCTCAGGGCAGCCCCATTCACACTGAACCTGGGTCTGCCCTGCTAAACTTGTGAGGTCATAAAAAGTGGGAGGTAACTGCTCCACAACCACCAATCAGCTCATTTTAGGCATGACCCAGGTCGTATAACCCAGGTTGCGCCGTTTACATTGCACCATTACCCAGGTCCATCCTGGGTCAGACCCTGGTAGCTACCTGGGATGGATTGCAGGGTCACTTGACACAGTTTATTTTTCAGGGACCCTTTTACACAAAGCTGCGACCCGGGTAGACCCAGCAATGACCCAGGTTTTTGCTTTGGTGTAACAGGGGTATAACATTACTACTGAGTATTGTTCTCTCCTTGGTTACCTCCTTCAGTGTCTCTACTACTGCATACTTGCCCACTCTCCAGGAAGTTCCGGGAGACTCACAAATTTGGGGGAGAGTCTCGCAGCTCCCGATAAACTGGGCAAATCCCCTGCATTCTGCCAGCTGTCTGTGTAGAGGTTGGGGCAGGAGTATTGATGACGTGATTCATTATGATTGGCATCATTGCAGACCTTTCCCCAGTGCTACAACTCACCAGCTTATCTTACATGTGATACTCCACCTCATCTCTCCCTGTCACCATCTTATCTTACATGTGATACTCAAACTCATCTCTCCCTGTCACCATCTTATCTTACATGTGATACTCCACCTCATCTCCCCGTCACCAGCTTATCTTACATGTGATACTCCACCTCAACTTTCCCGGTTACCAGCTTATCTTACTTGTGATACTCCACCTCATCTCTCCCTCTTACCAGCTAATCTTACATGTGATACTCCACCTCATCTATCTCTGTCACCATCTTATCTAACATGTGATATTCCACCTCATCTCTCCCTGTCATCAGCTCATTTTACATGTGATGCTCCACCTCATCGCTCCCTGTCACCAGCATATCTTACATGTGATACTCCACCTCATCTCTCCCTGTCACCAGCATATCTTACATGTGATACTCCATCTCATCTATCTCTGTCACCAGCTTATCTTACATTTTATACTCCACCTCATCTCTCCTGTTGCCAGTTTATCTTACATGTGATATTCCACCTCATCTATCCCTGTAACCAGCTTATCTAACATGTGATATTCCACCTCATCTCTCCCTGTTACCATCTTATCTTACATGTGATACTCCACCTCATCTCTCCCTGTCACCATCTTATCTTACATGTGATACTCCACCTCATCTCTCCCTGTCACCAGCTTATCTTACATGTGATACACCACCTCATCTCTCCCTGTCACCATCTTATCTTACATGTGATACACCACCTCATCTCTCCCTGTCACCAGCTTATCTTGCATGTGATACTCCACCTCATCTCTCCCTATCACCATCTTATCTTACATGTGATACTCCACCTCATCTCTCCCTGTCACCAGCTTATCTTACATGTGATACACCATCTCATCTCTCCCTGTCACCAGCTTAACTTAGATGTGATACACCACCTCATCTCTCCCTGTCACCAGCTTATTTTACATTTGATACTCCACCTCATCTCCCCCTGTCACCAGCTTATTTTACATGTGATACTCCACTTCATCTCCCCCTGTCACCAGCTTATTTTACATGTGATACTCCACTTCATCTCTCACTGTCACCATCTTATCTTACATGTGATACTCCACCTCATCTCTCCTGTTACCAGCTTATTTTACATGTGATAGTCCACCTCATCTCCCCGTCACCAGCTTATCTTACATGTGATACTCCACCTCAACTTTCCCGGTTACCAGCTTATCTTACTTGTGATACTCCACCTCATCTCTCCCTCTTACCAGCTAATCTTACATGTGATACTCCACCTCATCTCTCCATCGCCATCTTATTTTACATGTGATATTCCACCTCATCTCTCCCTGTCACCAGCTTATCTAACATGTGATATTCCACCTCATCTCTCCCTGTCATCAGCTTATTTTACATGTGATACTCCACCTCATCTCTCCCTGTCACCAGCATATCTTACATGTGACACTCCATCTCATCTATCTCTGTCACCAGCTTATCTGTATCTTACATTTGATACTCCACCTCATCTCTCCTGTTACCAGTTTATCTTGCATGTGATATTCCACCTCATCTCTCCCTGTCATCAGCTTATTTTACATGTGATACTCCACCTCAGCTCTCCCTGTCACCAGCATATCTTACATGTGACACTCCATCTCATCTATCTCTGTCACCAGCTTATCTTACATGTGATACTCCATCTCATCTCTCTCTGTCACCAGCTTATCTTACATGTGATACTCCACCTCATCTCTCCCTGTTACCAGTTTATCTTACATGTGATACTCCATCTTATCTTTCCCTGTTACCAGCTTCTTACATGTGATACTCCATCTCATCTCTCTCTGTCACCAGCATATCTTACATGTGATACTCAACCTCATCTCCCCCTGTCACCAACTTATTTTACATATGATACTCCACCTCATCTCTCCCTGTCACCAGCATATCTTACATGTGATACTCCACCTCATCTCTCCTGTTACCAGCTTACCTTACATGTGATACTCCACCTCATCTCTCCCTCTTACCAGCTAATCCTACATGTGATACTCCACCTCATCTCTCCTTCGCCATCTTATTTTACATGTGATACTCCACCTCATCTCTCCCTGTCACCAGCATATCTTACATGTGATACTCCATCTCATCTATCTCTGTCACCAGCTTATCGGTATCTTACATTTGATACTCCACCTCATCTTTCCCTGTAACCAGCTTATCTTACATGTGATATTCCACCTCATCTCTCCCTGTCATCAGCTCATTTTACATGTGATACTCCACCTCATCGCTCCCTGTCACCAGCATATCTTACATCTGATACTCCACCTCATCTCTCCCTGTTACCAGCTTATTTTACATGTGATACTCCACCTCATCTCTCCTGTTACCAGTTTATCTTACATGTGATACTACAGCTCATCTCTCCTGTTACCAGCCTATTTTACATGTGATACTCCATCTCATCTCTCCCTGTCCCCAGCTTATCTTACATGTGATACTATAGCTCATCTCTCCTGTTACCAGCTTATTTTACATGTGATACTCCACTTCATCTCTTCCTGTTACCAGCATATCTTACATGTGATACTCCATCTAATCTTTCCCTGTCGTCAGCTTATTTTACATGTGATTCTCCACCTCATCTCTTCCTGTTACCAGCTTATCTTACATGTGATACTCCACCTCAACTTTCCCGGTTACCAGCTTATCTTACTTGTGATACTCCACCTCATCTCTCCCTCTTACCAGCTAATCTTACATGTGATACTCCACCTCATGGCTCCCTGTCACAATCTTATCTTACATGTGATACTCCATCTCATCTCTCCCTGTCACCAGCTTATCTTACATGTGATATTCCACCTCATCTCTCCTGTCACCATCTTATCTTACATGTGATACTCCACCTCATCTCTCCTGTTACCAGCTTATTTTACATGTGATAGTCCACCTCATCTCCCCGTCACCAGCTTATCTTACATGTGATACTCCACCTCAACTTTCCCGGTTACCAGCTTATCTTACTTGTGATACTCCACCTCATCTCTCACTCTTACCAGCTAATCTTACATGTGATACTCCACCTCATCTCTCCATCGCCATCTTATTTTACATGTGATATTCCACCTCATCTCTCCCTGTCACCAGCTTATCTAACATGTGATATTCCACCTCATCTCTCCCTGTCATCAGCTTATTTTACATGTGATACTCCACTTCATCTCTCCCTGTCACCAGCATATCTTACATGTGACACTCCATCTCATCTATCTCTGTCACCAGCTTATCTGTATCTTACATTTGATACTCCACCTCATCTCTCCTGTTACCAGTTTATCTTGCATGTGATATTCCACCTCATCTCTCCCTGTCATCATCTTATTTTACATGTGATACTCCACCTCAGCTCTCCCTGTCACCAGCATATCTTACATGTGACACTCCATCTCATCTATCTCTGTCACCAGCTTATCTTACATGTGATACTCCATCTCATCTCTCTCTGTCACCAGCTTATCTTACATGTGATACTCCACCTCATCTCTCCCTGTTACCAGTTTATCTTACATGTGATACTCCATTTTATCTTTCCCTGTTACCAGCTTCTTACATGTGATACTCCATCTCATCTCTCTCTGTCACCAGCATATCTTACATGTGATACTCAACCTCATCTCCCCCTGTCACCAACTTATTTTACATGTGATACTCCACCTCATCTCTCCCTCTTACCAGCTAATCTTCCATATGATACTCCATCTCATCTCTCCCTGTCACCAGCATATCTAACATGTGATACTCCACCTCATCTTTCCCGGTTACCAGCTTATCTTACTTGTGATACTCCACCTCATCTCTCCCTCTTACCAGCTAATCTTGCATGTGATACTTCACCTCATCTCTCCCTGTCACCAGCATATCTTACATGTGATACTCCACCTCATCTCTCCTGTTACCAGCTTACCTTACATGTGATACTCCACCTCATCTCTCCCTCTTACCAGCTAATTCTACATGTGATACTCCACCTCATCTCTCCTTCGCCATCTTATTTTACATGTGATACTCCACCTCATCTCTCCCTGTCACCAGCATATCTTACATGTGATACTCCATCTCATCTATCTCTGTCACCAGCTTATCGGTATCTTACATTTGATACTTCACCTCATCTTTCCCTGTAACCAGCTTATCTTACATCTGATACTCCACCTCATCTCTCCCTGTTACCAGCTTATTTTACATGTGATACTCCACCTCATCTCTCCTGTTACCAGTTTATCTTACATGTGATACTACAGCTCATCTCTCCTGTTACCAGCCTATTTTACATGTGGTACTCCATCTTATCTTTCCCTGTTACCAGCTTCTTACATGTGATACTCCATCTCATCTCTCCCTGTCCCCAGCTTATCTTACATGTGATACTATAGCTCATCTCTCCTGTTACCAGCTTATTTTACATGTGATACTCCACTTCATCTCTTCCTGTTACCAGCATATCTTACATGTGATACTCCATCTAATCTTTCCCTGTCGTCAGCTTATTTTACATGTGATTCTCCACCTCATCTCTTCCTGTTACCAGCTTATCTTACATGTGATACTCCACCTCAACTTTCCCGGTTACCAGCTTATCTTACTTGTGATACTCCACCTCATCTCTCCCTCTTACCAGCTAATCTTACATGTGATACTCCACCTCATCTCTCCGTCGCCATCTTATTTTACATGTGATATTCCACCTCATCTCTCCCTGTCATCAGCTTATCTGACATGTGATATTCCACCTCATCTCTCCCTGTCATCAGCTTATTTTACATGTGATACTCCACCTCATCTCTCCGTCACCAGCATATCTTACATGTGACACTCCATCTCATCTATCTCTGTCACCAGCTTATCTGTATCTTACATTTGATACTCCACCTCATCTCTCCTGTTACCAGTTTATCTTGCATGTGATATTCCACCTCATCTCTCCCTATCATCAGCTCAGTTTACATGTGATACTCCACCTCATGGCTCCCTGTCACAATCTTATCTTACATGTGATACTCCATCTCATCTCTCCCTGTCACCAGCTTATCTTACATGTGATATTCCACCTCATCTCTCCTGTCACCAGTTTATCTTACATGTGATACTCCACCTTATCTTTCCTGTTACCAGCTTATCTTACATGTGATACTCCACCTCATCTCTCCCTGTTACCAGCTTATTTTACATGTGATACTCCACCTCATCTCTCCTGTTACCAGTTTATCTTACATGTGATACTCCATCTCATCTCTCCCTGTTACCAGTTTATCTTACATGTGATACTCCATCTTATCTTTCCCTGTTACCAGCTTCTTTCATGTGATACTCCATCTCATCTCTCTCTGTCACCAGCATATCTTACATGTGATACTCCATCTCATCTCTCCCTGTTACCAGTTTATCTTACATGTGATACTCCATCTCATCTCTCCCTGTTACCAGTTTATCTTACATGTGATACTCCATCTTATCTTTCCCTGTTACCAGCTTCTTTCATGTGATACTCCATCTCATCTCTCTCTGTCACCAGCATATCTTACATGTGATACTCCATCTCATCTATCCCGGTTACCACCTTATCTTACTTGTGATACTCCACCTCATCTCTCCCTCTTACCAGCTAATCTTGCATGTGATACTCCACCTCATCTCTCCCTGTCACCAGCATATCTTACATGTGATACTCCATCTCATCTCTCCCTGTCACCAGCTTATCTAACATGTGATATTCCACCTCATCTCTCCCTGTCATCAGCTCATTTAACATGTGATACTCCACCTCATCGCTCCCTGTCACCAGCTTATTTTACATGTGATACTTCACCTCATCTCTCCCTGTTACCAGCTTATTTTACATGTGATACTTCACCTCATCTCTCCCTGTTACCAGCTTATTTTACATGTGATACTCCACCTCATCTCTCCTGTTACCAGTTTATCTTACATGTGATACTCCACCTCATCTCTCCCTGTCACCAGCATATCTTACATGTGATACTCCATCTCATCTATCTCTGTCACCAGCTTATCTTACATTTGATACTCCACCTCATCGCTCCCTGTCACCAGCATATCTTACATGTGATACTCCATCTCATCTCTCCCTGTCACCAGCATATCTTACATGTGATACTCCATCTCATCTATCTCTGTCACCAGCTTATCTTACATTTGATACTCCACCTCATCTCTCCTGTTGCCAGTTTATCTTCCATGTGATATTCCACCTCATCTCTCCCTGTCACCAGCATATCTTACATGTGATACTCCATCTCATCTATCTCTGTCACCAGCTTATCTTACATGTGATACTACAGCTCATCTCTCCTGTTACCAGCCTATTTTACATGTGATACTCCATCTTATCTTTCCCTGTTACCAGCTTCTTACATGTGATACTCCATCTCATCTCTCTCTGTTACCAGCTTATCTTACATGTGATATTCCATCTCATCTCTCCCTGTCGTCAGCTTATTTTACATGTGATACTCCACCTCATCTCTCCTGTTACCATCTTATCTTACATGTGATACTCCACCTCATCTCCCCGTCACCAGATATTCTTACATGTGATACTCCACCTCATCTTTCCCGGTTACCATCTTATCTTACATGTAATACTTAATCTCATCTCTCCCTGTCACCATCTTATTTTATACAGTATGTGATACTCCACCTCATCTCTTTGTATAGTGACCCCAGGTATACAGTAATACAGGTGTGTAGTGATCCTGGTGTGAAATAACTATTGATGTGTAATAACTCAGGAATTTTGTTATGGCAAATGTGTAATGACCCGTATGTGTAGTAACCCAGTAGTTGAGTGATTACCCCAACTTGTGCTGACTGCTGGTCTGTAATGACTCATTTCTGGCCCAGGTGTGTAGTGACTCCTTTGTGCAGTGACCCAGGTGTGTAGTGACTCCTTTGTGTAGTGGCCCAGGTGTGTACTGACTCCTCTGTACAGTGGTCCAGGTGTGTACTGACTCCTCTGTACAGTGGTCCAGGTGTGTACTGACTCCTCTGTACAGTGGTCCAGGTGTGTACTGACTCCTCTGTACAGTGGTCCAAGTGTGTACTGACTCCTCTGTACAGTGGTCCAGGTGTGTACTGACTCCTCTGTACAGTGGTCCAGGTGTGTAGTGACTCCTCTATGCAGAGGCCAGATGAGTAGTGACTCTTCTATGCAGCGGTCCAGGTGTGTAGAGACTCGTCTGTGCAGAAGTCCAGGTGTGTATGTAATGATTACTCTGTGCAATGGCCCCAGTGTCTCTTCAGACCCCCCAGAGTCTTTCTATCTCCAGCCCCCTTGTCTCTCCAGCACAGCTCCCAGTGTCACTCCAGCTGCAGCCCCCCCCCTGTGTCACTCAAGCTGCAGTCCCTCAGTGTCTTTGCAGACCCCAGAATCTCTCCAGCTGCAGCCCCCCAGTGTCACTCCAGCAAACCACCCAGTGTCTCATCAGACTCCCAGTGTCTCTCTAGCCCCCTTCTGTCTCCCCAGCCCTTAGGGTGTCTTCAGCTCCAGTCCCCGCATTTCTTCAGGTCCAGACCACAGAGATTTATCTCCTACTGTGACTCCTGGCCACTCTTCATCCTCTCTGGGCCTTGGCTGCTTTCCTCAGTGGTGTAGCGCAATGGCACGTCATGATGTAATTCGCGCTGCACTGCCACAAACAAAATATTGCACAGTCAATTGGTGCAGGAAGCTACGGCGACTGCCGGCTTCCAGGATCCAACACATGCCTGTGCCCTGCTGATCACTGCTGCAGCGCAGATAGTGGTGACTGGAAGTGGCGGTATGTCATAACACCTTATACCGCCCCACTTCACGCTCTGCCTAGGTGTGTAATTAACCAGGTGCTCACTGACACGTGAATGTAGTGACTAGGCAGTTGATGTATCAAGCAGTTAAAAGACTGGAGAAATAAACCAGTATAGAAGTTCCCATAGTAACCAACAGCCATATGTAGTGACCCCGAATGTGTTATGACACTGGTATATGTAAGGACGCCAAATCAATAGTGACCTACTGTAGGTATTAGTGTTCACAGACGTGTGTGTTATGACCACCATTCTATTGTGAAGTCAGATGTGCTATGACTCCAGGTGTAGTGATCAAGGTTTGTAGTAACCTATTACTTTCTGTGAGACCAGTTGTGATTTGACTGTAGGTCTGTAGCGACCCCTCTCTGAGGTGACCCAGGTGTGTACTAACCCAGGTGTTCAGTGACCCATGTATATAGTGACTCTTGCTGTGTAGTGACCCAGGTGTGCAGTAGCACAGGTGTGTACTAATCAAGGGGTTCAGTGACCCATGTGTATATCGATTTGCTGTGTAGTGACCTAGGTGTGCAGTAGCACAGGTGTGTACTAACCAAAGGGGTTCAGTGACCCATGTATATAATGACTCTTGCTGTGTAGTGACCTAGGTGTGCAGTAGCACAGGTGTGTACTAACCAAAGGGGTTCAGTGACCCATGTATATAATGACTCTTGCTGTGTAGTGACCTAGGTGTGCAGTAGCACAGGTGTGTACTAACCAAAGGGGTTCAGTGACCCATGTATATAGTGACTCTTGCTGTGTAGTGACCTAGGTGTGCAGTAGCACAGGTGTGTACAAACCAAAGGGGTTCAGTGACCCATGTACAGTTCATCTGGAAAGTATTCACAACGTTTCAGTTTTTCCACATTTTGTTACGTTACAGCCTTATTCCAAAATTGAATAAATTAATTTTTGTCCTCAAAATTGTACACACAATACCCCATAATGACAACGTGTAAAAAGTTTTTTTGCAATTTTTGCAAATTTAATAAAAAACAACAACTAAGAAATCACATGTACATAAGTATTCACAACCTTTGCTCAATACTTTGTTAATGCACCTTTGGCAGCAATTACAGCCTCAAGTCCTTTTGAATATGATGCCACAAGCTTGGCACACCTATCTTTGGGCAGTTTCGCCCATTCCTGTTTGCAGCACCTCTCAAGCTCCATCAGGTTGGATTGGAAGCGTCGGTGCACAGCCATTTTCAGATCTTTCTAGAGATGTTCAATTGGATTCAAGTCTGGGCTCTGGCTGGGCCACTAAAGGACATTCACAGAGTTGTCCTGGAGTCAAACCTTTGATATCTTGGCTGTGTGCTTAGGGTCCTTGTCCTGCTGGAAGATGAACCATTGCCCCAGTCTGAGGTCAAGAGTGCTCTGGAGCAGGTTTTCATCCAGGATGTCTCTGTACATTGCTGCATTCATCTTTCACTCTATCCTGACTAGTCTCCCAGTTCCTGCCGCTGAAAAATATCCCCACAGCATGATGCTGCCACCACCATCCTTCACTGTAGGAATGGTATTGACCTGGTGATGAGCGGTGCCTGGATTCCTCCAAACATAACGCCTGGCATTCATGCCAAAGAGTTCTTTTTTTTTTTGTTTGTTTGTTTCTCATGGTCTGAGAGTCCTTCAGTTGCATTTTAGCAAACTCCAGGCGGGCTGCCATGTGCTTTTTACTAAGGAGTGGCTTCTGTCTGGCCACTCTACCAGAGCCGTAACTAGACTTTTTGGTGCCCTGTGCCAGAAAGAGCATTGGCGCCCCCCTCATTTTTCAAAGGGACATAATGCACCCAAAAAATGGGAATGGCCTCATGGGGAAGGGCCAGGGAAGAGATAGGGGAGGCCAGGAGATGCTGGGGATGAAATAAGAGGAAGCTACAAGTGAGAATGATAATAAACAGATATTTGACAGACCCAAACAGCGCCCCCTGACCTGTGATGCCCTGTGCGATGGCACCGGCTGCACTACCCTACCTACGGCCCTGCACTCTACCATACAGGCCTGATTGGTGGATTGCTGCAGAGATGGTTGTCCTTCTGGAAGGTTTTCCTCTCTCCACAGAGGAATGCTGTAGCTCTGACAGAAAGACCATCTAGTTCTTGGTCACCTCCCTGACTAGTGCCCTGCTCCCCCGATCGCTCAGGTTAGATGGCCGGCCAACTCTAGGAAGAGTCCTGGTGGTTCCGAACTTCTTCCATTTATGGATGATGGAGGCCACTGTGCTCATTGGGACCTTCAAAGCAATAGATATTTTCTGTCCCCTTCCCCAGATTTGTGCCTCGAGACAATCCTGTCTCGGAGGTCTACAGACAATTCCTTGGACTTCATGCTTGGTTTTTGCTCTGACATGCACTGTCAAGTGTGGGACCTTATATAGACAGGTGTATGCTTTTCAAAATATGTCCAATCAACTGAATTTACCACAGGTGGACTCCAATTAAGCTGCAGGAACATCTCAAGGATGATCAGTGGAAAAGGATGCACCTGAGCTCAATTTTGACCTTAATGGCAAAGGCCGTGAATACTTATGTACATGTGTTTTCTTGGTGTTTTTTTTTTTTTTTTATTAATTAAAGTTGCCAAAATCTCCAAAAAACTTTTTACACGTTGTCTTTATGGGGTATTGTGTGTAGAATTTTGAGGACAAAAATGAATTTATTCCATTTTGGAATAAGGCTGTAACATAACAAAATGTGGAAAAAGGGAAGCGTTGTGAATACTTTCTGGATGCACTGTATATAGTGACTCTTGCTGTGTAGTGGCCCAGGTGTGCATTAGCACAGGCGTGTGCTAACCCAGGTGTTCAGTGACCCATGTATATAGCAAGTCTTGCTGTGTAGTGACCCAGGTGTGCAGTAACACAGGTGTGTACTAACCTAGATGTTCAGTGACCCATTTATCTAGTAACTCTTGCTGTGTAGTGACCCAGGTGTGTACTGACCCCAGGTATGTAGTGACCCCAGGTGGGTAGTAACCTATATCTGCAGTAACCCATGTGTGTACTGACCCCAGGTGGGTAGTAGCCCATATCTACAGTAACCCAGGTGTGTAAGACCCCAGGTATGTAGTGACCCCAGGTGGGTAGTAGCCCATATCTGCAGTAACCCAGGTGTGTACTGACCCCAGATGGGTAGTAGCCCATATCTGCAGTAACCCAGGTGTGTACTGACCCCAGGTATGTAGTGACCCCAGGTGGGTAGTAGCCCATATCTGCAGTAACCCAGGTATGTAGTGACCCCAGGTGGGTAATAGCCCATATCTGCTGTAACCCAGGCGTGTACTGACCCCAGGTGGGTAATAGCCCATATCTACAGTAACCCAGGTGTGTACTGACCCCAGGTATGTAGTGACCCCAGGTGGGTAGTAGCCCATATCTGCAGTAACCCAGGTATGTAGTGACCCCAGGTGGGTAATAGCCCATATCTGCTGTAACCCAGGCGTGTACTGACCCCAGGTGGGTAATAGCCCATATCTACAGTAACCCAGGTGTGTACTAACACCAGGTATGTAGTAGCCCATATCTGCAGTAACCCAGGTGTGTACTGACTCCAGGTGGGCAGTAGCCCATATCTACAGTAACCCAGGTGTGTACTAACCCCAGGTATGTAGTGGCCCCAGGTGGGTAGTAACCTATATCTGCAGTAACCCATGTGTGTACTGACCCCAGGTGGGTAGTAGCCCATATCTACAGTAACCCAGGTGTGTAAGACCCCAGGTATGTAGTGACCCCAGGTGGGTAGTAGCCCATATCTGCAGTAACCCAGGTGTGTACTGACCCCAGGTATGTAGTGACCCCAGTTAGGTAGTAACCCTTTTCTGCAGTAACCCAGGTGTGTACTGACCCCAGGTATGTAGTGACCCCAGGTGGGTAGTAACCTATATCTGCAGTAACCCATGTGTGTACTGACCCCAGGTGGGTAGTAGCCCATATCTACAGTAACCCAGGTGTGTAAGACCCCAGGTATGTAGTGACCCCAGGTGGGTAGTAGCCCATATCTGCAGTAACCCAGGCATGTAGTGACCCCAGATGGGTAGTAGCCCATATCTGCAGTAACCCAGGTGTGTACTGACTCCAGGTATGTAGTGCCCCAGATGGGTAGTAACCCATATCTGCAGTAACCCAGGTATGTACTGACTCCAGGTATGTAGTGACCCCAGGTGGGTAGTAGCCCATATCTACAGTAACCCAGGTGTGTACTAACCCAGGTGTTCAGTGACCCATGTATATAGCAAGTCTTGCTGTGTAGTGACCCAGGTGTGCAGTAACACAGTAGTGTACTAACCTAGATGTTCAGTGACCCATTTATCTAGTAACTCTTGCTGTGTAGTGACCCAGGTGTGTACTGACCCCAGGTATGTAGTGACCCCAGGTGGGTAGTAACCCATATCTGCAGTAACCCAGGTGTGTACTGACCCCAGGTGGGTAGTAGCCCATATCTGCAGTAACCCAGGTGTGTACTGACCCCAGGTATGTAGTGACCCCAGGTGGGTAGTAGCCCATATCTGCAGTAACCCAGGTATGTAGTGACCCCAGGTGGGTAATAGCCCATATCTGCTGTAACCCAGGCGTGTACTGACCCCAGGTGGGTAATAGCCCATATCTACAGTAACCCAGGTGTGTACTAACCCCAGGTATGTAGTGGCCCAAGGTAGGTAGTAGCCCATATCTGCATTAACCCAGGTGTGTACTGACCCCAGGTATGTAGTGACCTCAGGTGGGTAGTAGCCCATATCTGCAGTAACCCAGGTGTGTACTGACTCCAGGTATGTAGTGACCCCAGGTGGGTAGTAGCCCATATCTGCAGTAACCCAGGTGTGTACTGACTCCAGGTGGGTAGTGACCCCAGGTGGGTAGTAGCCCATATCTACAGTAACCCAGGTGTGTACTGACCCCAGGTATGTAGCGGCCCCAGGTGGGTAGTAGCCCATATCTGCAGTAACCCAGGTGTGTACTGACCCCAGGTATGTAGTGACCCCAGTTGGGTAGTAACCCTTTTCTGCAGTAACCCAGGTGTGTACTGACCCCAGGTATGTAGTGACCCCAGGTGGGTAGTAACCTATATCTGCAGTAACCCATGTGTGTACTGACCCCAGGTGGGTAGTAGCCCATATCTACAGTAACCCAGGTGTGTAAGACCCCAGGTATGTAGTGACCCCAGGTGGGTAGTAACCTATATCTGCAGTAACCCATGTGTGTACTGACCCCAGGTGGGTAGTAGCCCATATCTACAGTAACCCAGGTGTGTAAGACCCCAGGTATGTAGTGACCCCAGGTGGGTAGTAGCCCATATCTGCAGTAACCCAGGCATGTAGTGACCCCAGATGGGTAGTAGCCCATATCTGCAGTAACCCAGGTGTGTACTGACTCCAGGTATGTAGTGCCCCAGATGGGTAGTAACCCATATCTGCAGTAACCCAGGTATGTACTGACTCCAGGTATGTAGTGACCCCAGGTGTGGGTAGTAGCCCATATCTACAGTAACCCAGGTGTGTACTAACCCAGGTGTTCAGTGACCCATGTATATAGCAAGTCTTGCTGTGTAGTGACCCAGGTGTGCAGTAACACAGTAGTGTACTAACCTAGATGTTCAGTGACCCATTTATCTAGTAACTCTTGCTGTGTAGTGACCCAGGTGTGTACTGACCCCAGGTATGTAGTGACCCCAGGTGGGTAGTAACCCATATCTGCAGTAACCCAGGTGTGTACTGACCCCAGGTGGGTAGTAGCCCATATCTGCAGTAACCCAGGTGTGTACTGACCCCAGGTATGTAGTGACCCCAGGTGGGTAGTAGCCCATATCTGCAGTAACCCAGGTATGTAGTGACCCCAGGTGGGTAATAGCCCATATCTGCTGTAACCCAGGCGTGTACTGACCCCAGGTGGGTAATAGCCCATATCTACAGTAACCCAGGTGTGTACTAACCCCAGGTATGTAGTAGCCCATATCTGCAGTAACCCAGGTGTGTACTGACTCCAGGTGGGCAGTAGCCCATATCTACAGTAACCCAGGTGTGTACTAACCCCAGGTATGTAGTGGCCCAAGGTAGGTAGTAGCCCATATCTGCATTAACCCAGGTGTGTACTGACCCCAGGTATGTAGTGACCCCAGGTGGGTAGTAGCCCATATCTGCAGTAACCCAGGTGTGTACTGACTCCAGGTATGTAGTGACCCCAGGTGGGTAGTAGCCAATATCTGCAGTAACCCAGGCGTGTAGTGACCCCAGGTATGTAGTGACCCCAGGTGGGTAGTAGCCCATATCTGCAGTAACTCAGGCGTGTAGTGACCCCAGGTATGTAGTGACCCCAGGTGGGTAGTAGTAACCCATATCTGCAGTAACCCAGGTGTGTACTAACCCCAGGTATGTAGTGACCCCAGGTGGGTAGTAGCCCATATCTGCAGTAACCCAGGTGTGTACTGACTCCAGGTGGGTAGTGACCCCAGGTGGGTAGTAGCCCATATCTACAGTAACCCAGGTGTGTACTGACCCCAGGTATGTAGTGGCCCCAGGTGGGTAGTAGCCCATATCTGCAGTAACCCAGGTGTGTACTGACTCCAGGTATGTAGTGACCCCAGGTGGGTAGTAGCCAATATCTGCACTAACCCAGGCGTGTAGTGACCCCAGGTGGGTAGTAGCCCATATCTGCAGTAACCCAGGCGTGTAGTGACCCCAGGTATGTAGTGACCCCAGGTGGGTAGTAGTAACCCATATCTGCAGTAACCCAGGTGTGTACTAACCCCAGATATGTAGTGACCCCAGGTGGGTAATAGCCCATATCTACAGTAACCCAGGTGTGTACTAACCCCAGGTATGTAGTAGCCTATATCTGCAGTAACCCAGGTGTGTACTGACTCTAGGTGGGTAGTAGCCCATATCTACAGTAACCCAGGTGTGTACTAACCCCAGGTATGTAGTGGCCCAAGGTAGGTAGTAGCCCATATCTGCATTAACCCAGGTGTGTACTGACCCCAGGTATGTAGTGACCTCAGGTGGGTAGTAGCCCATATCTGCAGTAACCCAGGTGTGTACTGACTCCAGGTATGTAGTGACCCCAGGTGGGTAGTAGCCCATATCTGCAGTAACCCAGGTGTGTACTGACTCCAGGTGGGTAGTGACCCCAGATGGGTAGTAGCACATATCTACAGTAACCCGGGTGTGTACTGACCCCAGGTATGTAGCGGCCCCAGGTGGGTAGTAGCCCATATCTGCAGTAACCCAGGTGTGTACTGACCCCAGGTATGTAGTGACCCCAGTTGGGTAGTAACCCTTTTCTGCAGTAACCCAGGTGTGTACTGACCCCAGGTATGTAGTGACCCCAGGTGGGTAGTAACCTATATCTGCAGTAACCCATGTGTGTACTGACCCCAGGTGGGTAGTAGCCCATATCTACAGTAACCCAGGTGTGTAAGACCCCAGGTATGTAGTGACCCCAGGTGGGTAGTAGCCCATATCTGCAGTAACCCAGGCATGTAGTGACCCCAGATGGGTAGTAGCCCATATCTGCAGTAACCCAGGTGTGTACTGACTCCAGGTATGTAGTGCCCCAGATGGGTAGTAACCCATATCTGCAGTAACCCAGGTATGTACTGACTCCAGGTATGTAGTGACCCCAGGTGGGTAGTAGCCCATATCTACAGTAACCCAGGTGTGTACTAACCCAGGTGTTCAGTGACCCATGTATATAGCAAGTCTTGCTGTGTAGTGACCCAGGTGTGCAGTAACACAGTAGTGTACTAACCTAGATGTTCAGTGACCCATTTATCTAGTAACTCTTGCTGTGTAGTGACCCAGGTGTGTACTGACCCCAGGTATGTAGTGACCCCAGGTGGGTAGTAACCCATATCTGCAGTAACCCAGGTGTGTACTGACCCCAGGTGGGTAGTAGCCCATATCTGCAGTAACCCAGGTGTGTACTGACCCCAGGTATGTAGTGACCCCAGGTGGGTAGTAGCCCATATCTGCAGTAACCCAGGTATGTAGTGACCCCAGGTGGGTAATAGCGCATATCTGCTGTAACCCAGGCGTGTACTGACCCCAGGTGGGTAATAGCCCATATCTACAGTAACCCAGGTGTGTACTAACCCCAGGTATGTAGTAGCCCATATCTGCAGTAACCCAGGTGTGTACTGACTCCAGGTGGGCAGTAGCCCATATCTACAGTAACCCAGGTGTGTACTAACCCCAGGTATGTAGTGGCCCAAGGTAGGTAGTAGCCCATATCTGCATTAACCCAGGTGTGTACTGACCCCAGGTATGTAGTGACCCCAGGTGGGTAGTAGCCAATATCTGCAGTAACCCAGGCGTGTAGTGACCCCAGGTATGTAGTGACCCCAGGTGGGTAGTAGCCCATATCTGCAGTAACCCAGGCGTGTAGTGACCCCAGGTATGTAGTGACCCCAGGTGGGTAGTAGTAACCCATATCTGCAGTAACCCAGGTGTGTACTAACCCCAGGTATGTAGTGACCCCAGGTGGGTAGTAGCCCATATCTGCAGTAACCCAGGTGTGTACTGACTCCAGGTGGGTAGTGACCCCAGGTGGGTAGTAGCCCATATCTACAGTAACCCAGGTGTGTACTGACCCCAGGTATGTAGTGGCCCCAGGTGGGTAGTAGCCCATATCTGCAGTAACCCAGGTGTGTACTGACTCCAGGTATGTAGTGACCCCAGGTGGGTAGTAGCCAATATCTGCACTAACCCAGGCGTGTAGTGACCCCAGGTGGGTAGTAGCCCATATCTGCAGTAACCCAGGCGTGTAGTGACCCCAGGTATGTAGTGACCCCAGGTGGGTAGTAGTAACCCATATCTGCAGTAACCCAGGTGTGTACTGACCCCAGATATGTAGTGACCCCAGGTGGGTAATAGCCCATATCTACAGTAACCCAGGTGTGTACTAACCCCAGGTATGTAGTAGCCTATATCTGCAGTAACCCAGGTGTGTACTGACTCTAGGTGGGTAGTAGCCCATATCTACAGTAACCCAGGTGTGTACTAACCCCAGGTATGTAGTGGCCCAAGGTAGGTAGTAGCCCATATCTGCATTAACCCAGGTGTGTACTGACCCCAGGTATGTAGTGACCTCAGGTGGGTAGTAGCCAATATCTGCACTAACCCAGGCGTGTAGTGACCCCAGGTGGGTAGTAGCCCATATCTGCAGTAACCCAGGCGTGTAGTGACCCCAGGTATGTAGTGACCCCAGGTGGGTAGTAGTAACCCATATCTGCAGTAACCCAGGTGTGTACTGACCCCAGGTATGTAGTGACCCCAGGTGGGTAATAGCCCATATCTACAGTAACCCAGGTGTGTACTAACCCCAGGTATGTAGTGGCCCAAGGTAGGTAGTAGCCCATATCTGCATTAACCCAGGTGTGTACTGACCCCAGGTATGTAGTGACCTCAGGTGGGTAGTAGCCCATATCTGCAGTAACCCAGGTGTGTACTGACTCCAGGTATGTAGTGACCCCAGGTGGGTAGTAGCCCATATCTGCAGTAACCCAGGTGTGTACTGACTCCAGGTGGGTAGTGACCCCAGGTGGGTAGTAGCCCATATCTACAGTAACCCAGGTGTGTACTGACCCCAGGTATGTAGCGGCCCCAGGTGGGTAGTAGCCAATATCTGCACTAACCCAGGCGTGTAGTGACCCCAGGTGGGTAGTAGCCCATATCTGCAGTAACCCAGGCGTGTAGTGACCCCAGGTATGTAGTGACCCCAGGTGGGTAGTAGTAACCCATATCTGCAGTAACCCAGGTGTGTACTGACCCCAGGTATGTAGTGACCCCAGGTGGGTAGTAGCCCATATCTACAGTAACCCAGGTGTGTACTAACCCCAGGTATGTAGTGGCCCAAGGTAGGTAGTAGCCCATATCTGCATTAACCCAGGTGTGTACTGACCCCAGGTATGTAGTGACCTCAGGTGGGTAGTAGCCCATATCTGCAGTAACCCAGGTGTGTACTGACTCCAGGTGGGTAGTGACCCCAGGTGGGTAGTAGCCCATATCTACAGTAACCCAGGTGTGTACTGACTCCAGGTGGGTAGTGACCCCAGGTGGGTAGTAGCCCATATCTACAGTAACCCAGGTGTGTACTGACCCCAGGTATGTAGCGGCCCCAGGTGGGTAGTAGCCCATATCTGCAGTAACCCAGGTGTGTACTGACCCCAGGTATGTAGTGACCCCAGTTGGGTAGTAACCCTTTTCTGCAGTAACCCAGGTGTGTACTGACCCCAGGTATGTAGTGACCCCAGGTGGGTAGTAGCCCATATCTGCAGTGACCCAGGCGTGTAGTGACCCCAGGTGGGTAGTAACCCTTATCTGCAGTAACCCAGGTGTGTAGTGACCCCAGGTAAGTAGTGACCCCAGGTGTGTACTGACCTCAGGTGAGCTCATCACATTACAAGAATAGAGCTGAAGTCCCTCTCCGGAGATGACAAGGCTGTGTGAATAACAGGGAGTTGCTAGATATTTGTGACCCTATATAAGTGCCCTGATGTACTAACCAAGGGTGGGAAAAAAAACATGAATCCACAGGCCTTTAATAGGGGCAGTGTAGACCCCCAGCTATCGGCCCCTGCCCCACAGCATGCACTCTTATTATTATGGTTGTTACACTTTTGTGTATACCTGTTACATAAATGTCACAAGAAATATAATTGGTTTATATTATAATTTAGGCGCAACACTAGCTGCACCTGTCCCGCTCATCTGCAGGCATGCGAGGAACTGGTCACTTTGGGCACAAGCCACCATGTGACCCCCCCCGACACAAGCCACCATGTGACCCCCCCCGACACAAGCCACCATGTGACCCCCCCTGACACAAGCCACCATGTGACCCCCCCTGACACAAGCCACCATGTGACCCCCCCTGACACAAGCCACCATGTGACCCCCCCCCGACACAAGCCACCATGTGGCCCCCCTGACAGAAGCCACCATGTGACCCCCCTGACAGAAGCCACCATGTAGCCCCCCCCACACAAGCCACCATGTGACCCCCCCCTGACACAAGCCACCATGTGACCCCCCCCCTGACACAAGCCACCATGTTACCCCCCCTGACACAAGCCATGTGACCCCCCTGACACAAGCCACCATGTGACCCCCCCATGACACAAGCCACCATGTGACCCCCCATGACACAAGCCACCATGTGACCCCCCCCGTGACACAAGCCACCATGTGACCCCCCCGTGACACAAGCCACCATGTGACCCCCCCGTGACACAAGCCACCATGTGACCCCCCCGTGACACAAGCCACCATGTGACCCCCCCTGACACAAGCCACCATGTGACCCCCCGCTGACACAAGCCACCATGTGACCCCCCCATGACACAAGCCACCATGTTACCCCCCCGTGACACAAGCCACCATGTGACCCCCCCCGAGACACAAGCCACCATGTGACCCCCCCGTGACACAAGCCACCATGTGACCCCCCCGACACAAGCCACCATGTTACCCCCCCATGACACAAGCCATGTGACCCCCCTGACACAAGCCACCATGTGACCCCCCCCGTGACACAAGCCACCATGTGACCCCCCCGTGACACAAGCCACCATGTGACCCCCCCGTGACACAAGCCACCATGTGACCCCCCCTGACACAAGCCACCATGTGACCCCCCGCTGACACAAGCCACCATGTGACCCCCCCCGACACAAGCCACCATGTTACCCCCCCATGACACAAGCCACCATGTGACCCCCCCCTGACACAAGCCACCATGTGACCCCCCCCGTGACACAAGCCACCATGTGACCCCCCCCAACACAAGCCACCATGTTACCCCCCCATGACACAAGCCATGTGACCCCCCCTGACATAAGCCACCATGTGACCCCCCCGTGACACAAGCCACCATGTGACCCCCCGTGACACAAGCCACCATGTGACCCCCCCGTGACACAAGCCACCATGTGACCCCCCCGACACAAGCCACCATGTTACCCCCCCCATGACACAAGCCACCATGTGACCCCCCCCTGACACAAGCCACCATGTTACCCCCCCATGACACAAGCCACCATGTGACCCCCCCCCTGACACAAGCCACCATGTGACCCCCCCCGTGACACAAGCCACCATGTGACCCCCCCCGACACAAGCCACCATGTGACCCCCCCCATGACACAAGCCATGTGACCCCCCCTGACATAAGCCACCATGTTACCCTGAAAGCTTATTCATAAAATCAGGTGATGACGTCACACAGCTGCGTGTCCATGTTGGTAGATGACGCTGCTGTCGGTATTATTATACACTAGTACAGATGATTTCGCTTTGTATTATTTTCTAGCGCAATGTAACATCCCTCAGACCTCAGTAGCCCCATATCTCAAATCTTCTGACAGGCATGAGGTGAGTGAGGCACAGCAGCTCTGGAGAGGGAGCACAGGGGCACAGTGATGCTCTGCTTGAGGGGGCACAGATGCAGCTGTGGTGGAGGAAGTACAGGGGCAGGTGCAGCTGTGGTGCTCTGGTGCGGGTGGCAAATGCACAGGTGCAGAGGAGGCACAGGTGCAGCGTTGATAGAGGGAGGCACAGGTGTAGCTGTGGTGCAGAGGGGACACAGGGGCCCGGTGTAGCATTGGTGGAGAAGGGGCACAGGTGCAGCGTCAGTGGAGGGTGGCACAGGTGTAGCTGTGGTGCAGAGGGGTCACAGGGGCCCGGTGTAGCATTGGTGAAGGTGGCACAGGTGCAGCGTCGGTGGAGAGTGGCACAGGTGCAGCGTCGGTGGAGGGTGGCACAGGTGTAGCTGTGGTGGAGAGGGGGCACAGGGGCCCGGTGTAGCATTGGTGGAGAAGGGGCAACCTGTGTAGCGCTGGTGGAGGGTGGCACAGGTGCAGCGTTGGTGGAGGGTGGCACAGCTGTTGCTGTGGTGCAGAGGGGGCACAGGGGCCCGGTGTAGCACTGGTGGAGAAGGGGCACAGGTGCAGCGCTGGTGGAGGGTGGTACAGGTGCATTGTTGATGGAGGGAGGCATAGCTGTAGCTGTGTTGATGTAGGGTGGCACAGAGGCCCGGTGTAGAAGGAGAAGGTAGAAGTACAGGAGCCCGGTGCAGCTGTGCCTGGGGGTGGCAGAAGCCCCTCTCTGTGCCGGTGGGAGGGGGAGGCGGCGGCTGGGAGGTGATATAAGCAGATGAGGAGACTCGGGGAGCAGTCAGCTCTGGGACCAGACAGGGACAGGATGACCGGGAGAGAGGGGCCCCCCGCCCCTCCCAGGACAACTGGTTTTGGCATCCAAGAGATTTTGGGACTCAACAAGGAGCCCGCCCCACCACCCAGGGGCCACATGCATTCACTGCCTCCAGGGGCCCATCTGCTGGCGGCCCGTTCTGGCCTGGGGCTCCTGGGAGCCGGTGGGATCCCCACCCTTCTATACACAGCCTGGGCTATTACTGGGGGAACACCAGGGAGCCCGGGTGCAGACAATGGGTAGGAGCCCGGGGCCAGAGGATGGGAGCCGGACCTGCAGCTCAGGTGAGAGGGGGGCCAGGAGGAGCAACAAGTGTAAGTGTGTGTGTGTGTTATATACATACACTATATATATATATATATATATATATATATATATATATACATATATATATATATATATATATATACACACACACACACGCATTATATATATGTATATATATATATACATATATATATATATATATATATATATATATAATGTGTGTGTGTGTGTGTATATATATATATATATATATATATTATATACCCACACACAAATATATATATATATATATATAATACACATATACACACACAACTGTGTAACAGGGACTTATGATATTCCAACTTTTTTGGACTGCAACAAATCTTATTATAATATGTGTATTATTGAGTATATAATATTTAACTGTATAATACGGATAGATAATTTCCAACCATCAATTCTTAGCACAGCTAGTAATACTGATACACTATACTATAATGCAGACATATCCCACAGCAAGTTATAATACATATATGATATTCTACAATACAGACATATTCTAGCTAAATAATATCCAACCATCAATGCTTACCTTATTCCAGAATATAGATATATATCCAATCATCGATGTGTGATATAGATCATCAAATGACACAGATACATAATATCCTAGCTATATAAGCTCCAACCAGAGATGCATAATACGATAGAATATCCTATAGTACAAATATATCATCCAGCCAGCGAAGAATATTAGAGACAAGTATCCAAAACACTGATAGATCCAATTAAGCAAAGACAGCGCAGGAAAACCCGAATTTATGAGCCTGTGAATCCGATCTAATACTGTAATCACAACACAGATATAACAGAAATAACCAATAACATATTATTTTGTCTGGATAGAAAAATTCAGACTCAAATATATATACATATAACAGAAACAATCATAAATGTAATTTACAAACGTAGAATCAACCGGAAACATATATAGCAAATTATAATCATAAACAAATGTAACGTATAAATATTGTAAAAAATATATTATTGTAAAACAAACCATTATATGTTGTATAAATACCACTGACAAAATGCAAACCTTCAGAAACATCATGTAAACACTAATAATCAGCAATATCCTTCATATATAGAAATATAGTAGGTAAAGATATATGTAAGATAATATATACAAACAGACTTTTCCGATAATATAGGGACAGAAATATAATATTTTGTATATACCTAACAATGATCTAGAAATAAAATTGACAACAAGATAAATAAATAACAATGACAGAAATATATAACAGAATCTGGTAGATGCATTAAAAACCTAATTCTCCGAATAATCTAATTTCAGCAGTTCACAGAACAATGGCACTAAATATTCGCCATCGATAAGAAATTATTACACTTGTAAATGTGGAAGATATAAAATACCAGATGCAACAATTAATAAAAATATTATACTCTAAAAAAAAAAAAAAAAAAAGTGGTAAAAAAAAATATTTTCATCTACATAAAAAAAAACGGGAGGTTTAACCATTCCGAAACGGTGTCATGTAGTTACAATATTGTATCCATTAATTTACCAACATGTATCTTTGTGAAAAGTATCCTGTCCTGTGGTGTCAATAAATCGAACATTCATAATTATATTATCCTATTATACATTACAATATAAATATACCGAAACAATTAACAAATAAACCCACAAAACTGTAGCCTAATTCTCCCTCTCAGGTGAATATATTAATTCTCTGTGCAGGGTGTATGAATTATCAGTAATAATTATATAAGATAAGTGCATGAATTATTTGTAATCATTATTTGAGATGACTGTGTGAATTGTCAGTATTCTTTATATGAGCTGAGTTTGTATTCAGTATTCTTTATATAATGTATCAGTAATAATTCCATGATCTGAGTGTTTAAATTATCTGTAATAATTCTCGAGATGAGTGTATGAACTATAGGTGATAGTTTTTGGATCAGTGTTTGAATTAACAGTAATGCGTGTATGATCTTAGTGTATGAATTATCATCCATTATTATGTGATAATATAAAAAGGAAGTATGAATGATACTTATATCAGTTGATAATATGCATTATCTGTATTCCTTACATTAGCTGAAGATACGAATTATCCGTAATAATTTTCTGTGATAATATATTCCCACAGAAAATTATTACTGATAATATATTATCAGCAATAATTTTCTAAGTGAATATATTATCAGTAATAATTATAGAGATGTGTATGAATTATCAGTAATAATTAATGGATCTGAGTGTTTGAATTATCAGTAATAACTATATGATATGGAAGTACAAGTATGAGTAATAATTATATGAGCTTGGGGTATGAATTATTTGTATTCATTATGAGGTGAGAGTATGCATTATATGTATTCCTTATATGAGTTGTGTGTATGAATTATCAGTAATAATTCTGTGAGCAGTGTATACGAATTATTCGTAATAATTCCCCTGATCTAGGTGTATGAATTATAAGTAATACCTCTCAGTATTTCTCTGAATGAGAGTACGAATTATAAGTAATAATTATTTGATCTGAGTGTGTGAATGATAATTCATACTCTCAGCTCAAATAATTATTACTTATCATTCACACACTGACATCAAATAATTATTACTGATAATTCAGACTCTCGTCTTAAATAATTGTTAATCATCATTCACACACTCAGATCATATAATTATTACTGATAATTCATACTCTCAGCTCAAATAATTATCACCAGAAATAATTATATGATCTGAGTGTGTGAATGATGAGTAACAATTATTTAAGACGAGAGTCTGAATTATCAGTAATAATTATTTGATCTCAGTGTGTGAATGATAAGCAATAATTATTTGAGCTGAGTATGAATTATCAGTAATAATTATATGATCTGAGTGTGTGAATTATGAGTAACAATCATTTAAACTGAGTGTGAATTATCAAGTAATAATTCTTTGATCTGAGTGTTTGAATTATGAGTAACAATCATTTGAGCTGAGTGTATGAATTACTAATAATCTGAGGTGCATGTATTATCAGTAATAGTTATGTGGCCTGAGTGTGTGAATTATTCGTTAATGTTACTATAAGCTGAATCTATCCATGTGCAGTAGTAAATGTTCCTAGCAGTGTGGACGAATTCTAATAAAGAACAAAAATTGATCGTAATCTGTGTTAATTCACTGAGCAAAATCTAGGAATTTTCAGCAATAATTCTCTGATGCGAGTGTATGAAATAAATGTTCATCCTTTGAGCTAATTGGAGGAATTATTAGAAATAATTATCTGTCAGCTGGTTGTAGAATTACCAGTGATGTGCATGCATTTCGTTGTTTTCTTGTTTGTCCTTTAATAACGTTATTGTTGTAGAGGTTATATAATGGCAATATCAGGGCTGTCTGTTATTATAGTGTCCGGGGATCATTATACAGATTGCTGGATGGCAGTAATATATTAGTAATATATTACACTGTATGTCTGCAGCATTAATACTCTGCCGATAGCGTTATTAATGGTGCTTCTGCAGGAACAATGAGAATATCACTGCAATCTTTTATTATATCTGTGGGTGTTACTCCCCGCACCCCATAGTACTGTGAGAGGGGTAATATAATTTATTATACTCCTATAACTGCTGTGTGCATGGTATCATTTATATAGTATAATATATGGCCCCTGTATCACCTGCTGTGTTCTATGCAGCCTTCATTTATTTTGCTTTTTTTTCAACGTCCGTTCCCAAAATATAACCCCCCCACCCCCCCATACGCTATTGTGTAACAGTGACAATTACCTCATATTAAACCTGCATTTAAAGAGACAGTGTCACATTTGTCGGGCTCCAATGTATCTCTAGATACATGTGGGGGAGATGTCTGTGTTTAGCTGGACTGAGATCTTACTGTACATATAGGTTTGTTGTTCTGAGGAAAACAATATTCCCAAATGTATCAGTCCCTTCCCATCCTGATCTGTATAAGAGCTGGAGAGGGATTATTTGGAATATTTGATGTAATAACACAAATTACCTGTTGTGTAGGAACATTTCACTATATTATTATACAGCATGGTACCTAGAATTATATGGTATCTATTATTATATGGTATGTGGGAACATTTCACTATATTATTATAGGGCATGGTACCTATATTTATATGGTATCTATTATTATATGGTACCTGGTATTATATGGTACATAGTTTTATACAGCATGATACCTAGATTTATATGGTACCTGGTATTAGGCTATATGTTTTTTTTCTGTCTATATAGTACCTAGTATTATAAGGTACCTGGTATTATATTGTACCTAGTATTATAGGGTACCTGGTATTATATTGTACATAGGGGCAGATGTATGAAGCTCATGGAAGTGATAAAGTGCAGAGTGATAAACGACCAACCAATCAGCTCCCAACTGCCATTTTTCAAACAGCCTGTAGCATGACAGTTGGGAGCTGATTGGTTGGTCGTTTATCACTCTGCACTTTATCACTTCCCAGAGCTTCATACATCTGCCCCAGTGTATTATATGATACCTGATATTATATTGTACCTTGTATTAGGCTATATGGTACCTAGTATTATATGATACCTGGTATTAGGCTATATGGTACCTAGTATTATATGATACCTGATATTATATGATACCTGGTATTATATGATACCTGGTATTGGGCTATATGGTACCTAGTATTATATGATACCTGATATTATATGATACCTGGTATTAGGCTATACAGTACCTAGTATTATATGATACCTGATATTATATGATACCTGGTATTAGGCTATATTGTACCTAGTATTATATTGTACATAGTATTATATGATACCTGGTATTAGACTATATGGTACTGTACATAGTATTATATGGTACCTGGTATTATATTGTACATAGTAGTATATGATACCTGATATTATATGATACCTGGTATTGGGCTATATGGTACCTAGTATTATAAGATACCTGATATTATATGATACCTGGTATTAGGCTATACAGTACCTAGTATTATATGATACCTGATATTATATGATACCTGGTATTAGGCTATATTGTACCTAGTATTATATTGTACATAGTATTATATGATACCTGGTATTAGACTATATGGTACTGTACATAGTATTATATGGTACCTGGTATTATATTGTACATAGTAGTATATGATACCTGATATTATATGATACCTGGTATTGGGCTATATGGTACCTAGTATTATAAGATACCTGATATTATATGATACCTGGTATTAGGCTATACGATACCTAGTATTATATGATACCTGATATTATATGATACCTGGTATTAGGCTAAACGGTACTTAGTATTATATGATACCTGATATTATATGATACCTGGTATTAGGCTATATTGTACCTAGTATTATATTGTACATAGTATTATATGGTACCTGGTATTATATTGTACATAGGTATCATATAATATCAGGTATCATATACTACTGATATTAGGCTATATGGTGCCTTGTATTATATTGTACCTAGTATTATATGATACCTGATATTATATTGTACCTTGTATTAGGCTATATGGTACCTAGTATTATATGATACCTGATATTATATGATACCTGGTATTAGGCTATACGGTACCTAGTATTATATAGTACCTGGTATTATATTGTACATAGTATTATATGATACCTGATATTATATTGTACCTGGTATTAGGCTATATGGTACTTAGTATTATATTGTACCTGGTATTAGGCTATATGGTGCCTTGTATTATATTGTACCTTGTATTAGGCTATATTGTACCTAGTATTATATGATACCTGATATTATATTGTACCTTGTATTAGGCTATATGGTACCTAGTATTATATGATACCTGATATTATATGATACCTGGTATTAGGCTATACGGTACCTAGTATTATATGATACCTGATATTATATGATACCTGGTATTAGGCTATACGGTACCTAGTATTATATAGTACCTGGTATTATATTGTACATAGTATTATATGATACCTGATATTATATGATACCTGGTATTAGGCTATATGGTACCTAGTATTATATGGTACCTGGTATTATATTGCACAGAGTATTATATGATACCTGATATTATATTGTACCTTGTATTAGGCTATATGGTACCTAGTATTATATGATACCTGGTATTAGGCTATATGGTACCTAGTATTATATGATACCTGATATTATATGATACCTGGTATTAGGCTATATGGTACCTAGTATTATATTGTACAGCGTATTATATGATACCTGATATAATATTGTACCTGGTATTAGGCTATATGGTACTTAGTATTATATTGTACCTGGTATTAGGCTATATGGTACTTAGTATTATATGATACCTGGTATTAGGCTATATGGTACTTTGTATTCTATGATACCTGCTATTGGGCTATATGGTACTTAGTATTATATGATACCTGGTATTAGGCTATATGGTACCTAGTATTATATAGTACCTGGTATTATATGATACCTGATATTATATTGTACCTGGTATTAGGCTATATGGTACTTAGTATTATATGATACCTGGTATTAGGCTATACGGTACCTAGTATTATATAGTACCTGGTATTATATGATACCTGATATTATATTGTACCTGGTATTAGGCTATATGGTACCTAATATTATATGGTACCTGGTATTATATTGTACATAGTATTATATGATACCTGATATAATATTGTACCTGGTATTAGGCTATATGGTACTTAGTATTATATTGTACCTGGTATTAGGCTATATGGTACTTAGTATTATATTGTACCTGGTATTGGGCTATATGGTACTTAGTATTATATGATACCTGGTATTAGGCTATATGGTACTTTGGGCCTGATTCAGACCCACTCGCGAGCGGCTGTCTGCTCGCAAGTGGGTCGATGTTATGGACTGAGCATGCGCACGACGGAGGGAGCTCCGTCGTGCGCATGCGCCAGACGCGACGAGCGAAGGAAAGTCCTTCGCTCGTTGTGTCCGATCAAAGGGGGCGTGCTGTCAATGTTGATTGACAGCACGCCCCCTTTGGTGGGTGTGCCGGGGGCGTGCCTCTGTGACGGGGGCGTTCCCACGGGAACGCCTCCCGTCAGAAGCCGGCCCACTGACATCACTAGTGATGTCAGTGGGAGTGATTTGGGCTCTGATAGAGCCAAAATCACTCCGGAGCTTGCGGTTGAAAACCTCAACCGCAGGCTCCGGCTCGCAAATTCGATGGTCGCGATGGTCTCGACCATCGCGACCATCACAATGCACGCTCGTATAGCCTGTGGGTGGTGACCCACAGCTATACGAGCGTCCAGGAGGACGCTCCATGAAAATGGAGCCCGGCCCTCATTCAGAGCGTGCGCTCTGCTCAGAGCGTACGGCTTTGAATGAGGGCCTTTGTATTCTATAATACCTGCTATTAGGCTATATGGTACTTAGTATTATATGATACCTGGTATTAGGCTATATGGTACCTAGTATTATATGGTACTTGCTATTAGGCTATATGGTACCTAGTATTATATTGTACAGCGTATTATATGATACATGATATTATATTGTACCTGTTATTAGGCTATATGGTACTTAGTATTATATCATATCTGGTATTAGGCTATATGGTACCTAGTATTACATGATACCTGATATTATATAATACCTGGTATTAGGCTATATGGTACCTAGTATTATATGATACCTGATAATATATGATACCTGGTATTAGGCTATATGGTACCTAGTATTATATGATACTTGATTTTATGTGATACCTGGTATTAGGCTATATTTTACCTAGTATTATATGGTACCTGGTATTATATTGTACATAGTAGTATATGATACCTGGTATTAGGCTATATGGAACATAGTATTATATGATACCTGGTATTAGGCTATATGGAACATAGTATTATATGATACCTGGTATTAGACTATATGGTACCTAGTATTATATGGTACCTGGTATTATATTGTACATAGTATTATATGGTACCTGGTATTATATTGTACATAGTATTATATGATACCTGATATTATATTGTACCTGTTATTAGGCTATATGGTACCTAGTATTATATGGTACCTGGTATTATATTGCACAGAGTATTATATGATACCTGATATTATATTGTACCTTGTATTAGGCTATATGGTACCTAGTATTATATGATACCTGGTATTAGGCTATATGGTACCTAGTATTATATGATACCTGGTATTAGGCTATATGGTACCTAGTATTATATTGTACAGCGTATTATATGATACCTGATATAATATTGTACCTGGTATTAGGCTATATGGTACTTAGTATTATATTGTACCTGGTATTAGGCTATATGGTACTTTGTATTCTATGATACCTGCTATTAGGCTATATGGTACTTAGTATTATATGATACCTGGTATTAGGCTATATGGTACCTAGTATTATATAGTACCTGGTATTATATGATACCTGATATTATATTGTACCTGGTATTAGGCTATATGGTACTTAGTATTATATGATACCTGGTATTAGGCTATACGGTACCTAGTATTATATAGTACCTGGTATTATATGATACCTGATATTATATTGTACCTGGTATTAGGCTATATGGTACCTAATATTATATGGTACCTGGTATTATATTGTACATAGTATTATATGATACCTGATATAATATTGTACCTGGTATTAGGCTATATGGTACTTAGTATTATATTGTACCTGGTATTAGGCTATATGGTACTTAGTATTATATTGTACCTGGTATTAGGCTATATGGTACTTAGTATTATATGATACCTGGTATTAGGCTATATGGTACTTTGTATTCTATAATACCTGCTATTAGGCTATATGGTACTTAGTATTATATGATACCTGGTATTAGGCTATATGGTACATAGTATTATATGGTACTTGCTATTAGGCTATATGGTACCTAGTATTATATTGTACAGCGTATTATATGATACATGATATTATATTGTACCTGTTATTAGGCTATATGGTACTTAGTATTATATCATATCTGGTATTAGGCTATATGGTACCTAGTATTACATGATACCTGATATTATATAATACCTGGTATTAGGCTATATGGTACCTAGTATTATATGATACCTGATAATATATGATACCTGGTATTAGGCTATATGGTACCTAGTATTATATGATACTTGATTTTATATGATACCTGGTATTAGGCTATTTTGTACCTAGTATTATATGATACTTGATTTTATGTGATACCTGGTATTAGGCTATATTGTACCTAGTATTATATGGTACCTGGTATTATATTGTACATAGTAGTATATGATACCTGGTATTAGGCTATATGGAACATAGTATTATATGATACCTGGTATTAGACTATATGGTACCTAGTATTATATGGTACCTGGTATTATATTGTACATAGTATTATATGATACCTGATATTATATTGTACCTGTTATTAGGCTATATGGTACCTAGTATTATATTGTACAGAGTATTATATGATACCTGATATTATATTGTACCTGTTATTAGGCTATATGGTACTTAGTATTATATGATACCTGGTATTAGGCTATATGGTACTTAGTATTATATTGTACCTGGTATTAGGCGATATGGTACCTAGTATTATATGATACCTGGTATTAGGCTATATGGTACTTAGTATTATATGATACCTGGTATTAGGCTATATGGTACTCAGTATTATATTGTACCTGGTATTAGGCCATATGGTACCTAGTATTATATGGTACCTGGGATTATATTGCACAGAGTATTATATGATACCTGATATTATATTGTACCTGGTATTAGGCTATATGGTACCTAGTATTATATAGTACCTAGTATTATAAGGTAGCTAGTATTATATGCTACCTAGTATTATATAGTACCTGGTATTATAAGGTAGCCAGTATTATATGGTACCTAATATTATATGGTACCACTAATCGGTATTGGGATACATTCAGGATCCCGACAGCCCGGATTCTGGCATTCACAGTACCGATGTCGGAATCCTGACACTTATCAGAATATCGGCGCTGGCATCCCGACTGCCAGGATCCCGAATGTAAGTAGTGAGGTTATGGGAAGGGGTCAGGCACAAGGGGGAGGGTTAGGGTTATGCACTAAGGGTGAAGGGGTAGATTTAGGCACCGGAGAGTTGGAGGGTTAGGGTTATGCACTAAGGGGGGAGGGGTTAGGGATAGGCACTGGAGAGGGGAAGTTAGGGTTAGGCTCTGGGGGGGTGAGGGTTAGGGGTCAGGCACTAGCGGGAGGGTTAGGGTTATACACTTTGTGGGGAGAGTTAGGTTTAGGCACCGGAGAGGGGAAGTTAGGGTTAGGCACTGGTGGGGGGGGGTTAGGGTTAGTGGGAGGATTAGGGGTCAGGCCCTAGAGGGAGGGTTAGGGTTATGCACTAAGCGGGGAGGGTTAAGGTTTAGGCACCGGAGAGGGAGAGGTTAGGGGTCAGGCACTAGGGGGAGGGTTAGGGTTATGCACTAAGGGGGAGGGTTAGGTTTTCGCACCGGAGGGGGTTAGGCACCGGAGAGGGGGAGGTTAGGGTTAGGCATCGGGGAGGGAGGGTTAGAGTTAGGGGCAGGGTTAGGGGATTCTAACCTGGTCCCGATGCCGGCGTCAGGATTCTGACCGGCAGGATCCCGAGTGCAGGCATCCTGTACCCAACCCTTGGTATTATATTGTACCTTGTATTATATGGTATTTGGTATTATAGTGTACCTGGTATTATATGGTACATGGTATTATATGTTTCCTCGGGGCCATAGCTCGGGTGGTGCGACATGTGCCACGGCAGAGGGCATGCAGGGCAGGGGGCGTTGCTCTGGTCTGTCATTTTCCTGTTTATAATCATTCTCACTTGTAGCTTCCTCTTCTGTTATCCCCAGCATCTCCTGGCCTCCCCTATCTCTTCCCTGGCCGCCTCCCCCTCCCTCTGGCCACCTCCCCCAGCACCTTCACTCACATCCTCTTTTATGTAACACACATGTAAAGTGAATAGATTCTTACTTGTTATTATAGTGAATCCAGGCGTTCTGTCTGCACTGGCAGCTCCTCAGGTAGCTCTGTGTATATATTTTGAGCAGCCCTTGTCCCTGTAGGAGGGGGCGGAGCTTCAATGACTGACTGGCTGGGAGGGCAAGGATGGGGGTGGTGCTGCTGCTGCCTGGCTGTCTGACTTCCCGGCGCTGCACAGCACTATCAGTGACATACTGTCAGTGTTTTATAACGACAGCCGCACCTAGTGAGTTACGGGGTGGGGCCATGGCGGCATACAGCATCCGTAACCACTGTATTCAATACATCCTTAATGTTAGTGTTATGCAGCCTCAGTGGCACCCACACAGGTCCCAGCGCCCTAGGCAGCTGCCTAATGCTAGCGCCGGCCCTGTATACCTGGGACTCAAACCTATCACCTCTCACATGGCAGTCAGACACTTTACACATGGAGCTAAATGCCCCACAAATTCTGATGGCAGCCCTGAACACTGCTACTAATTCCTGACCCAGGTGTTACCAGCACACCTCCAACACCGTCCCGGTGAGTGTACCATACACAGATCTCCCGCTGCTGATATTTGCTGCATACACTGTACAAGTAGCGCTCTTTCTATACCTTCAGTCTGCGATCTACACTGCCGGCTCCAGGCTTGTGCACAGCTGTTCTGATGGATAAGTCCTGCTACAGCTTCCCCAGCGCTCCCTACATCCAGAGCTGGTGAGTTATGCTGTATAATTACTGTGTATCATCCCTGCAGCCATTGCTCCCACGGCACCAAAAGGAGTATTTATGGCTCTGCTTTTCCTGGTATTTTCTGGTAACGTTTTAACATTTCATAATATGATACCTAAAATTATATGGTACCTAGTATTGTATGGTACTTGCTATTATATGGTAACTAACATTATATGGTACCTGGTATTACATGGTCCCTAGTATTGTATGGTACTTGCTATTGCATGGTAACTAGTATTATATGGTACCTGGTATTATATGGTACCTAGTATTGTATGGTACTTGTTATTATATGGTAACTAGCATTATATGGTACCTATTATTATATGGTACCTAGTATTGTATGGTACTTGCTATTATATGGTAACTAACATTATATGGTACCTGGTATTACATGGTCCCTAGTATTGTATGGTACTTGCTATTGCATGGTAACTAGTATTATATGGTACCTGGTATTATATGGTACCTAGTATTGTATGGTACTTGTTATTATATGGTAACTAGCATTATATGGTACCTATTATTATATGGTACCTAGTATTGTATGGTACTTGCTATTATATGGTAACTAGCATTATATGGTACCTGGTATTACATGGTCCCTAGTATTGTATGGTACTTGCTATTTCATGGTAACTAGTATTATATGGTACCTGGTATTATATGGTACCTAGTATTGTATGGTACTTGTTATTATATGGTAACTAGCATTATATGGTACCTGTTATTATATGGTACCTAGTATTGTATGGTACTTGCTATTATATGGTAACTAGCATTATATGGTACCTGGTATTATGTGGTACTTGCTATTATATGGTAACTAGCATTATATGGTACCTGGTATTATATGGTACTTGCTATTATATGGTAACTAGCATTATATGTTACCTGGTATTACATGGTCCCTAGTATTGTATGGTACTTGCAATTGCATGGTAACTAGTATTATATGGTACCTGGTATTACATGGTACCTAGTATTGTACGGTACTTGCTATTATATGGTAACTAGCATTATATGGTACATAGTATTGTATGGTACTTGCTATTATATGGTAACTAGCATTATATGGTACCTAGTATTGTATGGTACTTGCTCTTATATGGTAACTAGCATTATATGGTACCTAGTATTGTATGGTACTTGCTATTATATGGTAACTAGCATTATATGGTACCTGTTATTATATGGTACCTAGTATTGTATGGTACTTGCTCTTATATGGTAACTAGCATTATATGGTGCCTGGTATTATATGATACCTACTACCTAGTATTGTATGGTACTTGCTATTATATGGTAACTAGCATTATATGGTACCTGTTATTATATGGTACCTAGTATTGTATGGTACTTGCTATTATATTGTAACTAGCATTATATGGTACCTGGTATTATATGGTATCTAGTATTCATTGTATGGTACTTGCTATTGCATGGTAACTAGTATTATATGGTGCCTTGTATTATATGGTACCTAGTATTGTATGGTACTTGCTATTATATGGTAACTAGCATTATATGGTACCTAGTATTGTATGGTACTTGCTATTATATGGTAACTAGCATTATATGGTACCTGGTATTACATGGTACATAGTATTGTATGGTACTTGCTATTATAAGATAACTAGCATTATATGGTACCTGGTATTATATGGTATCTGCTACCTAGAATTGTATGGTACTTGCTATTATATGGTAACTAGCATTATATGGTACCTGTTATCATATGGTACCTAGTATTGTATGGTACTTGCTCTTATATGGTAACTAGCATTATATGGTGCCTGGTATTATATGATACCTACTACCTAGTATTGTATGGTACTTGCTATTATATGGTAACTAGCATTATATGGTACCTGGTATTATATGGTATCTAGTATTCATTGTATGGTACTTGCTATTGCATGGTGCCTGGTATTATATGGTACCTAGTATTGTATGGTACTTGCTATTATATGGTAACTAGCATTATATGGTACCTAGTATTGTATGGTACTTGCTATTATATGGTAACTAGCATTATATGGTACCTGGTATTACATGGTACATAGTATTGTATGGTACTTGCTATTATAAGGTAACTAGCATTATATGGTACCTGGTATTATATGGTATCTGCTACCTAGAATTGTATGGTACTTGCTATTATATGGTAACTAGCATTATATGGTACCTGGTATTATATGTATCTAGTATTTATTGTATGGTACTTGCTATTGCATGGTAACTAGTATTATATGGTGCCTGGTATTATATGGTACCTAGTATTGTATGGTACTTGCTATTATATGGTAACTATATGGTACCTGGTATTATATGGTAATTAATGTTATATGGGACCTAATATTATATGGTACGTGGTATTATTAGGATTTACACTAACCATTTAATAACATCATTCTGGGTGCATTATTGTGCTGTAATCTCAATTTATCATTTTTCTCGAACAGTTTAGAAAGTTTATGGTGATTATGTGTCAGCCCCATATTCTTAGATAAGCCACATAGCAACGTATTTACCAATGTTATGATTCTAAAACTACAGTGGAAGAAGAACCAATCTACACTATGTAGACAAAAGTGATTGGACACCCACACACAAACCTATTGTATACCATTCAGACACGCTCGCTAAGAAACGTTCACTCGCCGACTGCCGATGTTTGCATTGTGTGCATGAGTATGCATCGCAGTGCGCGAATCAGTCTGAGCGATCGGAAAGCGTACGCTCGCTGCGCATAGACTGGTCAGCAGAGTGAGTGACAGGAGAAGCCGTTTGTGGGTGGTGACAGGGGTTGGTCTATGAAAACGGGGGAGTGGAGGTGCGAACGCAGGCGTGTGAGTGTCTTAACGCCATTTCAGAGGCGTGCATAATTAAGACGCAGTGTCATAGTACACGTCACCTGGCTGAATTTTACACTGAAGTGCTCGCGGTGCTTGTGGTAGGGTATGGTCAGCCACAAGCGCTGCGTTCGCCTCCGATGGTTGCATACACATCCTGAAGATGACGTGCGCAAGTGGGCTTCTTAAGACTGGCTGGTGGGCATCTGCATACACAGGGCGATGGCACGTAAAGACATGGTGGGTGTGCTATGTCTTGCTGTGCGATTGCCTGCTTTGCTGTTGGTTATCCGGATTTGCATATGCATTGGGCAAGTGAACGCATCTAGCGAGTGGGCCTGAATCGAGCCCTGAGTTCCAAATGGCCACTAATGTGGCGGGTTCGACAAGAACTCTTGGTAGGGAGGCCCATGCACTTGCAGTTCTACGGAAACAACTAATGTTCTTATCAGGACGACAATGTCACTTGTCATGTTTCCAGGGCGACGCTGGATTGGTATACAGAAAATTCGGTAACCCGGATGGACTGGCCAGCTCAGAGCCCAGATCTTAACCCCCCTGAGAACCTCTGGGTTGGAGTGACGAGTGCATTCTAGGCTGGCTCAGCCTTCTTCAGTGTCACAGTTGGTCACTATACATAAGGCGTAATGGCAAAACATACCTCCTGCTGTTGCCAAGGAACTTGTGAACAGTTTGTCAAGAAGGGCGTCTGCAGTAATCACTACACGTGGTGACCTACACAGTACTGACGTCAATAAAATCTTGTTGATCTATTTGCTGTCAATGTCCAATCACTTATGTCTACATAGTGTATAACTACCTGCTTTATGTTGTGTCTATCATGATAGATTTACATTTTTTCACCATACATTTACGTTATTAGACTGCCCTCTGTATGCTGGGTCACTGGATTTTTTTTTGTATTCTTATACTGATCACTAGAGTGCTTTCTGTATTGTAGCATTTATTAGATTGTTTACTTACTCCAAGAAAATGGATTTTGTATTGTACAGTGTATTGGTCACTAGATCACTTTCTTTATTGTATTCTGGTTACTAAATTACTTTCAGTATTTTATGCTGGCTACTAGAATGCTGTCTGTACAGGAAATTGTATATACTAGAATGCTGTCTGTACAGGGAATCTTATATATTAAAATGCATTCTGTATTGTATATTAGATAATAAAATATTCTGCATGGTATATCAATCACTAGAATGTTCACTGTATTGTAAACTGGTCACTAGAATGATCTCTAAATTGTAGAGATGTCACTAGCATCCTATATAAATTGTAAATCACTTATTAATCCACTATCAGTCAAAAGTTTTAGAACACCCTTGTTTTCCAGTTTTTTTTGAATTTGCGCAGTTTAATGTCTCAGGACCTCATTCAGAGCTGCTCGCAAAATGCGAGCGCTCGCTCTGAATGAGGGCGGCCGCATCTAAAAATGATCCGGCCTCCTGGCTGCTCTCTAGGCTGTGGGTTGCCACACACAGCCTTAACGAGCGACCAGGTTGATGGTCGCGATGGTCAAGACCATCGCGACTATCGGGGCTTGCGATGAGACCCGTGTGGTAGGGTCTCGTCTGCCGCAAGCCCCAGAGAGCTTTCAGCTCTAATTGAGCCGGAAGCTCTCCCACTGACATCACTGGTGATGTCAGTGGGGCCGCCCACAAATGGCAGGTGTTCACTTCCGTTTGTGAAACCACCCCCCCCGCCACGCCTACAAAATGTGGCAAGCTGTCTATCAACATCGACAGCCGTCCCTTTTGTAGTGAGCCCCGGAGCGAGAGAATTTCTCTCTCGCTCCTGGGCTTCCGCACACGCAGTGCTGCCGCTGCAGGTGCGCAAAGCAAAACATCGACCCGCTTGCGAGTGGGTCTGAATGAGACCCAGACTGTACTCTGAAGTTAAAGCATAGAACAAATATACAATTGTAGATGAAAAAAAAAATCATAGAATCATTATGTCTAACAAAATGTAATCCAAACTTTTGACTCAGCAAAATAGCCTCCTTTTGCAGATATAATTGCCAAACACACCTGTGCCAGTCTTTCCACTGTTGGAGGCTATTATTGTTCTTCCCATTACTGCTGCGGAAGTTCCCACAAATGTACTGCACCTGTAGGTGGCTTTACCCCTTACGTTCAGTTCCCAAACCAGCTGGATGGGGTGTAAAGCTGGGTACACACTGATATTTTGAATGATTTGCCTGATTTTGACGGATCGGAATGACAAATCGTTCAAATCGTAAAGTGTGTAATAATAAAATATGTCGGCCGTTGTTCACTGCTGCAGGGTCGTCAGTCGCATTGTCAGGTCAGCCCTACATGCAGCTCAATCTGACCCCAAATAGTGGGATGTGGTAGGGGCCGACATACTGGGGATTTAGGCACGGCATCGTCTAATGTGTATCGGCTGCCCATCTGCGTTGTCAGTCGCATCGCTGGGTGCCTGAAGACTGTGCTGGCCATTCCATGAATTGAATCTTGCCATGTTGTTGTTTTCCTTGAAGGTAGTTCTGACATAGGGGGTCATTCAGACCCACTCGCAAGCGGCAGTACGCTCGCAAGTGGGTCGATGTTCCCCACTGCGCATGCGCACGACGGAGGGAGCTCCGTCGTGCGCATGCGCGAGACCCGGACTGCGACAGCCAAGCTGTCGCTCCGGGTCTCGCACCAAAGGGGGCGTGCTGTCGATGGTGACTGACAGCACGCCCCCTTTGGTGGACGTGCCGGGGGAGTGCCTGCCAGACGGAGGCGTTTCCATGGGAACACCTACCGTCTGAAGCCGGCCCCACTGACATCACTAGTGATGTCAGTGGAAGTGATTTTGGCTCTGATAGAGCCAAAATCACTCCAGGGCTTGTGGCTGGGAAACCCTACCGCAGGGTTTCCCTCGCAAGTCCGATGGTTGCGATGGTCAAGACCATCGCGACCATCTTTTTGGACGCTCGTATATGCTGTGGGTGGTGACCCACAGCTATACGAGCGTCCAGGAGGACACTCCATTGTAATGGAGGAGGGCCCTGATTCAGAGCGAGCGCTCTGGTCAGAGCGTCCGGCTCTGAATCAGGCCCATAGCCTGCAGGTAAGTTTGGGTCTTTCTTTACCAATGTTATAGGATGAATCCTTGACCAGCTAGGGTATTGCATGGTAGCCCTTTTGGTTCAGTGTGCCAGTCACTCTGTACAAGTTACTGACTCGGGATCCAGTAAAAGAACCCCAGGACCATCACTCTTCCTCAATTTATGACAGTTGGTATCACAAGTTTGATTTACTAAGCATCTGAGATGAACCAAAGATTTAACATTTTGATTAATTGTCCCATGTGATGTGTCAGGCGTAATCCTGACGATATAGAAAAAAAACAATAAGCCGCAAAAGTGCACTTATCGTTATTGAATGCCATCTGAATGATTTGTCGTCACCATACATTAGCATGGCGAGGGCAAAATTGCTAGATGTTGGCAGATAATGTAGAGAAATCCTGTGTTGCATGGTCCCATCAGCACGGCCATCTGGAAGTCACTCAGGGCTGTAATTAGGGGGGTGCGACATGTGCGGAGGGCCCTCGGGGCGCCCTTGCACTAGCTAGCAGGGTGCCGTTCCAGGGTGCCAGTATCGCTGCTGCTTTGGATGCTCCATACAGGCATCCTGCTGTCTGTCCTCAGGGCGCTCTGAGCAGAGCTGCACTTTTCGGTGGTGACGGCCCTGTCTCTGTCTGCGAGATGTCTTCTCACTGGCCACCTCAATGCCACTCCCCTTCCCCACCCAGGGCCGTCAAGAACTCTGAAGGGCCCTGGTGCTAGGTGGGGCTGTGACCCTACCACAAGGGTCTCGTCACAAGCCCGATGGTCGCGATGGTATTGACCAGCCCGACCATATTCCTGGCCACTCACTATAGCTGTGGGCGGTCACCCACAGCTATATGAGCGGCCAGGAGGCCTCTGTGCTCTTTACGGCGGTACCGGTCACACAGTTATGGTCCTGTTATAATGCCTTAGTCAGCTTGTAGTTAGATCTTCTCCTGGTGTTCATTCCCCCATCTGGGCTTTCCCTTTTAGATTCCATAATTTTGCACCAGGTTAATTACTGACACTGAGAAAAGTCACCCTCCAGTTTAGAGTGTAAGCTCAGCAGACTAAGCACCTCATTCAGGGTTCTCTCGCAAGATGCGATCGCTCACTGGCAAAAAGGGGCCAGATATTGTAATGAAGTGCTCGCACTGCGTCTCGTAAGGACGCCCCCTATGTTTTAGCGAGCTATGGCAAAGTGCACTCGCAAGTGTCTAAAGACGTCCCCTTGCTACTCGCAACAGAAGTCATCTCCAGGAAATGAAGGATTAATCGGGACCATCGAGAGCCATCGGAGCTGCTCGCAGCACTTGGGGTTGACTTAGCCTGCCGCAAGCACTGCGAGCAGTACTGGCTAGAGTACATTCAGGTGACGTGTACAATGACGCTATTTTGTAAATTATGCACGCCCTTTAAACTGCGTTTTGGTGGCCTGACACGCCTGCGTTCGCACAACCACTCCTCCATTCATAAGCACCTTCCCCTGTTTCCACCCACAAACAGCCTTTCCTGTCAATCAACTATCGGGAGTCACTTCCTGCTCGCAAGCCGTACAAGCGACGGATTTTGTGATCGCAAGGACTCGTACGCACATGCGCCCAACGAAGTGCACGCATGCGTGGTCTGCTAACATCGGCTGCGTACGAGCGAGTGGCCGCTTGCGAGAGACTCTGAATGAGGTCCTAATATCCTGCTCCTACCCTCAGCAGTATTAGTGTGGTTCCTGCTTTGGATCCCAGGCTAGGCTTCTTTTTCTGTATATGATGGTCAACGCTACATGATAATATTATTAAAGTCTCCACTCTTACGCCAGTCATGAGCTGGCACAGTCAGCTCGTAACCAGGTCCTCAGCTGCTAGCGATGGGCAGCTCCTGGGCTACATTACCAGACAGGCTACATTATACTTCCTTCTAGGGGCTTTTCTAGATAGGAGGGGGTTCGTGTGCAGTCTCCGACACGAGCCCCCTCCTCTCTGTCCGGCAGTGCACTGAGCTGTGCGCGGCCAGCACCAGAGTTATAGACTCTGGGCACTAGAGTGTGCCCAGAGTCTATAGAGTATGCGCAGGCCACAAGGAAAATGGCAGCAGCGGCCATTTTCCCTGTACTGCGCATGCGCAAACGACGGGAAAATGGCCGCGGCAACCATTTTCCAGTCGTTTCTACAGCGCCGGACCCCGCGCCGACGTGGGACTCCGGAGAGGTAAGTAATATTATGGGTGCAGGCTGTGCGGTGCGGGGCCCCCCTGGACCCAGGGGCCCGTGTTCCCCACACACTCTGTACCCATTATAGATACGCCCCTGCTTCCTTCACTGTTGCATCTGCTGCAGATAATAACACTAAAGCCGGGTAAACCCTAGACGATGTATACTGTGCCTGACATCTTTAGCGACGGGACCCGTCTATTGTGCTGGCAGAGACGGCGGGGGCCATGCTGCATTCGGCATGGCCCTCGCTAACAATATACCCTGTTGGACCTGCATGCAGGGCCAACGGAGGATGTCACTGATGACGTGCTGGAACGTGCATCGCCAGGATCATAGCGGGTACACACTAGACGATGTGCCCGATATGTAGCTCCGATCCGCCAGATCAGATGCCCTATCGTCTAGTGTGTAGTGTACCCAGCATAAGAAATGGCTGCCACCTCCCAAAGAGCAAAGGGTGGCTCAGTGTACTGGCTGCCTAATGTGTCACTGGCTGGGTTGGTCTGGGTCCTAGTTCGAATCCATTTATTAAAATAAAATTTGCTGAATATACCCCCAAAACATATATCGGCGAATATTAGGCATCCCCAGGATCTATGTACGGTGAACCACAACAGATACTGGAGGTCTCTTCTCTAGTTTCATGATGATATTTACAAAAACAGGTGCTATATGGGGGGCTGCTTAATGGTTAAATGTACCAAGCTCCGGTATGTGAACTATTCCCGTAGCTAACACCATCTTCAGTTCATACTCTCCCGGGATGGTCGGGAGCCTCCCGAAAATCAGGTGGTCATCCCGGCCCCCCCCCCGGAAGAGTGGGCAAATCTCCCGGCCGGTGCCACGCACCCGCTCCCCCTTGTAATTGGCCGGTCCGGGGGAGCCGATGACGCGATTCAGCGCGAATGTGGCCCCACCCCGGGCTGCACAATGCCTGTAATCTCGGCATCGTGTAGCGGGGGCGTGGCCGCGTTGGTGCAGTCGTGCAGTCCCGCCCCCAAATTTGCATCACTCCCCCCTGTTTTGATGATCTGGCTGTCTCCTCCCGGAAGAGGCAGCCATTTTGTCGGCAACCCTGCTTCAGTTGCGTTATATTCTGGGAGGGGGATCTGTAGATTCCTCCCCAGTACTCTCCGCTCGCACATGAGTAGTTTGGTGACCGCACATGTGCAGTAGCGCAGACGGGTCCTAAACACTGAAGTCAATAAATTGGTCGCGTTATTATCAAACACTTTACAGATCATACATCAGTCGATCCCTAATTTCTTATTGCTGCTATAAAAAGTAAATCAGGGCTCATCATTCTGAATCCGGTCAGCAGTCCATAGCCCAGATCCAGACTCAGGGATTCACTTTTTATAATGTATGCTTAATATAGCAATGCTCTTTGGTATTCTGTGTATACATTATGTATTATTTTCATTTTATTTTCTGAATGTGATGATGTAAGAATTCTGTCAGAGTACTGGCCTATGGAGCTGGATTGATTTACATATCAGATGCGCTGTGATTGTATTTGCTATTGGTACAGCACCATGCTATATTTATTACAGCACTATTGGTGTTTTGGCTGACATATTGCACTAGTAGGCGGCCATGTTTTCTTTGTTATCTGTCAGGATCTCAGTGTGCTCACAGAATGCTGGCTTACCCCCATATTTGCGGGACTGTACTGAGCACTTTGGGGGTCATTCTAAGTCGAGACCCACTACCAATGTTCACATAGTTGGTGACTTTTTTTTGCGACATCGCGTGCATCTAAATCCCTACAAACTTGCACGGCACATGAGTCCCACAGTGTTAGCGCACAGGAGCGGTTAAGGTGCTCGGACTCTGGGATGTATTAGGCGTTCCTGCTGGCATGGTAAAGCAGAGCCTGGAGTAGGCTTCAGTGATCAGCCTGCGTGTCGGATAGAACGCAGCGCTGATCACAGTGAAAAAAACCCCATTTATCTGCATTTAATTAACGGCATTGTGATGCAGGAGTCGGGGCCACAATGACGTGATTCAGCGTGACAGTTAGAAAAGTCATCATTCCAAATGCTTAGTTAGGAGATGAACTGGCTCAGTCCATGTGCCTTATCCACTGCAGTTGTGGAGTCTGGGGTTTGCATCCCCAAACAGACTTAGGGGGTATATGTACTAAAGTGTTGCCCATAGGTCAGATCAGCTTCTACTTATCATTTATCTAGAACCTTCTAGAAGATAATAGCTAGAATCTGATTGGTTGCTATGGGCAACATCTCTAATTAAACCGGCACTTTAATAAATATAATATTCCTAATTGTTTATTACTGTTGCATTAGACTGAGTGATGACATTGAGAACAATTGCCGAGTTGACCAAAATAAAAAGCTCCCTCAATGTACTAATAGTGTCGTTCTGTGACAGTAGAGCTGGTGGTTGTCTTGGTTCAAGTCCTCAATAAGACATAATTTTAGTATTTTTTTACACCCGGCTGATTTAATAATAATTTTATTTATATAGCGCTGTTCTCCTAAAGGACTCAAAGTGCTTTGCATTTGCTTTACAGTACAAAATAAAATACAAAATAAGCTTAAGCAAGGGACATTAGTGAAATGCTTGGGTGCAGAGGTGAGTCTTGAGTCTATTTTTGAAGGATTCTAGAGTGGAGGCCTCTCGAACTGTGCGGGGAAGTGAGTTCCATAAGGTTGGAGCCCCAAAACTGAAAGCTCGCACCCCAGACAAATTCCTGGAGATTCTAGGTACTGTTAATAGTCCTTCACCAACGGATCGCAGTAATCGAGTGGGACGGTAAGGAATCAGAAGCTGCGTCAGGTACCCTGGGCCCTAGTCATGTAGGGCTTTGTAAGTTAGTAAACCAATCTTGAAAACAATTCGCCATCTGACAGGCAGCCAGTGAAGGGAGTAGAGAATGGGTGTTATGTGGCTGGAACGGGGCTGGTTGGTTAATAGCCTGGCAGCTGTGTTTTGTACCATCTGCAAGCGGTGTAATCCTTTTCTGGGAGACTGAGGTAGAGGGCGTTGCAGTAGTCTAGGCGTGATGATATAAATGCATGTATGACTTTAGGCAGATCTTCTGAGGGAATCAAGTGCTTGATTCTGGCTATGTTCCTCAGATGAAAGTATGAGGATTTGATTGTGGCTGATACCTGATGTTTAAGTGTCAGGCCACTATCCAGGACAACACCAAGATTCCGCACATTTTCAGTGTTTTGTAATTCTGATCCCCCAAGCATAAGTCCTGTTGGTTGGCTATGCGGTAGCCCTGTCCTGTGACCTATCATAAGGACCTCTGTTTTATCAGGGTTCAGTCGCAACCAATTGGCATCATCCACTCCTGAAGCTCAGCTAGGCAGCCATTTAGGGTTATTATTGGGTCCTTTGTACCTGGAGCAAAGGACAGATATAGTTGTGTATCATCTGCATAGCAGTGGTAGACCAGGCCATGACGTCTGATTATTTCACCCAATGATAGCATGTATACTGCAAAAAGCATGGGAGATAGTATGGAACCCTGTGGGACACTGCATGGAAGTGGCACTGGTGCTGATGAGTTTACTCCAGAAGAAACTCTCTGTGACCTGCCAGTCAGAAATTATTTGAACCAGCTAAGGACTGTGTCATCCAGTCCCCAGAAATTTTTCAGGGGCTCATTTAGAATCCCGTGGTCCACAGTATCAAATGCTGCTGAGAGATCCAGAAGGATTAAGATTGAACAATCACCTCTGTCTCTTGCCATCAGAAGATCATTAAGCACACATACTAGAGCTGTTTCAGTGCTGTGTCTTCTCCTGAATCCTGACTGGAATGGATCATAAATATCATGGGTAGACAGGTGGGTTTCCAGTTGCATTGCCACCACTTTCTCAAAGACCTTTCCTAGAAAAGGAAGGTTTGATACTGGTCTATAGTTGGTAATGCAGTCGGGGGTCTAAATTAGGTTTTTTTTAGAAGTGGTCTAACAATTGCTTCCTTTAGTGGTTCTGGAAAATGCCTGTTTGCAAAGAGCATTGAACTATTTTTGCAATTACAGGGCCAATCGTGTCCATGCACTCCATGATTGGTTGAGGCAGGGTCCAGATCACAGGTGGTGGGTAGCAACATTCTGATAATTTTGGCAATGTCTTTTACATCCATTATGTCAAAGCTGTTCCAGGGAGACAGGTGGCTTACCTTGGCAGGCTTGGTAGTTTGGCAATCCTTTGATGGCACTATGGGGATTCCAGCCCGGATGGAGGATACTTTATCTGTTTTCTTACGGGTGATTGTTAATTGATATTCTCCAATATGTTTGATTAGTGTTAACTTATCCTTTACCAGGTTAGTCTTCCTCCATCATCTTTCAAGTCTACGCCCCCTTTTCTTGAGTTCACTAACACTATTGTCAAACCAAGGGGCTTGACGGTGTGGTATGCGGGGTCGTATACGCACAGGGGTGATAATATCCATTGCAGCTGTCACATCTCTGTTATAGTAATGGACTAGAGAACAAGGATCTTCACAGGCCCCCATTACTGCAGAAAGATCCAGGTTTGCTGCAAGAGCCTGGTGGGTCATGCCCCTCCTTGGACGATACCTTGTCAACTTCATGGATAAAGTTCTAATTTGAGGGGTTTCAACTGAGAATCGAATTGAGTGGTGGTCTGACCACGTGACTGGTTTATAATTAGGTCAGAGACTTCTAATAATATCTGGAAGACAAGATCCAGAGTGTGACCATTTATATGAGTAGCTGAAGGAATGACTTGTGTGAGACCCAGAGCATTCATTGTGCACAGGAGATCTTGGCCAAGGTGAGAGAGCTCATCATCAACCCATGCATTGAAATCCCCAAGGATCAGCCATCTTTGATGCTCCAGAACTAGTCCAGCAACAATATCTACAAATTCTTGTAGAAATATCTTTCCACCTCCAGGGGGGCGGTAAATGAGCAGTACTCTGAATCCTAAGTCTGTAGAACTCCGAGCAGCAATGCACTGAAATGAGTGAGTAATTTCCATTGGGTGTACCCTAAGTTTAAGTTATTTTTTAAAGCAGATTGCCACTTCCCCTCTCCTGCGGTTAAGTCTCGGGTTGTGAATGACATAGTAATTTGTTGGAACTGCAGCTTCCAAAATAGGAGCTGCATTTTCGTCTAGCCAAGTCTCTGTAATATAGGCAAGATCTGAAGATTCAATAAGGTCAGCAATTGTGGCAGTCTTGTTTCTTATAGATCTGGCATTACAAAGGACGGACCTGATTGGGCATACCAGAGGGCCTGTAGTTTTATTTATATTGAGTGTGGGGGCTCTGGGGATGTCAGTCACAGAGCAGGAGTATAATGATCTGTTCTTCCAAGCACAGGGCCGTTTGTTAGGTACCACTTCTATTTGTCTCCTACATGAAACTGGTGAACCTGAAGGCAAGGAACTTACGCGGTTACAGCGGATAGGAGATTTTCATCCTCGCTTTCCACAACTGCCCTGTTGAGTTTTTTTTTAAATGCCAAGGGATTTAAGAATGGAAGCCTGTGCTGGATCAATAGGAACTGCTGCTCGTGGTGGGTGGAGTGAAAAATACATTGGGTCATCGATGAGAGGGCATGAATTGCATTTGATGATAAGAGCAGATCAAGCGGTTTTTATTTTCCTATTTGCTCAAATCTGTGTGTGATCCAGAAGTCATAATGGGTTTCATGAGTAGTCTAATTTAATTTGGCTATTGCTATGTCCAGTTGCTTCTCTCTTGTACAAAAGGTATATTTTGAATAAGGAGTATCTAAATAAGCTAACTTGTCTTTTCAGTTGATGATTTAGTCACACAAAGTATTCCAGGGCAAAGCAGGCTTGTGGAAAGGTGTTAGAAGCATTCCTATTGTATAGGTGTGAAGATCCCAGTGTGAGACTCCTTTTGAAGTGGATATTCTGTGCAAGGGTAAAGACCTCCAGATTTCAGAGAGTGGGGATACTGGGCCTGATTCAGAGACGGACGCTCGGAATCAGGGCGTTTTTTTTTTTTTTTTGTGCGGCCTCCTGATTGCTCGTATAGCTGTGGGTGACCACCCACAGCTATTGCGAGTGGTCAGGATGACTGTCACGATGGTCAAGACCATCATGACCATCGGGGCTTGCGACGAGACCCCTGTGGTAGGGTCTCGTGGCCACAAGCACCAGAGAGCTTCTGGCTCTAATAGAGCCGGAAGTTCTCCCACTGACATCACTGGTGATGTCAGTGGGGCCACCCACATACGGCAGGCGTTCGCTTGGGAACGCCTCCGTTTGTGAAGCCAACACCCCCGCCACGCCTACAAAATGGGGCGGGCTGTCGATCAACATAGACAGCGCCCCTTTTGTAGTGAGCCATGGAGCGAGAGAATTTCTCTCTCGCTCCGGGGATTCCGCACGTGCAGTGTGGCCGCTTCGGGTGCGCAGAGCCCACCATCGACTCGCTTGCGAGCGGGTCTGAATCAGGGCCACTGTATTTTAGATTATTAATGCAAGAAATCCAGAGTTATTTGCTGAGAAGAGAACAGAGGTGAATGATGTCTTAGGGGGGAGCTGGAGCCAAAGATAATTTGTATTCCACAGTACCTTGCTCTGGGGTGTCCACTGCAGAGGTAATGCCAGTCTGAGTTCTAGTGGAGAAGGTAGAGGTTTCAATCCAATCCAATGTGAATCTCAGTGCAGGAATGCAATCCGTTGATTTTGGAGAGATGTCCATGTAGTGCAGTACAAGTTAAAGGTAAGTCCTTGGATATATCTTGTGCTTCTAATGTCACTTTTGTAGAATTTAAGCTGTTTTATGGAGATGTCCAGGAGCATGTAAAAGGTGAGGCAGCCATCTTGGGCGTTTGAACTGAATAAATGTCAGTGAGAAAAGTCACCCCCTTTTGCATAGTAAGCACAATGGCTCAGGACACTGTAGGTGATTACTGATAGTAACTAAGAGTTGAAGTACTTGAATATTTTTATTTGAAGGACCATTTTATGTAGCTCCAGACTGAATACAGTGATAAACAGTGCAGCTAACCTACATGTCACCAGGTGCACTGTACTAGTACTTTCATTCTGTGATGGATACAGTGATAAAGCTCATTCTACTTACCTGAGGCAGGATCTGACACAATGCACTAGGAGAAAGGTCGCCAACTGGTAGCGATGATGGAGTCCCAGGCAGGGTCCTTCTGGTACCTTGGATGCTGCCTGGTGAGGTGTCTTCTCTTCCCAAGGCCTAGGTCAGGACCATGGGATAGCAGCAACGTGCTCTAGGGACAGTAATGGTAGACTCCCTGGTTATAATTCCCAGACATGGTGGCAGATAAATGACATTGACAAACTGCCCCCAGTTAGTAGGGAGATCACAGCCTGCTTATCATCGCATAACATGATTACTAAACATTTGTGACAGAATTTAATAAGTGGGTTAAACATACCCCACTACACACACACACACACACACACACACACACACACACACACACACACACACACACACACACACACACACACACACACACACACACACACACACCTACTTGTTGTGTTACGTTATTCTGTAAGTGACCTGTGCGATTATCCTCACTGGCTGCCTGGTGGGAATGAAGTCCCCAGTCCTGTAGGGATTGCTGGATTCATCCTGCAGACCTGGATTCTGAACACAAGCAAATCCCTAATAATGGCCTTAAAATGGGAAATCAGCGCACATGGCCTACTCAGAATTCAGAGCTCCGCTAAGCAACAAGACGTGTTTCTAGAGGAATTATGGTATGAAAACAGAAGACTAAGACAAATGTAGGAACAACCCATTTAAAATAAAGGCTGGGATGTACTAACGGCGAAAATGCGGTAAATCCCCCGAAAATGCAGTTTTCAGGGTTTCTTTTACTGCATTCTGCAAATGTACTAAGCACCGGAATGCCTCGCATTCGTCCCGATGGGTAACGCCACTTTCTTTCTCCTCCAGGCTGGGAGGGATCCGTTCGGATCAATCCCATCACCCCCTGCGGCCCGCGCCCTCCTGCGAAACTGCAGAAGGCCGCCAGAGTGACTTCTGGGTGTTCCTCTGCCCGGGGCCATTGCAAAGGACAGTTCTTATTGGGAGAGGTGTCCTTTGCGATATTCTTGGTACATACCACGGTAATGAACCACAGTATGTACTCGAAGACGGGCCTGATGTACCGCGATGCTTAATACATCCACCCCAAAATATTGTACCAACCCAAGTTGATCAGAATTACAGCTATCTCTTATCAAATCTGTCAAGTAGCTCTCCATGGTGTGTTATCTGTCCAATAATTGCAGTAGAATCCTACAGTAATTTTGTCACATGGAATAACTACTGTATGAAACCCCTGATATCTCAAACGGTCTTAGAGGAGTCTCTACCACTTTCCTAAATGTTCCTTTTGTACCATGACTACCAAAGACAGGGATTCCCAGCTGTTACACATTACAAGTATAGTCCAATAGAGCTAATCAATGCGCCATACTTGCCAGGTCAGCGCTACCCTGATGTCACATGCCTTATGGCCAAACAATCAAGTATCCCACCATACGAGTTATATGTCCAACTTCCGGACAGATATTATATCATCCCAAATAATTTATTTTTTATCAAGTTGAATAATGACAGCACCCAAGATATCTCAGAGATTTTTTGGAGGCATTTGTTAATTCTCCCCGCCCCTCTACCGAATTAGATTTATAATATCAATTGTGAAGTGAGTCTATCCTAAACTTAACTACATAGCGGGGAATTTATCAAGTAGCAGTTGTCTTGGTCATCACATATCACCGGCGATTTTGCACAATTTCCACATTATCCAGGGGTTTGGAGCATTAAATGCCAAATCGCTAAATTGCACGTGGCCTACGGTAAACCACCTTTATCCTTGATTTCCAGCACCTAGGGGCACCCGTTCAATTATAAGCAGCAGTGGCTCTTTTCTGGCACTCCCGGCAAGTGGGAAGTTAGGAACCAGGGTTAAAGGAATAAACAATAAACATGGCCTCCCTTTCATGAAAAATAAGCGAGACATTATGAATTTACTATATGTGCCCACTTAGTGTTTTTCTTAAATTAATAATGTGTGCTCCCTTACTAATTAAGTTATATCTGTGCCTCCTTTATATTTAATATAAATATTTGCACCATTTCAATATTTCATGTTCCCCATATTTTTCGCAGTTTAGTGGTTAATATTTCCTGCGCAAATGAGAGAACGCTCCTGACTAGCTGCCCATATATAAAGTAGGCCGGCTTGCCCTTGCCAACACTTAACTCACTTGTCATTTGTTTTTCTTTTAAACCCATTGGACTATGTTGGATTAAGAAAAGAGGAACAAGGAAGTTAAGTAATAACCACTAAGCTATGGAAGTATAAGGGAACATGAAATATTAATACTAAAGGGAGCACAGAAATAACTATGAATTTGAAAGGGGGCACAAATATGATTTATATTAGGAAGGGACACACATTATTTTAAATGAATAAGTTGGCACAAATATTAATTTAAATAAATAAAGTGTCAAATATATTTTTATTGATGTAAAGGGGGGCTCATTTATTTTTGAACCCTGGCACCCACCAGGAAGAGACCAGTTCTACTTGGCATTGGGCTGGCATCAATAGGCGCAGGCAACTTTACTTGCGGTTTGTGTATCCGGAGGTTAATTCAGCCGGAGCTTTGTATTTCTTGTAATAAAAAATAAATAAATATAATACAGGATGACGACCTGCCGCATATGTTGGTTTGATAAATGGGGAAAGCCAAAAATAGGTTAAATTGCTGCTTGATAAATGTACCCCATTGTACTAAAGGTGCAGATAAAGGATGGGGCCATCTACTCAGTCAAATCCGATTACAACACACTGAAAGGAATCTGGAGCTAAATCACGCTCCAGATATTGGTGGTAGACAGCTCAGCTCCAATGTCGAGTATGATATTAAAAATCATAAAACAAGCCAGATCCAGTCCCCGGGTGTGCTGTGCCACCAACATGTCCTGAGTAATACCACATACTCGTAATAGGATACAGGCACGATATTATACCATATCAATAAGGCACTGCCAGAAGGAAATTTTCAGTAATTAAACATTAATTTTCCACACCAGTTCTAAATATAAAATGTATTGGCAAGTTCATTGCTATTTATTATGAATCCTTTAGGAGTTTAAAGGCGTTAATTGATTATTTGGGTGATAATGTTCACTGACATGCACTAATAGCACTGGAGGGCAATATTGTACAAGCAAGGGGTATATTTACTAAAGTACATTTTTTTAGACGTGGAGATGTTGCCATAGCAACCAATCAGATTCTAGCTATTATCTTCTATTAGGTGCTGGATGAATGTTAAGTAGACTCTGATCGGTTGCTATGGGCAACATCACCACTTCTAAAAACCAGCACTTTAGTAAATATACCCCAAAATCTTAGTAAATAAACTTATGTGGGTCTAATTGTGAGGCAAATATACTAATGGTCATTTCATAGCTAAATATATAGTCAAAACAGCAAGTTCCATGTAATGTATGGGGAGTGGAAATTAACGCAGGGGGACTTAGGAGATATCCGTGATATTTCCTGTGTTAAGTGTCTTCATGAATACTTAGATAACGGTAATTAAGGAAAATGTCCTTAAAAACTTTATTTTAGTGTTGATGAATAGGCCCCTTAAATACTTAAATGTGATTTTTACTCCACTGCATCCTCATTCCATCCCAATCTGGCTGAACCTATGCAGATTGGAGCTTTCCGGTTATTTGCTGAGGAGAAACGGATCCCTAGGCCTTTGTCTATACTGTGGAGAAACGGGTCACAACACCGATCCTGCCTTGAAACCACAGTACCTAGGTGTGCACCAGAAATCCCATCTAGCTATTTCCCCGCATTAGTGTCTCTCGTGTTACCTATTGGGCAGTGGTCTGTTGCTGATCTTGCGTTCATGTATAGTGCTTCAGTAGAACATTTTATGGACAGGAATCAAGCTATTTGGTTTGGATAGGAGACCACTTTCCCGTTGTTCTGTGATTTCCAACATGATGTATCATTATGTACACGTAGTCCTGAGTTAACATGGAAAGAGATGAAACGTTGGTGTACAGTACACTGGATTGAATGATGTGTTTGGCAGATAATGCATCAATACTTTGAGCTATTGAACTCATGCCAGGCCCTACATTTCCTAATATAAAATCCCATCTGTTGGAATCCTATATCAAAAAGTATATTAAGAAAGGTTTCTTTACACCAGGCGACTGGATTACTTTTTGTGGCTGAAAAAAAACAAACATATGTGAAATTGCGCCCTTATATAGATTACACAGGGCTAAACTTAAATCACAAAGTTGAAAACAAATATCCTTTGTTCCACTGACCTCCGCACTCTTTGATCGGATTCGGGAAGCCACCGTATTCTCAAAAACTTCCTCAAAAGGGTCTATAGGTTGAACAGGGTCAAAGAGGGCGATGAGTGGAAGGCAGTAATGCCCTATGCCCAGGGCCATCAAGAGCTATGACCGGCTCCAGCTGTGAGGTTTTGTGGATGGGATCTTAGAGCGTATTCCTGCAGATTGATAGCGATAGATGTGGATGACATCCTCAATGTCCGACCACAATAGCGCTGGAGAAATTGAAGGAAATCCAGTTATATGCTCAGCTGAGAAATGTGAAATTGATGCGGATAAAATGGCCTCACTGGGTGAATAATTTCCCCGAGTGGGATCTGTATGGATCTAATAGAAGCCATTATCAGTAGCACATAACCCTGTACTCTAATGGCCATACAAAGATTTGTGGGTACCAGCCTGGTTTTGCCTTTTATTTTATTTTATTTTTTTATTTTTTTAACTTTTTATTTCAGAACTTTGGAAAATAATACAAAAATTATATACTTTCTTCAACAGTGTCGCAATTAACATTGTATAATTGAAAAATAAATTACATGTGTGTGTGTGTGTGTGTATATATATATATATATATATAATGTTAATGAATAGTTTTGCCTTTTAAACGACTGCCCATTTAAAACATCGTCCAGACTCGCAGGCTATTACATTTATCCCTTTGTGTTTTTTTACAATTATTACAGGCCATTTATCAATTCTCCAACATTGCGACGCATATCACGGCGATTACTGAAAAAGGGCGCTGTGTGGCCACCTGAAGCTACGGCAGCGTTGTTGCTGGGGTGGATGCCTCAGAGGCAGGGACCGGAGCTGTGTTGTCCCGGAAGAGTAGCGGGGGCTATAAATTACATTTGTTGCCCCTACTTTTCAAAGAACTTTGCATCTGCGGAAATGAACTATGATGTGTGTAACAAAGAATTATTGGCCATGTACTTGTCACTGGACGAATGTCAGCACTGGTTGGAGGGTTTGCCCATCCCTATTATTTTGTACACAAATCACAAAAGCCTACAATACATTGCATCAGCTAAAAGAGTGAATCCCAGACAGGCTCTCTGGGCTCTATCTCATTCTTGGTGTGATTTTTACCATCTCCGTCAGACCAAGCCCAAACATAACGAGGCAGATGTCCTTAGGTCAGGGGTTCCCAACCACCGTCCTCAAGGCACACTAACAGTCCAGGTTTTAAGGATAGCCATAGTTGAGCACAGGTGAACTAATTAGTACCTTAGGTATTTTGATTTAACCATCTGTGCTTAAGCATGGCTATCACTAAAACCAGGACTGTTAGTGTGCATTGAGGACCGAGGTTGGGAATCACTGCCTTAGGTGCTAGAAAGTGCATCTACCAGTTCCTAGTTCCTTTATCTGCAAAAGAAGAGTTTGGTCCAGAGTTCAAACTCACCACAAATCGCCAGCTCTGTAGGCCTCCAAATAGCTGGATTTAATACCTATATGCTTGGAGGCTTAAAATGCAAATCACCGGCACTTTGCAGAGAATTTCAATGGCCCAAATGGTATACAATCAGGAAACCGGCTGCCTTAATACCGACAGCCGGCTTCCCGACTGTGATATCCTGGTGAGGGTGAAATGCCAGGCGTCTAGATGTAGACGCCTGACATTTCCCCGACGCCGGGAGACCGGCGCCCGGCATCCCGATCGAAGGGATGCCGGGCGCCGCGAGCGGACAGCCGCGGGGGGGACTTAGGGTTAGGCACCTCCCCGGGAGGGTTAGGGTTAGGCACCCCCTCGGGGGACTTAGGCTTAGGCAGCAGGGAAGGGGGGGTTAGGGTTAGGCACTTAGAGGGGGGATTAGGGTTAGGCACTTGGGGGGGAGGTTAGGGTTAGGCACCCCTAAGGAGGGTTAGGGTAGGTTAGTTTATACTTACCTTAGCGACGATCGGGATTTCCAGAACTGTCGGGCTTCTGCTGCCGGGCTCTGCTCATCTGTCGGCCAGGCGCTGCCGGGAATCGAACCGGCCGGCGGTATTTCATACCGATTCCGCCCACATCACCAGTGAGCACCTGATAATGGTTCTGGCTGGTGAGTCTGCATACAAGTCATCTGCTAGGATGGAACCTAATAAAGAGGCATAAGAAACCTGTCGCTTAAGTTGTCACTAATTCATACTTAAGTAGCCCAAACAATAATAAGTATATATATATATATTTTTTTAAGATCTTTTTATTTATCAAAATGTGAGACAAAAATATAAAACAACAACAGACATAGACATCCTGAATCATCAAATAGCGGAAAAAGAGACAGTCGAATGTGACAGCTTGTAACAGAAAAATACAAATAGACTTCTTCAAACCAGCTTTCTATATTATATATTTTATGTCCTTCTCTCTTTCCTTCCATTTGTTAAACATATAAAAATGGATGTGGTACAATGAACTTAAAACCTAAAGTAGTAACAATTATTAATATTATGAAACATCAAGGTATTGATTATGGAAGCCAAAAAACTCCAGTTATCGTGAAAAATGGATCAAATTGTTACCTTAAGTCTTATTAACAAATTTAAAGAATTAATAATAGAGCTTCAGAAACTTATCAGAGAGACGGTAATGGAGAAACATGAAGGACGAGGAGGATTGGGGGGGGGGAGAGAAAAGATGGAAGCGAGCCGTGAAAAGGGAGAGAGAAGAAATAACTAAATATAGAAATAAAGTGGAGGGGGGGGAGAGGGGCAGCAGAAGAGATAAAAAAAACAAAAAACTAAAAGAATAAAAATAAATAAATATATTAGACTAACACCTGGATAGAAAATACGTGTTTAAGATAGACCAGGAAGGGTCGCATTGTTGAACCTATACCACAGGGACCAAATTTTATAATAAAAATATTTTTTAGGTGGTACAACTAGCCGAGGTCAGGAAGCCAGAAGGTAATGGAACAGATAGAACAATGATGACCGGGTCAGCAACGAGATTCAGGAAACAGTGTGGGAGCATAATCCAGACATACAGGCAATATAACCAGCACTGAGGGGTCTATTTACTAAGCCTTAGATGGAGATACAGTGAACAGAGATAAAGTCCCAACCAATCAGCTCCTAACTGTAATTTGTCAAATACAGCCTGTGAGATGGCAGTTAGGAGCTGATTGGTTGGACATTATCTCCAACCAAGGCTTCATTTTACGTAAACCGCAGCAGACGCCATAATTAGTATTGGCACGTACGCCAGCCCCATACTGGGTGCAAGAGATGTTGGAAACTGGCTTCCCTTCTACGTACGCGCGACGCAGATTGGCACAGAGCCTTTGCTACAATCACAACAGTCCCACAAGTCAGGGAGCTTTGCCCCCTCTCAGCTCCTGTCCAGAACGGACTCAGAATAGGACGGAGATACGTAAAGATGCGGAAATTTTAATCTGCGCATGTGCTACTTGTGTGCGAAATCTCACTGTATATGTCTATGCGCAGAGATCTTTCCTCAACCCCTAAGCCTTGAAGTTCTAGGTGGCTCTAAGGGACAGATTCAATTAGCCACAGGATTTATCCCACGGCTAATTGCCGACCTAAATTCCCGCGGTGCGGGGAAAAACTATTCAATTAAATAGCCTTTTTCCCGCGCTGTAAAATCGGGACTTGCGCGCGGAAACACACTGATTCCGCGTAAACTGCGGAATCGATGTCTTTGTTTTTTTCTCGAGCGCGAGGCCGATTTGGTCGTTTTGACATGGATTTTACCTCGCACCTACACATAAAGTCCGACTGTGGGGACTCACACTCGGGGTCTCGGGGTAAATCCAGCGGCTAATTGAATCTGCCCCATAGAGTGTGGCTTCCTACCAGAAACATTAGAGTAAAAATTTCTCATACTGGAATCTAGATACATTGGTCTCTTTATGATGTATACTGAGGGGTATATTTACTAAAGTGAGAGTTTTTAGAATGGTTGCTATGGGCAACTCCACTTCTAAAAACTCACACTTAAGTAAATATACCCCTAGGACTTCTTTGGGACTCATGTGCTTCACTTTACTATCACGATTGCGAGGGCTGGAATGATGCACTGTTGTGATTGGTTACTGCTGGTTTATTAAGCGGGTTACACCTTGGACTCATTGCCTGTAATAGTGGTAACTGCCTAGGCATTTGTTCTCTGGATTGGTGTCTGCTGGTGTTTCAACCCTGCTCATTGTCACTATTTTTTGCCAGCCCTGACCTTTTGAAGGTTCACATTATTCCTTGTTTGCAGGGCCATTTCTAGGGGCGAGAGACCCGTGCAATTGCATGGGGCGCTCTGCCTCCGACCCTCAGCTACCTGGCAATAGTAACACAAAGCTGGAGTGGCCGCTGCGCAGCGGCAGCTCTCACAACTCCCCGAAACCCTGTATGTCCAGGCCCGCCCATCGCATGGCACTGCTGCGTTGTGACGTCACATTGAGCAGCTGCGCAGAGGATCCCGGCCGGGTGCCAGCTGAGAGTGGGACTGGGTGAGACGCCACCACCAGCCAGGTATGGGGCTCACTCACTGCATGCCCGTCTCACTGCCTGCCTGCCTCACTGCCCACCCATCCATACCATCCTTCCACTTGCATGCACACTGCACCTCTGCTCAACCCCAGCGGCCAGCCAATGAGACAGCAGGTAAGTGTAGTTTTATTTTATTCTGTTGGGAGCAATGTGCTCTTTTTCTGTGGGGAGCAATGTGGTGTATTCTGTGGGGGAGCAATGTGGTGTATTCTGTGGGGGAGCAATGTGGTGTATTCTGTGGGGAGCAATGTGGTGTATTCTGTGGGGGAGCAATGTGGTGTATTCTGTGGGGAGCAATGTGGTGTATTCTGTGGGGGAGCAATGTGCTCTTTTTCTGTGGGGAGCAATGTGGTGTATTCTGTGGGGGAGCAATGTGGTGTATTCTGTGGGGAGCAATGTGGTGTATTCTGTGGGGAGCAATGTGGTGTATTCTGTGGGGGAGCAATGTGGTGTATTCTGTGGGGAGCAATGTGGTGTATTCTGTGGGGGAGCAATGTGCTCTTTTTCTGTGGGGAGCAATGTGGTGTATTCTGTGGGGGAGCAATGTGGTGTATTCTGTGGGGAGCAATGTGGTGTATTCTGTGGGGGAGCAATGTGGTGTATTCTGTGGGGAGCAATGTGGTGTATTCTGTGGGGAGCAATGTGGTTTCTTCTGTGGGGAGCAATGTGGTATATTCTGTGGGAGAGCAATATGGTTTCTTCTGTGGGGAGCAATGTGCTTTTGTTTTCCTGTGGGGTGGGGAGGGGGACTGGAATCTGTAAAACAGCAGCCGGTTTTGCTGTCCCTAATCCTATGCTTATGTTAATGTCATTTAGTCATAAGGTAGTCTTTTCATTTGAGGCCACGCCCCTGATGAGACCATGCCCCTTTCCAACGGTGCACACATTTTTTTATGAGTTGTACTAGTTGAGGGGGCATTTTGTCTGTTAGCACTGGGAGCCCCAGTCCCTAGAAGGCCCTGCTCGTTTGCTGTCTTCCCTGATATCAGCTTGTTCAAGTTATCTACCGTATGTCCCCACCAGCCCTGACCTCTGTTTGCGACCACTGCAATTTTGTTATATACCTAGCCTGATTTCGGACTGTAAATTGTCAATTCTTTATATTTTACGTTGTTGGATTTTCGCTGTGTGTACTTAACCTGTTCCTGCTCAGGGATTAAGGGCCTGATTCAGAGCCAGACTCTCTTTCAGAGCGCTCGCTCTGAATCAGTGCCCTCCTTCTTCTCTTTTTTTAGAGCGGCCTCCTGGCCGCTCGCGTAGCTGTGGGTTACCACCCACAGCTATAGCGAGCGGCCAAAAAGATGGTCGCGATGGTCAAGACCATCGCGACCATCGGGCTTGCGACGAGACCCTTGTGGTAGGGTCTCGTTGCCGCAAGCCCTGGAGTGCTTTGGGCTCTATCAGAGCCAAAGGCACTCCCACTGACATCACTTCCCATGGGAACGCCTCCGTCTGGGCAGCCACGCCCCCGGCACGCCCACCAAAGGGGGCGTGCTGTCACTCACCATCGACAGCACGCCCCCCTTGGTACGAGACCCATAACGACGGCTTGGCCATCGTTATTCGGGTCTCGTGCATGTGCACGACGGAGCCGCCTCCGTCGTGCGCAATTGGCCAACATCGACCCGCTTGTGAGCGCTCAGTGCTCGGGTCTGAATTAGGCCCATAGAGTGTAATGGAACATACACACTGTCAGATTTTTCTTGAGATCTGAACGATAACGATTTACAAAATCGTTCAATCGTTCCTATCTGAAAGAAAATCTGACATATCTGTCAGATGAATTATGTGAACGATGCGCGTTCCCGATGGCCAGATAACGATATCTGACATCTGATGTGTTTGCAGTCAGACTTGGATGATTCCATTCATTTTAATGCAGTCAAAAATCATTCAAGTCTTTGGTAAAATTGTTCAAATCATTCATCTGACAGATCTGACAAATCTGACCGTGTATGCTCCATTAAGGGGCACATCAACTAGATGATCTACTCCCTGTCCAATCTCTAAACTATTTTCCCTTGAAATTTTATCTTTCAGTCTGAACGATTTGCAAACGATCTTTAATAGATCAAGTAAAATTGACCTGCATATTCGGTCGACTGACGAGACGATCAAACGACCAGCGGGAGCGCACATCGTTGATCGTTAACAACCAAACACTGCACTATTTATAAACGATTGAACGATAATGACGTCGTTATCATTCAATCGCCTGCTAAAATCGTGTAGTGGATGCCCCCCTTTAGTGCCACTGGGGCAGGGACTGAAGTGATTGGCCAAATATTCTCTGTAAAGGAATATGTGTCCAATATATAAATAACTGGTAATGAATGAATGAGGGGAGGATGTGATGATGTTAGGTGGCCATCTAGTGGTGACAATACATTCACAGAACTACAATTAGCATTGGCTGGATGAGTAAACAGTAACCAATAATAATATTAGTTGCTCTCCCCTATCTCACCGTCTGCTAATGCTGCAATTTGAAAAAGTTTCTACTTTCAGTTTTGTATCTGGATTTGTGAGAAATGAAAGTATCTGACTCTATTTCAATTTTCCATAATCTGTAACATGTAATGGAGACAATTCTCATTCCTAAATGGGGAATTAATCAGTTCTATTTTTTTATTGCAACTTCCTGTCCTTTACCAGTACTTTACTGTGCTTTACTGTGCTTTATGTTATGGCTTAATAGACAGATTTGGTCAGTTGACAAACTAAAAGAACCTGCTGGAAATGAGAATACCCAATAGTTACACCAACAGGGATTACTCCTGGTTACAGAATGATACAGTGACACTCAGTAATCAGTAACAGTTACACATACAGGTAATATAGTAACTACAGGGTACAGAATGATACAGTGACACTCAGTAATCAGTAACAGTTACACATATAGGTACAGTAACTACAGGGTACAGAATGATACAGTGACACTCAATAATCAGTAACAGTTACACATACAGGTAATATAGTAACTACAGGGTACAGAATGATACAGTGACACTCAGTAATCAGTAACAGTTACACATACAGGTAATATAGTAACTACAGGGTACAGAATGATACAGTGACACTCAGTAATCAGTAACAGTTACACATACAGGTAATATAGTAACTACAGGGTACAGAATGATACAGTGACACTCAGTAATCAGTAACAGTTACACATACAGGTAATATAGTAACTACAGGGTACAGAATGATACAGTGACACTCAGTAATCAGTAACAGTTACACATACAGGTAACATAGTAACTACAGGGTACAGAATGATACAGTGACACTCAGTAATCAGTAACAGTTACACATACAGGTAATATAGTAACTACAGGGTACAGAATGATACAGTGACACTCAGTAATCAGTAACAGTTACACATACAGGTAATATAGTAACTACAGGGTACAGAATGATACAGTGACACTCAGTAATCAGTAACAGTTACACATACAGGTAATATAGTAACTACAGGGTACAGAATGATACAGTGACACTCAGTAATCAGTAACAGTTACACATACAGGTAATATAGTAACTACAGGGTACAGAATGATACAGTGACACTCAGTAATCAGTAACAGTTACACATACAGGTAATATAGTAACTACAGGGTACAGAATGATACAGTGACACTCAGTAATCAGTAACAGTTACACATACAGGTAATATAGTAACTACAGGGTACAGAATGATACAGTGACACTCAGTAATCAGTAACAGTTACACATACAGGTAATATAGTAACTACAGGGTACAGAATGATACAGTGACACTCAGTAATCAGTAACAGTTACACATACAGGTAATATAGTAACTACAGGGTACAGAATGATACAGTGACACTCAGTAATCAGTAACAGTTACACATACAGGTAATATAGTAACTACAGGGTACAGAATGATACAGTGACACTCAGTAATCAGTAACAGTTACACATACAGGTAATATAGTAACTACAGGGTACAGAATGATACAGTGACACTCAGTAATCAGTAACAGTTACACATACAGGTAATATAGTAACTACAGGGTACAGAATGATACAGTGACACTCAGTAATCAGTAACAGTTACACATACAGGTAATATAGTAACTACAGGGTACAGAATGATACAGTGACACTCAGTAATCAGTAACAGTTACACATACAGGTAATATAGTAACTACAGGGTACAGAATGATACAGTGACACTCAGTAATCAGTAACAGTTACACATACAGGTAATATAGTAACTACAGGGTACAGAATGATACAGTGACACTCAGTAATCAGTAACAGTTACACATACAGGTAATATAGTAACTACAGGGTACAGAATGATACAGTGACACTCAGTAATCAGTAACAGTTACACATACAGGTAATATAGTAACTACAGGGTACAGAATGATACAGTGACACTCAGTAATCAGTAACAGTTACACATACAGGTAATATAGTAACTACAGGGTACAGAATGATACAGTGACACTCAGTAATCAGTAACAGTTACACATACAGGTAATATAGTAACTACAGGGTACAGAATGATACAGTGACACTCAGTAATCAGTAACAGTTACACATACAGGTAATATAGTAACTACAGGGTACAGAATGATACAGTGACACTCAGTAATCAGTAACAGTTATACATACAGGTAATATAGTAACTACAGGGTACAGAATGATACAGTGACACTCAGTAATCAGTAACAGTTACACATACAGGTAATATAGTAACTACAGGGTACAGAATGATACAGTGACACTCAGTAATCAGTAACAGTTACACATACAGGTAATATAGTAACTACAGGGTACAGAATGATACAGTGACACTCAGTAATCAGTAACAGTTACACATACAGGTAATATAGTAACTACAGGGTACAGAATGATACAGTGACACTCAGTAATCAGTAACAGTTACACATACAGGTAATATAGTAACTACAGGGTACAGAATGATACAGTGACACTCAGTAATCAGTAACAGTTACACATACAGGTAATATAGTAACTACAGGGTACAGAATGATACAGTGACACTCAGTAATCAGTAACAGTTACACATACAGGTAATATAGTAACTACAGGGTACAGAATGATACAGTGACACTCAGTAATCAGTAACAGTTACACATACAGGTAATATAGTAACTACAGGGTACAGAATGATACAGTGACACTCAGTAATCAGTAACAGTTACACGTATAGGTAAAATAGTAACTACAGGGTACAGAATGATACAGTGACACTCGCTTATCAGTAACAATTACACATACAGGTAACAGTAACTACAGGGTAGAGAATGATACAGTGACACTCAGTTATCAGTAACAGATACATGTACAGGTAACAGTAACTACAGGGTACAGAATGATACAGTGACACTCGGTTATCAGTAACAGTTACACATACAGGTAATATAGTAACTACAGGGTAGAGAATGATACAGTGACACTCAGTTATCAGTAACAGATACATGCACAGGTAAAATAGTAACTACAGGGTACAGAATGATACAGTGACACTCAGTAATCAGTAACAGTTACACATACAGGTAATATATTAACTACAGGGTACAGAATGATACAGTGACACTCAGTAATCAGTAACAGTTACACATACAGGTAATATATTAACTACAGGGTACAGAATGATACAGTGACACTCCGTAATCAGTAGAAGTTACACATACAGGTAACAGTAACTACAGGCTACAGAATGACACAGTGACACTCATTAATCAGTATGTAACTAACTGCAGGGTACAGAATGATACAGTGACACTCAGTAATCAGTAACAGTTACACATACAGATAACAGTAACTACAAGGTACAGAATGATACAGTGACACTCAGTAATCAGTAGCAGTTACACATACAGGTAACAGTAACTACAGGGTACAGAATGATACAGTGACACTCGGTTATCAGTAACAGTTACACGCACAGGTAATATAGTAACTACAGGGTACAGAATGATACAGTGACACTCAGTAATCAGTAACAGTTACACGTATAGGTAAAATAGTAACTACAGGGTACAGAATGATACAGTGACACTCAGTAATCAGTAACAGTTATACATACAGGTAACAGTAACTACAGGGTACAGAATGATACAGTGACACTCAGTAATCAGTAACAGTTATACATACAGGTAACATAGTAACTACAGGGTACAGAATGATACAGTGACACTCAGTAATCAGTAACAGTTATACATACAGGTAATATAGTAACTACAGGGTACAGAATGATACAGTGACACTCAGTAATCAGTAACAGTTACACATACAGGTAATATAGTAACTACAGGGTACAGAATGATACAGTGACACTCAGTAATCAGTAACAGTTACACATACAGGTAATATAGTAACTACAGGGTACAGAATGATACAGTGACACTCAGTAATCAGTAACAGTTACACATACAGGTAATATAGTAACTACAGGGTACAGAATGATACAGTGACACTCAGTAATCAGTAACAGTTACACATACAGGTAATATAGTAACTACAGGGTACAGAATGATACAGTGACACTCAGTAATCAGTAACAGTTACACATACAGGTAACATAGTAACTACAGGGTACAGAATGATACAGTGACACTCAGTAATCAGTAACAGTTACACATACAGGTAATATAGTAACTACAGGGTACAGAATGATACAGTGACACTCAGTAATCAGTAACAGTTACACATACAGGTAATATAGTAACTACAGGGTACAGAATGATACAGTGACACTCAGTAATCAGTAACAGTTACACATACAGGTAATATAGTAACTACAGGGTACAGAATGATACAGTGACACTCAGTAATCAGTAACAGTTACACATACAGGTAATATAGTAACTACAGGGTACAGAATGATACAGTGACACTCAGTAATCAGTAACAGTTACACATACAGGTAATATAGTAACTACAGGGTACAGAATGATACAGTGACACTCAGTAATCAGTAACAGTTACACATACAGGTAATATAGTAACTACAGGGTACAGAATGATACAGTGACACTCAGTAATCAGTAACAGTTACACATACAGGTAATATAGTAACTACAGGGTACAGAATGATACAGTGACACTCAGTAATCAGTAACAGTTACACATACAGGTAATATAGTAACTACAGGGTACAGAATGATACAGTGACACTCAGTAATCAGTAACAGTTACACATACAGGTAACATAGTAACTACAGGGTACAGAATGATACAGTGACACTCAGTAATCAGTAACAGTTACACATACAGGTAATATAGTAACTACAGGGTACAGAATGATACAGTGACACTCAGTAATCAGTAACAGTTACACATACAGGTAATATAGTAACTACAGGGTACAGAATGATACAGTGACACTCAGTAATCAGTAACAGTTACACATACAGGTAATATAGTAACTACAGGGTACAGAATGATACAGTGACACTCAGTAATCAGTAACAGTTACACATACAGGTAATATAGTAACTACAGGGTACAGAATGATACAGTGACACTCAGTAATCAGTAACAGTTACACATACAGGTAATATAGTAACTACAGGGTACAGAATGATACAGTGACACTCAGTAATCAGTAACAGTTACACATACAGGTAATATAGTAACTACAGGGTACAGAATGATACAGTGACACTCAGTAATCAGTAACAGTTACACATACAGGTAATATAGTAACTACAGGGTACAGAATGATACAGTGACACTCAGTAATCAGTAACAGTTACACATACAGGTAATATAGTAACTACAGGGTACAGAATGATACAGTGACACTCAGTAATCAGTAACAGTTATACATACAGGTAATATAGTAACTACAGGGTACAGAATGATACAGTGACACTCAGTAATCAGTAACAGTTACACATACAGGTAATATAGTAACTACAGGGTACAGAATGATACAGTGACACTCAGTAATCAGTAACAGTTACACATACAGGTAATATAGTAACTACAGGGTACAGAATGATACAGTGACACTCAGTAATCAGTAACAGTTACACATACAGGTAATATAGTAACTACAGGGTACAGAATGATACAGTGACACTCAGTAATCAGTAACAGTTACACATACAGGTAATATAGTAACTACAGGGTACAGAATGATACAGTGACACTCAGTAATCAGTAACAGTTACACATACAGGTAATATAGTAACTACAGGGTACAGAATGATACAGTGACACTCAGTAATCAGTAACAGTTATACATACAGGTAATATAGTAACTACAGGGTACAGAATGATACAGTGACACTCAGTAATCAGTAACAGTTACACATACAGGTAATATAGTAACTACAGGGTACAGAATGATACAGTGACACTCAGTAATCAGTAACAGTTACACGTATAGGTAAAATAGTAACTACAGGGTACAGAATGATACAGTGACACTCGCTTATCAGTAACAATTACACATACAGGTAACAGTAACTACAGGGTAGAGAATGATACAGTGACACTCAGTTATCAGTAACAGATACATGTACAGGTAACAGTAACTACAGGGTACAGAATGATACAGTGACACTCGGTTATCAGTAACAGTTACACATACAGGTAATATAGTAACTACAGGGTAGAGAATGATACAGTGACACTCAGTTATCAGTAACAGATACATGCACAGGTAAAATAGTAACTACAGGGTACAGAATGATACAGTGACACTCAGTAATCAGTAACAGTTACACATACAGGTAATATATTAACTACAGGGTACAGAATGATACAGTGACACTCAGTAATCAGTAACAGTTACACATACAGGTAATATATTAACTACAGGGTACAGAATGATACAGTGACACTCCGTAATCAGTAGAAGTTACACATACAGGTAACAGTAACTACAGGCTACAGAATGACACAGTGACACTCATTAATCAGTATGTAACTAACTGCAGGGTACAGAATGATACAGTGACACTCAGTAATCAGTAACAGTTACACATACAGATAACAGTAACTACAAGGTACAGAATGATACAGTGACACTCAGTAATCAGTAGCAGTTACACATACAGGTAACAGTAACTACAGGGTACAGAATGATACAGTGACACTCGGTTATCAGTAACAGTTACACGCACAGGTAATATAGTAACTACAGGGTACAGAATGATACAGTGACACTCAGTAATCAGTAACAGTTACACGTATAGGTAAAATAGTAACTACAGGGTACAGAATGATACAGTGACACTCAGTAATCAGTAACAGTTATACATACAGGTAACAGTAACTACAGGGTACAGAATGATACAGTGACACTCAGTAATCAGTAACAGTTATACATACAGGTAACATAGTAACTACAGGGTACAGAATGATACAGTGACACTCAGTAATCAGTAACAGTTATACATACAGGTAATATAGTAACTACAGGGTACAGAATGATACAGTGACACTCAGTAATCAGTAACAGTTACACATACAGGTAATATAGTAACTACAGGGTACAGAATGATACAGTGACACTCAGTAATCAGTAACAGTTACACATACAGGTAATATAGTAACTACAGGGTACAGAATGATACAGTGACACTCAGTAATCAGTAACAGTTACACATACAGGTAATATAGTAACTACAGGGTACAGAATGATACAGTGACACTCAGTAATCAGTAACAGTTACACATACAGGTAATATAGTAACTACAGGGTACAGAATGATACAGTGACACTCAGTAATCAGTAACAGTTACACATACAGGTAACATAGTAACTACAGGGTACAGAATGATACAGTGACACTCAGTAATCAGTAACAGTTACACATACAGGTAATATAGTAACTACAGGGTACAGAATGATACAGTGACACTCAGTAATCAGTAACAGTTACACATACAGGTAATATAGTAACTACAGGGTACAGAATGATACAGTGACACTCAGTAATCAGTAACAGTTACACATACAGGTAATATAGTAACTACAGGGTACAGAATGATACAGTGACACTCAGTAATCAGTAACAGTTACACATACAGGTAATATAGTAACTACAGGGTACAGAATGATACAGTGACACTCAGTAATCAGTAACAGTTACACATACAGGTAATATAGTAACTACAGGGTACAGAATGATACAGTGACACTCAGTAATCAGTAACAGTTACACATACAGGTAATATAGTAACTACAGGGTACAGAATGATACAGTGACACTCAGTAATCAGTAACAGTTACACATACAGGTAATATAGTAACTACAGGGTACAGAATGATACAGTGACACTCAGTAATCAGTAACAGTTACACATACAGGTAATATAGTAACTACAGGGTACAGAATGATACAGTGACACTCAGTAATCAGTAACAGTTATACATACAGGTAATATAGTAACTACAGGGTACAGAATGATACAGTGACACTCAGTAATCAGTAACAGTTACACATACAGGTAATATAGTAACTACAGGGTACAGAATGATACAGTGACACTCAGTAATCAGTAACAGTTACACATACAGGTAATATAGTAACTACAGGGTACAGAATGATACAGTGACACTCAGTAATCAGTAACAGTTACACATACAGGTAATATAGTAACTACAGGGTACAGAATGATACAGTGACACTCAGTAATCAGTAACAGTTACACATACAGGTAATATAGTAACTACAGGGTACAGAATGATACAGTGACACTCAGTAATCAGTAACAGTTACACATACAGGTAATATAGTAACTACAGGGTACAGAATGATACAGTGACACTCAGTAATCAGTAACAGTTATACATACAGGTAATATAGTAACTACAGGGTACAGAATGATACAGTGACACTCAGTAATCAGTAACAGTTACACATACAGGTAATATAGTAACTACAGGGTACAGAATGATACAGTGACACTCAGTAATCAGTAACAGTTACACGTATAGGTAAAATAGTAACTACAGGGTACAGAATGATACAGTGACACTCGCTTATCAGTAACAATTACACATACAGGTAACAGTAACTACAGGGTAGAGAATGATACAGTGACACTCAGTTATCAGTAACAGATACATGTACAGGTAACAGTAACTACAGGGTACAGAATGATACAGTGACACTCGGTTATCAGTAACAGTTACACATACAGGTAATATAGTAACTACAGGGTAGAGAATGATACAGTGACACTCAGTTATCAGTAACAGATACATGCACAGGTAAAATAGTAACTACAGGGTACAGAATGATACAGTGACACTCAGTAATCAGTAACAGTTACACATACAGGTAATATATTAACTACAGGGTACAGAATGATACAGTGACACTCAGTAATCAGTAACAGTTACACATACAGGTAATATATTAACTACAGGGTACAGAATGATACAGTGACACTCCGTAATCAGTAGAAGTTACACATACAGGTAACAGTAACTACAGGCTACAGAATGACACAGTGACACTCATTAATCAGTATGTAACTAACTGCAGGGTACAGAATGATACAGTGACACTCAGTAATCAGTAACAGTTACACATACAGATAACAGTAACTACAAGGTACAGAATGATACAGTGACACTCAGTAATCAGTAGCAGTTACACATACAGGTAACAGTAACTACAGGGTACAGAATGATACAGTGACACTCGGTTATCAGTAACAGTTACACGCACAGGTAATATAGTAACTACAGGGTACAGAATGATACAGTGACACTCAGTAATCAGTAACAGTTACACGTATAGGTAAAATAGTAACTACAGGGTACAGAATGATACAGTGACACTCCGTAATCAGTAGAAGTTACACATACAGGTAACAGTAACTACAGGGTACAGAATGACACAGTGACACTCATTAATCAGTATGTAACAGTAACTGCAGGGTACAGAATGATACAGTGACACTCAGTAATCAGTAACAGTTACACATACAGATAACAGTAACTACAAGGTACAGAATGATACAGTGACACTCAGTAATTAGTAGCAGTTACACATACAGGTAACAGTACCTACAGGGTACAGAATGATACAGTGACACTCAGTAATCAGTAACAGTTACACATACAGGTAACAGTAACTACAGGGTACAGAATGATACAGTGACACTCGGTTATCAGTAACAGTTACACGCACAGGTAATATAGTAACTACAGGGTACAGAATGATACAGTGACACTCAGTAATCAGTAACAGTTACACATACAGGTAACAGAGTACCTACAGGGTACAGAATGATACAGTGACACTCAGTAATCAGTAACAGTTACACATACAGGTAATATAGTAACTACAGGGTACAGAATGATACAGTGACACTCAGTAATCAGTAACCGTTACACATACAGGTAACAGTAACTACAGGGTACAGAATGATACAGTGACACTCAATAATCAGTATGTAACAGAGTAGCTACTGGATACAGAATGATACAGTGACACTCAGTAATCTTTAGTCAGTAACACGCTATGATCTAAGTACAATTTAGCGCAAAGAATTATACAGACCCAAGTACAGTTATACATACGTTGCTCTGGGCCAGATGTAGGCTTCAGTAAGAAACCCCCATCTATCAGCATTCAGCAAGAAGACAGACTGGGGTCACAACACACACGTTTAAACTCTCACAGAAACAGACAACACAATAGAGAGGCTTGTCGCTGATGCCATTGGTTCCCAGGAGGATGCATTTGTTGCAGAGCATTTGACAAGTTGATTCAAATAGACACAGTCCAGCCTCTAACAACTGGTTGTCTCTGGTTTCCTGCCTCATGCACATCCTAACAGTTGGTCATATAATGTACATTTCGGTGCTTTAAGTCTCTGCGGTCCATAAGTTGAGAATGCATGTTGCGATCTTCACACTGACGATACCAGAATGCTGTTGAAAGAGTGCCGATCAGTATAATATCAAACATGACTTACTTATCATGTATTAAAGCTTAGCTACCAAATAACCTTTATTTCACAGCAATTATAATAAATGAATAAACTTGAATCTTATACTTTAAAGCTTATGAGACCTTTTATGTGAATATGTACTGTGTAAGTATGTGCGGTTTGATAGAAAGACGCTAGTTAAGTTGGGGCAGATGCATGCACATGAAGCTAATAAACAGCGTTTTCATACAGGATCTTATGCATTCGCTAATATGCGACTAGTTAACAGCGCAATTGTGCGTATTAATGTGTGTATGAGAAATGGTGGAAGATGCAATCGCATGATGCTAATAGTAATATTGCCATATGTACTTAAGTGTGAGTTTACCTAAAATGGCGCTTGGGCGGCCATTCGCAAAATGGCGTCTTGCTATCTCATTTTCTAAAATGGCGTCTTGCGGCAAGTCGCAAGATGGCGTCTTTACGATCTAATTTTAAGCTGATCTTGTCTCAGCCAATTATCCAGCTTCGACAGTCCACCCTTTGATAGCGAACAACATGCTACCACAATCTGATTTTAAAAATTAATTTAGGCTTACATTTATATATTATTTAGTGTTATTATGGGATGGCACAAGGTGGTTCTTAATCCATCAATAATGTGTCTCTGAGTGGGGACATAAAACAACTATTATACGCACACCGCGGATCTTGGAAGATCATGTGAAAGGTGTGGGGATACACCAGTCCTATAAAGGCAGTCTTGAAGGGGAATTTGAGACTTTACATCATCTGACGTGTTTTAAAAATAACATTTGAATAATACATTCTATGCATGTCTAAATATAATACATTAAAGGATGTATTTCCTAGTTCAGGGTTGTAATGCAGTTCTATATTTACCTCAGTATTCATATTGTCATTACTGACCACCATCATAATTTCGTTTTACTCTGTTTTTACATTTTCCACACTTCAACACAATAGGAACACACCGGACACATAGGCTAATTATTATGATGACAATCAGTATAAGGATCAAGAATTTGCCTATGCTGGCGATCACTTCCTGGACCCATTCCCCTAGGCCTGAGAACCATTTCACTGAGTTCAACCGTGAGACCCATCCTTCTATCTTCGCCCCTACTTCAGCCACTGAAGCATTATGGTTCTTACGAAATTCCCATTTTAGCTGCAGAATTTCATCCATCTTCCGGTCTATCACCTCCTTGGGGTCGCTGGTATCATTGGTGACATAGGTGCAACATTTTACTCCAAATAGGGTGGCTAAAGTTACGCAGTACCCTCCAGTAACAGCAGTTAAATCATTTAACACTAGCCTGTGTTGCACCAGTTCTTTCTTGTACGCTTGCAATTCTCTCCCTGAATACCTGAATGTGTCATCATACATCTCGGTGATATTATCTATCAATTTAGCAAGTTCCTGAATATATCTAAAATTTAATGTACCCTGAGCGATGCTGGTGGGATCCAGTGCGACTAAAACTTGGAAGCCAGTTGTCTCGTCTCACTAATTAACTGAGTAGCTTTATGCACGTCACCAGGTATCATATTTAGTTTGTCCCTGTGTTCATATTGCATGTGAAGGTATGGTGATGGTGTGTTTTTATGGATGCCAAGCATTTCAACATGTGTGAGGGTCATAACTTCTGGGACTACCCTTCCCAGGTAACACAAACCTTCGGAACTTGGGGAGAGCCACTTATACGCCTTTGTTCCACATATAAAATACACATTATCGGGGAGAACATAAGGGATGGTATGCATCCTTATCATTAAACACATTTCCCTTGCAAACAATCCTATCTCAGGCTCTTCCATCTGGTATATGCAAATTTCTGGTTGTATTATTCTTGCACAATAACCATCTGGTACCTTACCAATAATTTATTTGGTGGAACTCAGTGTATACCGATACCGAAAATGTTTCCCACTAGATTTAATTGAACGTAACAGATCATGATTTACTGACTCATTATTAGCTTTCTGTGAAAAGGTCATCGTCTGATTATTCCCTGTCACTTCCCAACTCCCAGGTTTATATCATGACATGACCCAATACTACGTCCTCACTTTTACTCACCAATAGAGCGGTAGCTGCTACGCTTCTCAAACAGGTGGGGAGTGATCTTGCCACAGTGTCCAATTGGGCACTGTAGTATGCTATGGGCCTACTGGCATCACCATGTTTTTGTGTGAGGACACCTGCAGCACAACCATCGGCTTCCGTACAATACAAATCAAAAGGTTTTTCATAATCAGGTATTCCCAATGCAGGTGCTTTTGTCAGACTATCCTTAAGATTAAGGAAAGCCTGCTCTGATTCCTATGTGTGAATGACACGATTGGGCTTTGAGGAAGAGACTAAGTCCTGCAAAGGCAAGGCCAAATAGAAAAACCTGGGATCCACATTCTACAGTATCCACACATTCCCAAGAAGGTACAAATTTGCTGTTGATTCTGCGGCAGTGTCAAGTTCTGTATGGCCTGGATTCTATCATTTGTGAGATGTCGTAACCCCTGGGTTAGGCAGTGTCCCAAATATTTTACTCTGGATTGGCACGGCTGTAGTTTGTCCTTAGCCACCTTGTGTCCTGTATGCGAGAGATGAAGCAACAAAAGTTTAGTATCATTCAAACATGACATAAACGAATCAGAACATAGCAATAAATCATCCACATATTGAATTAGAACAGATCCATTGGCAGGTTGAAAAGATTGTAAACAGTCATGCAAGGCCTGGGAGAAGATACTGGGGCTGTCTATGAAACCTTGGGGCAACCGTGTCCATGTATATTGTACACCTCTGTATGTAAATGCGAATAAATACTGACAGGGTGGAGAGGCACAGAAGAAAGCAGAACAGAGGTCAATGACAGTGAAATGGGTTGCGTTTGGAGGGATCTGCATAAGAATGACAGCTGGATTTGGCACTACGGGGAATTGGCTCTCTACTACTTTATTAACACCTCTAAGGTCTTGTACCAGCCTATAACCCCTCCCACCACTTTTCTTCACCGGGAAGATGGGACTGCTGGCTACACTAGCTGTACCAATTAAAATTCCCTGTTGTATTAATTGCACAATTATTGGAAAAACCCCTATTTCTACCTCCTGTTTTAGTGGGTACTGGGGAATTTTTGGAGCTTGCCTACCGCCTTTTAAATTTACGGGGCTTACGTTTGCCATTAATCCAGTGTCCTGTCCATCCTTAGTCCAAAGAGAATCTGGAATTTGGGACATTTGATCTACCTGAGATGGATTTTCATTTAAACTGGTAGAGTGATACATTATCCTTTGGGGAGTGTCCAACATATCCCGCACCTCATGCGCAACTCTCTCTGGGATATCTAGAAATACACCATCAGGGGTGCAATATATGACACATCCCATCTTACATAACAAATCTCTACCCAGCAGGTTAGTAGGAGCCGCAGCAGCCAGAAGGAAAGAATGTCTGGTATGCAACGGCCCAATAGTAACCTCTGTGGATTTTGTTAAAGGATAATGTTCCACTTTACCTGTTATACCCATTGTTGGTACTGTCTTGTTGGTCACCTGTAAATTAACGGGAGATTTTATCACTGACCTGGTCGCCCCTGTGTCTACAAGAAAAGGATATTTAGTACCAGCTACATCAACCATCATCACCGGTTCTTCTCTAGTACTTCCCGTTAACCTGACTATCTGTAGACTACAGGTATGACCTGACCCCTAGCGTTGGCTACCATTCTCCAATAAAGCATTAACGGCCACAATTGGAGCTGGTGCCTGCTGGACATTTGCTGTGTATATCCCTTATGGGGATATCCAGGTACTCACTGGTTTGGGGGTCCTACCCTTTTTACTCTGCAGGTTCTACTTAAATGTCCTGGCTGGTTGCAATTAAAACATGTTCGTGGATCGGATGAAGACACGTGTTGTTGTGAGGTTTGAGCAGGGGGAAAAGGTGGTGGATATAGGTAGGGATATGGAGGATAAGGGTATTGTGGGGGATATGAAGTTTGTGAGTAGTATGGGACCTGTGGTTGTGTAGGGTTAGTAGAATAGAGCTGTGTTTGCTGTTGCGTGGGGTTAGTGAGGGCATATAACTGTTCAGGTGTAAGTGTGTGTGTAGATGCAAGTGTGTCTGTTGGCTGTGATGTTACCGTCATTCCCTCCAGAGCTTGTATACTGACAGCCATTAGTTTTTCGCTCTGGGTCTCTCTCTTCTTTGAGATGTTTTATCATGTTCTATGGCAGATTCTATGAGTGTATCTATTGTGACTCCTCTCCAGCCAGGTTGTGAGGTCTGAACCCGGGTCTTTAAGACCGTCCATGAGAACCGTGACTATCATTTTCCTGTGGTGAGTGCTATCTTTAATATCCTCTGACCCAGTGTACTGGGTGATAGCCTGCAGAGCCCGGTCACAATAATCTTCTGCAGATTCACTCTCCTTTTGCTTTATGGTTAAAATTTTGTTCCAGTTAACTACTACTGGAAAATATATACCCAATTGAGTTACAATGTGGGACATGTTACCTTGGTTTACTTGGTCTGTTAAGGGAACGTCACCATCCAATACACAATCCGTGATAAATTTTGTCATGTCGGTATTGCGTGGTAGACAGGCCAATAACACCACACGCCAATCTTTATTAGTTGGTTCATGAGAACTACCCAAATTCCTCAAAAATCTATGACATTTGGCTAGTTCCTTTTTGGGATCGGGGAAATCATCTATGATGGAATTTAGTTCTGCTCTTGTCCAAGGACAATGCATTACCACTTCCCTCATGGGCACTACACCGTTCGCATCTGCATTTCCATTCGGAACAGTGATTGTCCGAATGGGATGCAGACCGGCAGCGATGCTACCTTTGACCTTGTTACCTGGCTGGGGGTTTAATCTGTTGCTGCTACGTATGGTATTAACAACATCCTCTACAGGTGCAGAGTGTGTTAGCACTTTCCTTGCTGTTACCGATGAAGATGGCGGCACCACTCGTGATTGTCGTGGCATAGCATCTATCATTTGTTCAGCTAGGGAAATGGCAGACATTACAATAGGCTCATCATCCACATCATAAACATTTTCTTTATGGTTGCTTAAGAGAGGGTACAAATTGTTTGTTACATTTTTATGGGTATTTTTGATAACTGTACTTGCACCTCCATCCACATAAGTTGACTGTGGTGCACGTGAACTGCTGGCAATACTTTCCACAACGCTACCTTGCTGCACGTGCGCGCCATTTTGCGGCTTGTCCGCATTGCAGTTTAGCGTCGCGGATGTATTCTCTGGCAATGTGCTCGCAAAGCTAGTTTGCGTCGCTTGCGCATTTTTAAGCCACGCATCCCTTCATGCTGTCACAACTTTAAACGTTCATGATATTTGACCTTTTTCTCTCGGGAGCGCATCAGACTGATGTGATCCTGGACATTATCTAATACATCTTTATCAAAACTACCAATTCTGGGAAACAGTCTAACACTCTTCATCGTCATTTTAAACCATACATCACAATACCTTATTGCATAAGTACCGTACTTAGTATGCATAATACGACGGGCAGATCCAAGCGGCACTTCCATTAGCAGCACATCATTGTCTAACATCCCTATTGTTTGCATGGTCCCCATTCTGAGACCACTCCTATGCTTTTCAATAAAGATTTAAACTGGTGAAAGACAGTCAAGATACTTTCACTTACCTGTGGACGATTTAAACGGCAGCGCCCACACACCTGTGAAAATTTGAAGAAGGCTACGCCACACACCCGGATAAGATTTAAGAAGGCAACTTCCACACCTATGGAAGTTTAAATCTGCTACTTCCACGCACCTCTCTACAACAGACAACATGTACACCTGCTACTGTGTATAGAACGGTAAGCTGCTTACCGAGCGGCTAGCACTTAGCCCTTAAAGGTCATACGGTACCTCTAACTTTAGGGAACAAGTTACCCCTACCAACAAATACTCACTGTTACACACTTTTTTCCTGCGCAGAAAAATACACATAAACCCAGATACTGATAACAATTGAAAAATTTAAACCTCAACGGCTTTGTTAAAACACGTGGCAGCACAACCAGAAGTACGTATACACTATTGTGCGACCAGTCGCATACACAATAATGCGACTACCACACAACCATATGACAACCTTTAGCTGCGTACACAAAAGTGCATCTTGACTGTGTGCACAACTGCGACACCCCTATAAACATAAGGTTATATCAACAAAGGAAAACAAACTTTTTCCTCTCTTGTCCCTGGATTCTAGTCAGCGTCCCTGGCTCACACGAAAACGGATAGCGATTTCTCAGCACTGAGCGGTTGCAGGTAAACCCTGCATGTGGCCACTCCACCCTTTGCTGAGATATCGATAACCGTATGTGCCGTGTGAGTAGGTACGTGACTTCACTATGAGCCCAAAACTAAGGATATTGAATTAGAACCTCTATATACCCCTGCCTATACCTTCTAATATCCTGCCTATACCTTCTAATATCCTGCCTATAAACCTCTAAGGATGACGCTATTTTGCGTACGCAGTCATATAGTAAATAAAGACTCCAGACCTTTTACCTGTGGTTCCAAAGCACAAAGTGATATTTCAAGTAAAAGTACAGTCAGTAACACGCTATGATCTAAGTACAATTTAGCGCAAAGAATTATACAGACCCAAGATACAGTTATACATACGCAGCGCTCTGGGACAGATGTAGGCTTCAGCAAGAAACCCCCGTCAATCAGCATTCAGCAAGAAGACTCAGACTGGGGTCACAACACACACATTTATACTCTCACAGAAACAGACAACACAATAGAGGCTTGTCACTGATGCCATTGGTTCCCAAGGGGGATGCATCTGTTGCAGAGCATTTAACAAGTTGATTCAAATAGACAGTCCAGCCTCTAACAACTGGTTGTCTCTGGTTTCCTGCCTCATGCACATCCTAACAGTTGGTCATATAATGTACATTTCGGTGCTTTAAGTCTCTGCGGTCCATAAGTTGAGAATGCATGTTGCGATCTTCACACTGACGATACCAGAATGCTGTTGAAAGAGTGCCGATCAGTATAATATCAAACATGACTTACTTATCATGTATTAAACCTTAGCTACCAAATAACCTTTATTTCTCAGCAATTATAATAAATTAACAAAGTTGAATCTTATACTTTAAAGCTTATGAGACCTTTTATGTGAATATGTACTGTGTAAGTATGTGCGGTTTGATAGAAAGACGCTAGTTAAGTTGGGGCAGATGCATGCACATGAAGCTAATAAACAGCATTTTCATACAGGATCTTATGCATTCGCTAATATGCGACTAGTTAACAGTGCAATTGTGCGTATTAATGTGTGTATGAGAAATGGTGAAAGATGCAATCGCATGATGCTAATAGTAATATCGCCATATGTACTTAAGTGTGAGTTTACCTAAAATGGCGCTTGTGCGGCCATTCGCAAAATGGCATCTTGCGATCTCATTTTCTAAAATGGCGTCTTGCGGCCAGTCGCAAGATGGCGTCTTTACGATATAATTTTAAGCTGATCTTGTCTCAGCCAATTATCCAGCTTCGACAGTATGTAACAAAGTAACTACAGGGTACAGAATGATACAGTGACACTCAGTAATCAGTAACAGTTACACATACAGGTAATATAGTAACTACAGGGTACAGAATGATACAGTGACACTCAGTAATCAGTAACAGTTATACATACAGGTAATATAGTAACTACAGGGTACAGAATGATACAGTGACACTCAGTAATCAGTAACAGTTACACATATAGGTACAGTAACTACAGGGTACAGAATGATACAGTGACACTCAGTAATCAGTAACAGGTACACATATAGGTAATATAGTAACTTCAGGGTACAGAATGATACAGTGACACTCAGTAATCAGTAACAGTTACACATACAGGTAACAGTAACTACAGGGTACAGAATGATACAGTGACACTCAGTAATCAGTAACAGTTACACATACAGGTAATATAGTAACTACAGGGTACAGAATGATACAGTGACACTCAGTAATCAGTAACAGTTATACATACAGGTAACTAACTACAGGGTACAGAATGATACAGTGACACTCAGTAATCAGTAACAGTTACACATACAGGTAACAGTAACTACAGGGTACAGAATGATACAGTGACACTCAGTAATCAGTAACAGTTATACATACAGGTAATATAGTAACTACAGGGTACAGAATGATACAGTGACACTCAGTAATAAGTAACAGTTACACATACAGGTAACAGTAACTACAGGGTACAGAATGATACAGTGACACTCAGTAATCAGTAACAGTTATACATACAGGTAATATAGTAACTACAGGGTACAGAATGATACAGTGACACTCAGTAATCAGTAACAGTTACACATACAGGTAACAGTAACTACAGGGTACAGAATGATACAGTGACACTCAGTAATCAGTAACAGTTACACATACAGGTAATATAGTAACTACAGGGTACAGAATGATACAGTGACACTCAGTAATCAGTAACAGGTACACATATAGGTAATATAGTAACTACAGGGTACAGAATGATACAGTGACACTCAGTAATCAGTAACAGTTATACATACAGGTAATATAGTAACTACAGGGTACAGAATGATACAGTGACACTCAGTAATCAGTAACAGTTATACATACAGGTAATATAGTAACTACAGGGTACAGAATGATACAGTGACACTCAGTAATCAGTAACAGTTATACATACAGGTAATATAGTAACTACAGGGTACAGAATGATACATCGGATCAGACAGCTAATACTGTAACTCCAGAATACAAATGGATAAAATGAGAATCCTGTAACATTTATTACTGTTTCTCCCCAGACTCTGAGGATATTTCATCCACTGACAGAAAACTGCCCAAATCCCTCAATCAGAACAAGAAACGGAAGAAGAGGCGGCACAGGTAACCCCAATTCATCCATCACTAGACCGCAGGAAGGTAACAAACATGGAAGGTGGGGGGGATAAACGTCATTATATTATCCACACATTGACCGTAAAGTATTGTAATCGAAGTGGAATAGCTAATTACAATAATGCACACTTTTATCTGCAGGCAATAGCGGAAGCACATAGGTGTAGCAGGAGTGTAGTCTGTTACTGTACAATGGTCTGGTACACGTGCAGGCAATAGTGGAAGCACAGAGGTGTAGCAGGAGTGTAGTCTGTTACTGTACAATGGTCTGGTACACGTGCAGGCAATAGGCACAGAGGTGTAGCAGGAGTGTAGTCTGTTACTGTACAAGGGTCTGGTACACGTGCAGGCAATAGTGGAAGCACAGAGGTGTAGCAGGAGTGTAGTCTGTTACTGTACAATGGTCTGGTACACGTGCAGGTAATAGTGGAAGCACATAGGTGTAGCAGGAGTGTAGTCTGTTACTCTACAAGGGTCTGGTACACGTGCAGGCAATAGTGGAAGCACAGAGGTGTAGCAGGAGTGTAGAATACTATACAAGGGTCTGGTACACATACAGGCAATAATGGAAACAAAGGAGTGTAATCTTTTACTGTACAATGGTCTAGTACACTTGTGGGAAATAGCGGTGGCATGGGGTGTAGCAGGAGCGTAGTCTGAATAGAAGTGTAAGCTCTGGTACACTGGGAGGATTAAAAACTATACTATAGCATGGTCCGCACAGAGGGGCTGATTCTGAGTTGGGAGCAAAGCAAAAGAAACGTAACTTTGCCCCTTGGTAAACATGTTGCACTTTCGGGTGGGGCAGATGTAAGCTGCGCAGAGTTAAGGTGGGTACACATTAGATGATATGTCGCCCGATCCAGTGGAGAAATCATCGACATTGGCCAATGTATACGCACTGTCGGCCCATGCGCCCCTACCTGTGTGGGGGTCGCTCGTCGCATTGACATCTGCAGTACATGCTGCTTAATTTGTCAATGTGACGAACGACGCCAGGCAGGTAAATGAAGCCGGTGCCCAACATGTCGGGCTCCGGATCCTGTAATGTGTACTGGCCGCTCGATATGTCGGCCCATCGCAGTGCTGGGTAAGCATGTACCCAGCTTTAGATTTGGGAGGGACGTGTTTAAATTAAAATCTAAATTGCAGTGGAAGAATAAAGCTGTCCAGCATCTGTGGGCTACATGCAAATCCAGCCAGTACTTACCCTGCATACAAATAAATAAATGTATTTACCCCCTTGTATTGCAAGATGGGTTTGTTTAGGTGCAAAGTTACTGCTATTTTTGTTTTACTCCCAACTCCAAACCAGCCCCCAAAAGTCAAACATTAGAGATGCGCAGTAACCCATCGCAGGTTTGCTACGTCCTGGCACCCTTTATACCCCACGGAGTCAAAGACCAAGGTTACAAATGACTGCCACACATGCACAGCTCGCTGCCAGGAATGCAATGGGTGGGAGAATCCATTTCCTTAGCCTTCAAGCAGGGTTCTTATACAATCACAACCCAAAACATTATAGCTAGAAGCTGACAAAATACGTAACAAGCGGCACAAAGCCGCAGACAGGACCAGACCCCCTGACAGTGATGTATGAATGAGTCCCCGGCCCGTCAGTATGAGCCACGTAATCTGATTGATTTGTTAGGTGTGTGGGTGCATATCACATACATGGGTACTGTGTGTACTGTACGTGCTAACCTGTGTAATGGTTCTATGCTATTTTTTTTTCCCAGAACAATTTTCACATCATATCAGCTGGAAGAGCTAGAGAAAGCCTTTAATGAAGCTCATTACCCTGATGTCTATGCTCGCGAGATGCTCGCAATAAAAACGGAGCTCCCAGAGGACAGGATACAGGTAAAGTTGGGACAGAACAGAGGTGGGAGTGGTATGTGTGCAGTGATGTCTAAGTACTGTATACAGTATGCATGCAGAGAGGATATACACCTGTACAGCACAGGGTGGGCGCAGAGAGGAGGTATCCTTATACAGCACAGGGTGGGTACAGAGAGGAGGTACACCTATACGGCACAGGGTGGGCACAGAGAGGAGGTATGCCTATACGGCACATGGTGGGCACAGAGAGGAGGTATGCCTGTATGGCACAGGGTGGGCGCAGAGAGGAGGTACGCCTATACAGCACAGATTGTGTAAGGTTTGGATATAGATCTAAACATCAGTAGACAGGATTAGTGTGCAGTAAATGGTTTTACACAGCGATTAGCTATATGATGGGAAATCAATTGTAAGTTCTAGTCAGACAGAAATGTATCAGGCTTCTTATACCAAATGTTTATGTAAGAAATAATGAGGGCTATGCGAAACAATTGGGGCTCAGTAGGAAAAAGCTGCTCATCCAGCACAATGCATCAATCTGCTGACAGGAGGCCGCTGCAAGGGTAATAACCCAGGCTCTCTCCATCACTTTCATTTCATGTGGCTGATTGAAATCTCTTGTTGCACTGAATGAAATATCAGCGCATCTCGTTAATGTGCTAATGACCTCATCATAATCTGGTGTCCTCTGAGACAAGAGCCCCTCCTCTTCCCCAAGTAATTAGTTAAATGGGAGGAAGTATTTTGTTGGGGAATTGGTGGAGATTGAGGAATAAGTGCAGTGTTAATTAGCACGGGTCAATGCCGGGTTCGGGAGCTGAGAGGATTTAATTTCCCAAGGTAATTCTGCAGCATTGATTCAACTAGAAATTAAGTGATTTTTCAATCACTTATCAGCATGGACAGAAATCTTGATGCCTCAGTTTAGGAACCAAATAATGACTGAAAAAGTGACGCTCGCTTAGGAAAAACATAGGATTTATAACATGCGGAGGGATCAGCAACTAGAAAACATAGATGATGTATCGCTTGATAAATAGATTCCATGTACAGCGGCTATAAAAAGTCTACACAGCCTGATTGCAATTAGGTTTTTGTTATGTAAATCCTGAAGTGATTAATGTCAGACAGTTTTCCAACATTTAATGTCACCCATAATAACCAACAAAACGCAAGAAAAAGAAGTGAAATGCAAATATGATACAAAGAGTACACCAAAGGCTGCTTACTTGCAGTGAGAATACAGGCAGTGGCGTAACTATGGAGGGTGCGGTTGCTATGGGGCCCTTCAGCTTAAGGGGCCCGCCGGCCCAGCGATCGCACCCCCTGCACCCTCCATATGCCGGGCGCCCGCTGAGATTGTGTTACCAGCGGACGCCCGGCTCCTATTCAAACCACCGACGGCAGCCGGAGGACGGAGCTCACTCCGTCTTCCGGGTCCCGCAGTGCACTATGGGAGTGACGTCATGACGTCACTCCCATAGTGCCGAGGAGCGGGCGCCGGGGCGGACGGCGGCTTCACAGGAGCGGGGATAAAGGTAAGTGGTTTTTGTGTGCGCGCACGGGGGTAGGGGGGCAGCTACTGGGATCTCGCTACAGGGGGGTCACTACTGGGGACAGCTACAGGGGGGTCACTACTGGGGACAGCTACAGGGGGCACACTACTGGGGGCAGCTACAGGGGGCTCACTACTGGGGGCAACTACAAGGGGCTCACTACTGGGGGCTCATCACTGGGGGCAACTACAGGGGGCTTACTACTGGGGGCACTGCGTAAGGGGCACCATTACAGTGGGCATTTAATGTTTTAGGGGAACTACTGTGGTTGTGTGAGACCTAAGGTAGGGGGGCCCCTTAAAAATGTTGCTATGGGGCCCAAAAAGTTCTAGTTACGCCCCTGAATACCGGGTGGACAACAAGTGTGGAAACACCCTTATAAAAAAGGAAATGAGTAAGGAGATATTAATCCAGTGTTTACACATATGATATGAGAGTAGAGGGGAACACTTTTTAGGGTATGTCACCATTATGGTGGCCATCTTGAAGTCAGCCATCTTAAATGCAACTCTAATTTTTTAATTAGTAAGATAGTCATGTGACATATCAAACATATGCAGAATTTCTTAAGATAAACAATGTTTTAACGTATCTTTATTCATTCCCGAGTTTTAACTTAAAGTTTATAGGATAGGTTGGAAGTATTGTCCACCATGTTGCAGTGTTAGGGCTATCCTCTCTTCCCATTCCTGATGAACCTTGACCAACATGTCTGGCTGAATCTGAGCACTGACCTATCATATGTGTAGATGCTCATTTCCATTTTATAAGGGTGTTTCCACACTGATGGACCACCCTGTACATCAAAGCCTGCTTATCTGCGGTTAGGTCCGCTGGTATGCTTCATCTATTTCTTGACGGACGGCTCACCATACCCAGCGATAGCATCACTTGTGGGTTTATGACCCGGTAGTAAAAAATGCGCACGCACAGCAAGTAACGGGAAATATTGCTTTATCTAGCCCACTGGATACAGTAATCAATGCTATCAAGCAACGCTTCCTGGAGCTTGATGCATTTCACAGCCCCATGGAAACCTATGGGGACTGCTGTACAGCGGAACCGCAAAAGATATTGGTTGCTAGGGGCAACGTCTCCACTCTATCTCTCGCTAAGGTTTGATACATTTTCCCAACAATGAGAAATCTCCTGTTTGGAGAAAACTAAACACTGCATCCTATACTAATAACCTCATCCTGACCGTGAACCTCGGAGGTGGCAGTATGATGGTTTGAGGCTATTATACGGTCTCCAGCCCAGGATGTCTTGTCATCATGATGGAACAAAGGGTGGTACCAGGATATTCTATGAGAATATCAGAAAATCCATCAGTAAACTGAAGCTCAACAGAAGGTGGCTCTTGCAGCAAGACGACTATCAGAAACACACAATGAAATCTACAAAGTGATCGTTGACGCAGCAGAAATGTTGCGTACTGGAAAGGCCGGGTCAAAGTCCAAATCTTAATCCAATAGAAAACCTGTGGGAGGCCAACATACAGGGTTTTCTTGCAAAAGGCCACACATTGCCCAGGTTTTGTAAGGGTTAGCCAATGTGCACGACTTATAATTACTGCAGAGATTCCCAAACGCAGTCCTCAAGGTTCCCCAACAGTTCAGGTTTTAGAGATATCCATGGTTGAGCACAGGTGGTTAAATCAAATAGACTGAGGTATTATGTCACCTGTGGTCAAGCATGGATATCCTTAAAACTGCTTAAAGGGGCCACAACAGTTCTTCTGACAAATAGTTGTAATGCTGGATCATTTTGGACAATAAACAGATGAAATAGTATTATTTTGTGTGCAATTTGATTTTTTGTTTTTTATAACTACAGCAGCCCGTAGATCAGAAAAAAAGGACTCACCAATTCTGCGTTTGTTTTTCTGATTTAACATTCCACCAATATGCGCCCATACATTGCAGATAATTTACAGTGATTCGCAGATCATTCTCATTAAAAGATCAGATCTGCAAATCCAGAACGTGCCTATTATAATAGTACACTAGCAATCTACAGCCCCAATTGGTCTGTGAAGTAAACATGTTGAACAATCTGATTCACCGATTCCGATCACTTTTTGGCCAGAATCGGCAATCGGCAAACCCCGTACATTGCAGATATTTTTTTTTTTTATACATTCTGCAAAAACGCAGAATTGCCGCAATGGATTGCTGATGTATGGGGGCCTTTAGCTGAAGATCTGGACACATTTTTCACATTCATAATAGAATTTGAAAACATTCTAAAGGGTTCACAAACTTTTCAGCGGCGCTGTATTTACATAAAGCATGGCGGAGGGGTTAAATCAGGGACTGTGAGAAACCAGTGGAGAGGTTGTGTAGGCGGTGGCTTTGGACGTGTCAGTCCTAGACTGCTATATAATATCCAACCGTTTCTTGGCAGGTTTGGTTCCAGAACAGGCGTGCCAAGTGGAGGAAGCGCGAAAAATGCTGGGGGCGGAGCAGCGTGATGGCTGAATATGGTCTGTACGGGGCGATGGTCCGTCACTCTATCCCCCTTCCCGAGTCTATCCTGAAATCTGCCAAAGATGGTATTATGGAATCATGCGCCCCCTGGCTCCTGGGTAAGGAACGCCTCTGTGAATGGCCTGTAGACTAAGGCAGGGTTTATAGAAACACATTTCATCATTATTATTATTTAGTTTCATGTCTCAGTCTCCTGTTTGCTGTGTATCTGGCTGAGTCGGATTCTCTCTCCTGCCTCCTGTGGCTCTCTGGCTCTTCCAGCTAGACTGGCTCCCTCCTTACTTATTTACCAAGGTTACTACTCTCCCTCTCCATCTGTTATGTTCTCACCAGTTGACTGTTCCTATGGATCATTAATCTGAAAAGGTCTAAAAGGTGCGTATCCACTAGGCGATTAAAATGAGCGATTGAACGATAACAGCAACGCTATCGTTCAATTGCTAATTAATCGTTCACAAATCGGGCATTAAAATGTCGAAAACGCCGCTGGTCGTTTTAGTCATCAATCATCGCCTGAACATGCTGGTCAATCTGTCGATAACGACAGATTATGCATGTTCGGGGATGAGGGAGGGAGCCTGCACTGAACGGCATATTGTTCAGTGTAGGCACTATACAGGATGAGGAGTGACTGTACGATTACAATGTTGTAATCGTACTGTCGTTCCTCTATCGGCAAGTGGATATGCACCTTCATTTTCACTGTTGTAATCTGCTGTATATTAGGTTGTAGATACCACACTGCCCCTACTGGTTACTCTGGGTATTGCGCTAATATCTTTCTTGCTCCTCAGTTTACTAATGTTTTTTTGGTACTCATCGCTCTCGTTTCCTTGATGTCTCTCATCCGATACCGAATGTCAGCAGTGTTCTCCCTCATGTCCTATTACAGAAATCCATACTACTAGACTTTTCTATGTGTCCGCGACTGAAACTCCACGTCCCTCGTATCCTTTCCTTGCCATCTTGTTACAACGCCCCTCATTATTCTCCTCTATAAGGCAGATTCAGATTTGCACGCAAATCGTCCGCAATTGCATTCGCACTGCACACATGGACATTCGCCCGTGTGCCGAGTTGTTCACATCTATGTCTCTGCACCACTCCTATACATGTTTGTTCAAATAGACGCCATCATTAACTGCACACACTTGCACTAGCCCTGAACCTGGAGCGAGAGATCAGTCTGAAAGCACATGCCGCCATTCCAACTACACACACTCGCTAAACCGAGCCTATGTGCAAGCACCCCATTGTCACCCAGTTATGTCCACTCTTCCGCAAGGGGAGTTGGGACTCTGAATGGCCTGTATATACATGTGCTCGGCTACAGCATAGGCAAATGAAGGGGGGGTTTCCGTATGCCTGGAAACCCCCCTCCCCAGCACATGCCATGACCACAGAAGAAATAGTAATATAAAAGAATTTTACTAGAGCTACATGTTCTTCTCAATATCACAAATGAAATAATTAGCACCAACTGTGGATCTTTTAACATGCATCAGCCAGTAATAAATAACATGTGCACCAACTAGGAGATCAGGAAAACATGCACTGTTAGGGATGCACTGCTATAGAGACCAATATGTACATATATGTCCAGGGAAGTGCTAGGTCCTTCTGCTGCTCCTCCAGACTCCCAGACTTGCTCCAATGCCCTGGAATGGTGCCCACATCTAAAATAAAAACATTCAGCTCAGGCAGGATGGCTTACTGCCGCATCTAATGGCTTACTGTGATCCTGTATATGCTGGAATTATGACATACAATACACTTTGTATGACGCATATTAAAGCTGGTTGAGCACTAATTCTGCCCTCTTCATGGACTGGCCACACTCGCTCTAAAACCAAGCATTTGGAAACCCCCCTCTAGAAATCCTGCGTTTGCCACTGTACGGAGCATGCGAAGCGCTAAAAACCGCAAGAGCCAACTGCAAATTGGATTTGTGCGCAACTCTGCAACAACAAATAAGGGTTTTCAACAGACACTTCAACAGTAGCATGTCTTCCGCACCCTGGCTCTCATGTTCTATTCCAGTACTCCACCTTTCTAATCTCCTAATATCAACTAGTACCCACGTCACCAGTGTCCTCTGCATCCTGTTTAGTACCTCGGCTCTCATGTTCTATTCCAGTCCTCCGCCTTTCTAATCTCATAATATCAACTAGTACCCACGTCACCAATGTCCTCTGCATCCTGTTTAGTACCTCGGCTCTCATGTTCTATTCCAGTCCTCCACCTTTCTAATCTCCTAATATCAACTAGTACCCACGTCACCAGTGTCCTCTGCATCCTGTTCAGTACCTCGGCTCTCATGTTCTATTCCAGTACTCCACCTTTCTAATCTGGGGCCTCATTTATCAACGAGGTTTACCATTCACAACGAGTGATAAAACCTGTTGTGTATGATAATGTTGCTCCAGCCAATCAGCTCCTAACTGTCATCTGTTGACATTTGGGAGCTGAGTGGCTGGAGCATTATTTATCATACGCAACGAGTTTTATCACCCATTGTGAATTGTAATACACGTTGATAAAGGAGGCCCCTAGTGTTCTCAACTGGTACTCCACATCACCAGTGTCCTCAGCGGGTCTTCTTCAGTACTCTTGCTCTCCATCTTCTATTCAGGGCTTCTTCAGTACCCTTACTTTGATTTTTTTTCAGGACTCCTTTATAGTTGCCTCTAAGTGTCCTCATTTGACACTCCACGCCACCAGTGTCCTCTCCATGACTACTATGACTTTCTATTACAGTACTTCTCTTATTGTCACCAAGTGTGCTCATCTTACACTCCATGTCACCAATGACCACTGAATGTCTTGTTCAATACCCTCATTCTACAGGTTCTAATTTTAGCTCCTCTAAGTGTCCTCTTCTTATATCTGCCGGCATCAGTGTCCTCTGCATGTTTTCTTCCCTCGCTCTTCATGTTCTGCCTCACTCCAATCTCTAGTCCCCTAATCTGATACGCCACGTCACCGGTGTCCTCTGCATGTCTTCTACAGTACCCTCACTCTCCACGTGCTCTCCGTATGTCTTCATTAACAACCTTGCACTCAAATTCTGTTCTCGTGCTCCTTTCTAGCATCCTCTAATGTTCACATCAGATAGTGAATGTCACCAGTGTCCTCTGCATGTCTTCTTCAGTACCCTCGCTCTATACATTCTATTCCTGTACCCATTCTAGTATCCTCGTCACCAGTATCCTCTGCACTCTTCTTCGGTAGCATAGCGGTCATATTCTATTTCAGTACTCATCCTTTTCAGCCTCCTCCTCTGTGCCACGTTACGTGTCTTCTCCATGAATCCCCTCTCTTTCAGTACTACTCTTTTCTGGTCTTATCATCTGATACTCCACATGCGTGTCCTCAGTACATCTTAGTCAGTACACTATTTCTGCATGTTCTATTACAGTACTCATCCTTTCTACTCTCCTATGAGTGTCCTCACCTCTTACTTCACATCACCAGTGTCTTCTGCATCTCTTCAGTACCTTCGCTCTCCATATTTTATTCCCGTAATCCACCTTTCTAGTCTCCTGTGTCCTCACCTGATACTTCACATCACCAATGTCTTCTGCATCTCTTCATCAGTACCTTCGCTCTCCATATTTTATTCCCGTAATCCACCTTTCTAGTCTCCTGTGTCCTCACCTGATACTTCACATCAACAGTGTCTTCTGCATCTCTTCATCAGTACCCTCGCTCTCCATATTCTATTCCCGTAATCCACCTTTCTAGTCTCCGGTGTCCTCACCTGATACTTTACATCAACAAGAGTCTCCGCTGCATGGATAATATTCACAGAAGACTTAAGACATATCTATCCCATGTTAGTTAAAAAGAACATTCTATATTACAATACGGAGTAAATAAATACTCTTCCAATGGTGAATATATCTCTTATTTTTGCATAAATTATTCTACAGCCACACAGAAGTTACAGGGAACGTTATCTCCTTATATAAATGGCTCAGTACTCTGTGGGCCTTCACCGAGGGTTACAGAGGAAATCTCCAGTGGAATATGAAATAAAATCACATAAATGTACTTATAGCACTATGAATGAATGAATGAATGGGAAAAGAGTGGGTGTAGATAGGAGACTCCAACCACACAAGTAGGGAATTCATATGCACTATCGGTCAGAAGTTTTGGAACACCACCATTTTTCCAGTTTTTATTGAAATGTAATCAGTTGAAGCCTAGTGAGTATCCTGAGGTGGAACAAAGATAAGAGGTAAACTGCTAAGGGTTTTAAAAAAGAAAAAATGTAGGTTAGCGAGAAAAAAAAAAAAAAAGGTAAATCTTAATTATATAAAAAAATAGTCCCTTTCAAGTGAACAAGTAGTAGATTGAGAGCTTCCCATCTCATGGCATGTTTAAGCCCAAAATTTAAAAGGGCACCGCTTTTAATAGCAAATCACCTGATGTTTTGCTATTAAAAGTAAATTACCCCGTGACACCAGCTGTCAAACATGGAGAAGGTGCGATGGTCTGCTGCTCTTTTGCTGGAACCCGAGATAGTGATTTGCGGAGTGACTGGCACCCTGAACCTAAAGCCATGCAGTACCCTCTGGCCTGTGCCTAGAAAGGGTTCATCCTATAGCCAGATAATGACCCAAAACAAACCCCCAGGCTATGTCAGAGCTACCTTCCAGGAAAAGAACAAGACAGTGCACTATATATTATGGAATGGCTGCACAGTACCCAGACTTACGCTGGGTACACACCTAACAGATGTATCTGCAGATGATGGTCGTTCATACACACTGAGCAGCCATCATGTCACCTGGCCGCGGGTTCCGCGGACCAGGGGTTGCTCCGTGACCCCCTCCTAGCGGCCTCTGCTGCAAGTGTACGGGCGGTCAGCGGATCGCCCGTACACACAGCACGATGCCCCAATATATCTGCGATTGGCTGTGCAGCATAGCCGACGCAGTATGTCTGTGAACGGTGTCGTTCACAGATATATCGTTGGTACACACCGGCCGACGAGCACACAATGTGTACCCAGCATTACACCTCATCCAGTTGCTTTGGGATGAGCTGGACAGAAGGGGAAAGTAACCCACAGGTGCCGCACATCTGTGGGAACTTCTGCAGCAGTGTTGGGAAGCACTTTCTGAACAATATGCGATTCCCACTGTAGAAGGACTGGCACGGGTGGGTACGGCGGTCACAGCTGAAAAAGGGGGCTACTTTGAGGAGTAAAAATGTATTAAATTTTGTTAAACCAAATGATTCTATGACTTATCTCCAACAGTTTGTGTTCTATGCTTTCATTTCAGATTAATTTGAGCCATTAAACTGGGTACATTTCATTCACAACTGGAAAAATGTGGGTGTTTTAAAACTCTGGACTGGTAGTGTAGATGCCAAAATACGGTAACTTATGCTGCGGATAATAAATAAAACACCTGATACAATACTGTGCGATATATAAATCGTAAAAGGATTTAAATCTCCCCTCCTTTCCCCTTGTGTATCTCTCCTTACTAAGATTATCAAGTGCATCCAAGTTTAGTGGAGGATTGTTCCCTCCTCACCGTTGGAAGAGTAGAATGTGTAACCATCCTTGGTTCTTTATTATACAACTTTGATTTTGATTTATATAGAGATATATATTCCTCATTATTCAGTAGCATCACTCATCTCATTGTGTATCAATGTTTCCTGGTTGCGTCCTGTCCAGTTTTTCTCTTTCCAGTGTGGTGGCAATCTGCACAAGACTGGCGCGTTGTTCATGGTTTATTCTCTTTGCACCAGTGTCCTCTGCAGGTCTTCTACAGTGCCATCGCTCACATGTTCTATTGGAGTAATAGTATTTGTAGTCCCTTCATCAGATGCTCCACAACACTAGCGCCCTCTGCAGGTCTTCTACAGTGCCATCGCTCACATGTTCTATTGGAGTAAAAGTATTTGTAGCCTCATCAGATGCTCCACATCACTAGCGCCCCTTGCAGGTCTTCTACAGTGCCATCGCTCACATGTTCTATTAGAGTAATATGTATTTGTAGTCCCTTCATCAGATGCTCCACAACACTAGCGCCCTTTGCAGGTCTTCTACAGTGCCATCGCTCACATGTTCTATTAGAGTAATATGTATTTGTAGTCTCATCAGATGCTCCACATCACTAGCGCCCTCTGCAGGTCTTCTACAGTGCCATCGCTCACATGTTCTATTAGAGTAATAGGTATTTGTAGTCTCATCACTAGCGCCTTCTGCAGGTCTTCTACAGTGCCATCGCTCACATGTTCTATTAGAGTAATATGTATTTGTAGTCCCTTTATGAGATGCTCCACATCACTAGCGCCCTCTGCAGGTCTTCCTCAGTACCATCACTCAAATGTTCTATTAGAGCAGTGGTTCTCAAACTCGGTCCTCAGGACCCCACACAGTGCACATTTTTTATGTCACCCAGGAGTGCACAGGTGTACTCAATACTCACGGACACATTTTAAAAGATCCACAGGTAGAGCTAATCATTTCACTCGTGATTCTGTGAGGAGACCTGGAAAACATGCACTGTTTGGTGGCCTGAGGACAGAGTTTGAGAACCTGTGTATTAGAATAACATGTATTTATAGTCTCCTCATCACTAGTGCCCTCTGCAGGTCTTCCTCTGTTCTGTTCCAGTTCTCCTTCCCAGACTGCTCCTCTGACAGACCTTGCTGTTGGTCCAGCGCTCCCTATCTTCATGCTCTGCTGTCATGTTCTAACGCTCTGCTAAAGGGGCTTTTGTTTTTAGATTTCAAACACAGCGGGCCTGATCCAGCATCGCACGCTATGTCGCTATTCGTGCAATTGGTAAATGTTTAACAACTGCACCTAAACGCTCAAAAGTCACACAGCGCCTGCGTCGCATGGTGTGTACACAAGGTAGCGCTTGAGATGCAAGTTTTCAAAATGTATTGGGCAGCAACCGGGAGGCAGCTATTCAGGCGCATGGAGATGTATCGCCTTATGGGCGTGTTATGGGAGTGTCGTAGACGTGTCACTGAACTAGCTGCAACCTCAGACGCAGAATCATTCACACAGGACGCCGTACTGTGACGGAGAATCTGCGCCTGGCACGGGGCTGGTGCAAGTTCCAACAGGGGACTGAAGGCACCGAGCAGTATTTCAGCACCTAGAGACGCACAAAGGGGGCGTCTCAGTCCTTGCACATTTAGACCCACACAGCTGTACAGCAGGGGAAAGCTCGATACTCACATTAGCATAAAGTCGCAGACGCAACTACGGCTAAAGACGCTAGCACAGTCGCATACGACTCCGAATCAGCCCCTAAATGTATACACTAACGTGGTGTTTGCCGCAGTTTCTTTCTCTCTCGTCCCATCCATCCCTCCCTGTCTTATCTGCAACTGTGCTTTATCCCCCTGCAGCAGGTGATGCCATTCTGTGTTACCAGGAAATCCCTCCGACTCTAGTGTCCTCTCTGTCAGAGCAGAGGTTCCCAAACTCGGTCCTCAAGGCACCCTAACAGGACAGGTTTTAAGGATAACCATAGTTGAGCACAGATGGTTAAATCAAAACTGAGTTACTAATTAAGTCACCTCCCAAGCCTATTTATCCTTAAAATCTGGACTGTTAGGCAGTGGTTCCCAAACACCCTTAGAGCTGTTTTTTTATTATCAGCAGCCAGTTTCTCTCCCCTCTTGGATGTACTAAGCCTTGAAAATTGATAAAGTACCAATCAATCAGCTCCTAGCTGCCATTTTTTCTGAGCAGAGCGCACGCTCTGAATGAGGGCCGTCCTCCATAACTATGGAGCGTCCTGGATGCTCGTATAGCTGTGGGTCACCACCCACAGCCTATACGAGCGTGCAGTTTGATGGTCGCGATGGTCTTGACCATCGCGACCATCGAAACTGCGAGCCGGAGCCTGCGGTTGAGGTTTTCAACCGCAAGGCCCGTAGTGATTTTGGCTCTATCAGAGCCAAAATCACTCCCACTGACATCACTAGTGATATCAGTGGGCCGGCTTCTGACGGTAGCCATTCCCTTAGGAATGCCCCCGTCAGGGAGGCACGCCCACCAAAGGGGGCGTGCTGTCAATCAACATCGACAGCACGCCCCCTTTGATCAGACACAACGAGCGAAGGAAAGTCCTTCGCTCGTCGCGTCTGGCGCATGCGCACGACGGAGCTCCCTCCGTCGTGCGCATGCTCAGTGCAGAACATCGACCCACTTGCGAGCGGATAGCCGCTCGCGAGTGGGTCTGAATCAGGCCCACAGCCTGTAAACTGACAGGAGCTGATTGGTTGGTACATTATCACTCTCCACTTTTCAAGGCTTAGTACATCTCCTCCAGTGTCGGCTCTCATCCATGTCCTGAGTGCCACTTTCAGACATTTCTGTAAATGGGTCAAAGTTACAACCGCTCCTTCTGATACCAGTGGCTGGTTTTCCCGCAGATGAAGATGTGAACTGAACGTGAAATTACAACTTATTTCATACACATTAATTAACCTTCGAAAATACACTGAAGGACATTTTTGCAGATCCCTCTTCCTCCAGTTATAGGTCCGAGTGAGATATTCTCTTCCACAGCCTCTGCCACAGTTTAGCCCTCGTAGTATCTCTCCGGGTATGTTAGGTTGTTTGAAGGCTCCGGCATCTGTAGGTTGGCCTCTTCCTTTTTTTATGTTCCCGCCTCTCCTAAACTCTTCTTTGTCTTTGCTGTTTTCAGTTCAAGATGGCCTGTCATTGCCCAGACGATTTTCTAAACCCGAATACCAACAATTCTTTGCAGGGATGCACAAAAAGTCTCTGGAGGCAGCAGATGGGGTACAGCAGCCTGAGCGCGAGGCGTCGGCAATGCCCAACCAGCCAGACGTCAACGAGAGGGCAGAGGTTGACCACCCAGCTCCCATCTCTGAGGAGAAACTGAGGGAGAACAGCATTGCAGCTTTGCGAGCAAGAGCCCAGGAACACAGCGCCAAGGTCCTTCAGAGCACTAACTGCGAGAAGCCGGTGAGGAAATACGAAAGGGACGCGGAAGAGGAGGAGGACGGGCAACTGCAGGGCGAAACGCAGAAACAGGAAGAGCCTAAGGTTTCGTTTTAGAGGACTTTGTGCAGGATCCATCTCCCCCTTTACCACGAGTTCCTCCTGTACGATGGCCTAGGCTCGCGGATCCCACCAGATACATAGCACACAGCTGGTTGTTAGACATGTGTAATAGAACTTACTGGCCAGGAAATATACTGTGAATTTCAAGTCCAGTTTTTGGAAGTAACTCAATGACTGGTCCCTCGTCCCTTGTGAGATGGACGCCAGAGACCCTTCTTGCCGGCTACACTCAGCCCCGGCGCCATCGTGTAAATACTGTACAGAGACACTTAACACTTCATTAGGTGTAATTGTGACTGCTGTAACTCTGTGTAAAATAAACACATATGTACATATTTCTGTCATGTTTTCGTAGACCAGGTGTATGCCGACATCAGTCGCTATGAACGGCTGTTCATCCAAAAGTCCATCACCTGATGCGTATAGATCCACCAGCACCTGGGTGTTAGAGGAACTGGCGATCTGCGGAGAAGACATGAACACGTACTGTGCGCAGTAATGATGCTAACACCGGGCGGCAGGTGTCATGTCCGTGTGATAGGCAGCCCCACCACTACTGCGAGAGGGACAATGGAAAGGGGAAGCACATAGTAGGGCACATGGGGAGCACCCCTACCAATGAGTAACTTATTCCCGGATTGGATCTGGGACTTGTGACCATTAACAAGGCTTATAGCAGCAGTGTTGCAGGACACTACACAACGCAGATAGTAAAAATGACGTTTAATAGGAAACCAGAGTCCAATCTCTCCAAACCCGGATGGTGGTTTTTACTACAACAGGCCGAGGGGACAACACAGTCCTTGCTTAGTCCCCCCCAGTAACATCTCCACTGCAGCTCCCCCAATTCTCTCACTGGTTGGGGCTATAGTTTGTTCAGGCGTTTTAGATCCCATTGTCCATCAGGCCCAAGGTTCAGCTCCAAGTCATGAAACTGCAGAGAGAAATGACACCAGATAAACAGGGGAAACGTTCTTCCATGCAGGCAGGGAAAATAAGGCTGTGAAGGAAGCAGCCACTGACACCAGTCGCTGACTATATTCCCTTCTGACTGGTGTTCCTGAATGCTGGACACTCACCTCTTTAAGGCTGCGCCTGTGCCCGACACTGATCAGAGTCATCCCCAGCTGCCTGCAGCGCGTGTACAGGTCGACCTCTGCGTCCTCACTCAGCGCACTGCTCGCCTCGTCCAGCACTGACACAGAACACACAGATCAGTACACACTGTGCATAAAGGTACTGCCTGCTGCTGGAGTACCAGCGAGTGTAAGAGCTGTCAGTACTCCCTGCAGTTACTATATAATGCTACATACAGGTAATGGCGCAGGGTCACGTACAGGTGACTACGTATCTCACCTGCATATTTTGGCTGCAGGTAAAAAAGCCGAGAAAAAGCCAAACGCTGCATTTCTCCAGGCGACAAAACCTCCGACCTGTTCTGACAGAGACATACAGCATTACTCAGACCATGGACACGATCTCTCGCTGTCTCTCTCTCTCTCTCAATACTTACCAGTTCCATTCCACTTCATGGTCCAGCCCCCTGGTTCTGTTTACCAAAGATGTCTGGAGCAAAGAAGATCACAAACACTTTAATGATGGCTAATGGAAGACATCTGTATGCATCATAATTATAAGTGTGCCCTGCGCCTCTATGTGCCATAGTTAGGAATGTGACCTGCGCCTCTATGTGCCATAGTTAGGAATGTGACCTGCGCCTCTATGTGCCATAGTTAGGAATGTGACCTGCGCCTCGTTATACAGTTAGTAAATAAGAATAAGACATGGATACATGAGTACATACATACAGTGATGGAAGTAGACATGTGAGAAGTGTGCAGAATATAGGGGTCTGCAGAAGCCTCACAGAGTGCTGTGATATATTGGGGTACTTTAGCTCGGTAGAGGGGTCACTGGGGCAGTGTCTTGGTGCATGATAAGGGTCTACATGCAGCTTTCAGGTTCAAATGAAATAAATGGAGCTTTACTGGTGTCAGCATGCAGCAACAAAATAACTAAAGCCCAGCTCCCATTCAGGGCACTACCTCACTGCTTGGTCCCTCTCAATAATGGATGGGCACCTAGTCTGCAAACGTAACACAGCACAGTGTCAGTCCTGTCTCTCACAAGTATAGTCACGGCCTCCTGGTCTGGCTGCCACAACGTCACATACACACGGGACCTGATTCAGAGGCGTTCGCTATTTGCGAGCGCACGCTCTGAATCAGGGTGGGGAGGAATTTTTTTTCTTTTTCTGTCCGCTCGCAAAGCTGTGGATGCCCACCCACAGCTAGTGCGAGCGGGCAGGAGATGGTCGCGATTATCGCGACCATCGGGCTTGCGAGGAAACCCTGTGGTAGGGTCTCAGGTCTCGCAAGCACGAGTGGACTTCCTGCTCTAATGAAATAAATGGAGCTTTACTGGTGTCAGCATGCAGCAACAAAATAACTAAAGCCCAGCTCCCATTCAGGGCACTACCACACTAATAGAGCAGGAAGTCCACTATTGACATCACAAGTGATGTCAGTAGGGCCGCCCACAAATGGCAGGCGTTCCTTCGGGAACTCCTCCATTTGTTCAGCCACCCCCCCTCCCCGCCTACAAAATGGGACGAGCTGTCGAGCACTCGCTGCGGGGCTTGCGTGCGCACTGGGCCACCATCGACCCGCTTGCAAATGCAATGAGCTTGCGAGCGGGTCTGAATCAGACCCACAGTCGATTTGTGGTCCTTCCTGTCACCTTCAGGTCTGGACACGGCCTCCTGGCCTTCACAACTCCAAGGAACACTGGTCTGCCTCAGTTCTTTTTGGATTGACTCCACTGGGCAGCCATTAGGAGTGGTCACAACTAGAGATAGAGGAATGTGGAGAACACGTGCAGTACAGACAGGAGGAGGTACATGGTAACACGTGTAAAGGTGAGAACATGTGATGGGTGTAAGGAGTGAGGGTGGTCTCCACATCTTACCAGCCCTGACATTTCCAGTGATCTCAGGACCCTGTCATCATCAACTCGCCCTGAGAACAGAAACCATGGGAGAAAGGAGATATAATACATATATATATATATTTTTTTTAAAGTTTGTTATCTGAACAAAGGCCCAAGTCATAGCCGAAACATTATTAAACTATGCTGCTGTTTTCATTAAAAAGTACATGTTTGTTTTCTCAGATATGGTGAGATGAGATATCTATATCTATACACATAAAACGCCAGGTGCGCCTCCTAGTGCAATAAATCTCATAACCACCTATAGTGCATAAATGTAGAAGGTGAACCCGTACTAAATATAAATTAAATATGGCTTATTTGAATATCCAGAATGAATCCACAGATGTCCTCAATGACCAGAAATTAGTCTTATTTATGGCTTCACATATCCTAAAAACATACAAAGCTATGCCCTATCCTTCAGTGGGAATGTCCTATCCTTCAGTGGCATCCTTCGATGGGAATTGGACACTTGTGTTTATATTTAAATTATTAATTGATGTGTGTTTATATTTGTCGTATACACAAAGAGCGCCTAATTGTTGTTCTTTTGAGATTATATATACACGATATGAGAGAGAGATATAATGTGCATTATATACAGTCAGGTGCATAAATATTGGGACATTGACAGAATTTTCATATTTTGGCCTCTATTCACCACCACAATGGCTTTGAAATGAAACAAACACTATGGGAATTCAATTGTTTTCGCAGCCCGCATCTCCTGTCTAAAGTGACAGGAGATCGCGGGCCGCTATTCAATTGTGCCAGCTTTTCACGCTGATCGCACCCAAAGTGGTCAGGTTTAGCCGCGTAAATCGGCTAACCCCGACCAAAGTGCTGGGCGCGATCGCGAAAAGTGATGTTTGTGCGCCCAAACATGTCACTTTTCGCACATTTCAGCTCTCATCCCAGGGGCTGCGAGCTGAAATGTAGCGCTTGGCAGCTGATCGCGCCCGACAGGAGCAAGAATAGAATAGCTCCGTCGGGCGCGATAGGGGATGAAAACAATTGAATTCCGCCCTATGTGCTTTAACTGCAGACTTTCAGATTTTATTTGAGGGTAATTACATCCAAATCAGGTGAACGGTGTAGGAATTACAACGGTTTATTTATTTATTTATATATATATATATATATATATATATATATATATATATATATATATATATATATATATATATATATATATATATATATATATATATATATATATATATATATATATATATATATATATATATATATATATATATATATACATACATATACATATATATATATTACACACACTCCTGCCTATCTATATTTTACAGTACATCTGGAAAGTATTCACAGCGCTTCAATTTTTCCACATTTTATGTTATGTTACAGCCTCATTCCACAATGGAATAAATTAATTTTTGTCCTCAAAATTCTAAAAAAAAAAAAAAAAAAGTATTTTTTTTGAGATTTTTACAAATTTAATTAAAAAAAAAAATTAGAGATATGGTGAGAACTTACCTTTTTTTTTTTTAATAAACAAATTTTTTTATTTAAGCATCAAGTGTCACATTTACAGACATCACAATGAACAATGATACAAATGCAATGAATACAATAGTTGTACAATAGTGCAAATGGTGTATACTATTGTCCGAACAGCAAAGAGAAGGATCAATAAATTTAATTTATATATGGAATAATTGCCATACACAAAAAAAATTAGAATAGTACAACAAATCATTGTAATGACATAATAGAAATGGAAATATAAGTAAACTAGATAGCTCGCCACCCCCCCGTACTCCACCAAAGTTACATATAAAAAGTTATTGAAAAGAAAAAATCAATACTGCAATCTTATCGGAGGGTCATTAGCTGCAAGTTGTAACAGATACCAGGACGAGTTCTGTAAACTATTATGGATTTGGAAACGCATAGAGGTGGAAAGTGTGTCTATATAACTTTCCCACATAAGGAAGAATTTCTCAGTTGTAAGGTCCTTATCTAAAATGACTTCAACCCAATTCATTCTAAACAAGTAAGAACTTACCTTTGTTATCTCTCTTTCTTCGAAGTCCATAGGGTCCACAGGGTTGACCTTGGGGTATAGCTGGATCTGGATCCACGGGCGCCACGCAGTTAAAGCTTTAGCTCCCACGATGCACTGGGTCCATCCTCCTCTATAACCCGCCCCGAAGCCACAGGCAACTCAGTTGGTAAGTAGCCAAGGACAGAGGAAGGAAAAACAGAGAGAAGGAAAACTGGAACACACAAGAAACCATACTCACAGAAATGGGAGACTGAAAACCGTTGACCAACCACACAGCCCATATGAAGCCGGGTGCGTCAGGGCGGGCGCCCTGTGGACCCTATGGACTTCGAAGAAAGAGATAACAAAAGGTAAGTTCTTACCATCTCTCTCATTTTCTTCTTCAGGGTCCACAGGGTTGACCTTGGGGATGTCCCAAAGCAGTCCAACTAAGGGTGGGGACGCTCTTGTGCTTAAAGGAGAATCCGGTGCGAAGGTGTCAAAAGCATAGAACCACAGACCGAGTAGAATGAGCCTTAACAGAGGTTAGAACAGGCAAGCCCTCCCGAGTATAAGACTCAGAAATAGCCAAACAAAGCCATCTAGTTACAGTCTGTTTGTTGGCCGGCCAACCCATATTGTGAAAACCAAAGAGGACTAACAAGGAATCCGACTTCCGAACCGAACTAGTCCGGTCCACATAAATTCTGAGAGCACGAACCACATCCAAGGAAGCCTCACCAGCCGAAAGGTCAGGTGACTGAAAGGCCGGCACAACAATATCTTGATTAATGTGAAACTTAGAAACCACTTTAGGCAAAAAACCATGGCGAGTGCGAAGCACTGCCCTAATTCTGGTGAAAAATCAGAAAGGGAGGACGACAGGAAAGCGCCCCCAATACTGAAACCCTCCTAGCCAAAGCAATCGCCAGGAGAAAAAAAAAAAAAGAGTCTTAGTAATCAACTACTTGAGCTCCACAGACTCAAGGGGTTCAACTGGAGTCCCCGAAGAACCACTGCCAAATCCCAAGGAGCCACTGGGGACACAAAGGGAGGCTGAATCCTGAGAGCACCCTGGAAAAAGGTGCGGACATCTGGTAAAGGAGCAATCCTACGCTGAAACCACACAGACAGTGCGGAGACATGAACCTTCAGAGAAGACAGGCGTAAGCCAAGGTCCAAACCAGACTGAAGGAACGCCAAAATCTAGAAACACGAAACACTTGGGGATCGTAATGTCTCGAGGCACACCAATGAAAATAAGAATGCCACACTCTATGGTAAATCCTGGCAGAGGCAGGCTTACGCGCCCGAAACCTCGTGCCAATGACTGAGCCAGAAAAAACCCTTGGATTTTAAGATGGATGTCTCAAGAGCCACGCCGTCAAAGACAGATGACCCAGGTTCTGGATGCAGGCAGGGACCCTGAGACAACAGGTCCGGGCGTTGAGGCAGAAAGAACGGAGTGTTGATGGAGAGACTCCGAAGATCTGAGCACCAAGGACGTCTGGGCCACCAGCATAAGCTTGCCGCTGTCCTGCTTGAATTTCCGAAGAACCCGAGGTAGAAGGGATATCAGAAGGAAGAGATACACAAACTGGAAGGTCCCCCTGACCGCCAGAGCGTCCACCAGACTTGCTTGTGCGTCTCTTGTCCTGGACCCGTACACGGGAAACTTGTGATTGTGACAGGAGGCCATGATATTCACCTCCGGCAGGCCGCCCTTTTCCACAAGGAGCTGAAACACCTCTTAGTGAAGTGACCATTCCCCGGGAAGCACGTCGTGACGGCTGAGGTAGTCTGCCTCCCAATTGAGGACTCCTGGAATGAACACTGCCGAGATGGCTGGAAGATGGCACTCCGCCCAAGACAGGATGCGTGACACCTCTGTCATCGCTGCCCGATTGCGAGTGCCCCTTTGATGGTTGATGTACGCCACCGTGGTGGCGTTGTCGGACTGAACATGCACAGCTCTTCCATGAAGAACGTGACTTGACAACTGGAAGGTCCAATACACGGCCCGAATTTCCTGAATGTCGATCGGGAGAATTGCTTCTTCCGCTGTCCAACGGCCCTGAAGTGAGAGTGAACCTGTCACCGCACCCCAACCCTGGAGACTGGCATCCGTTGTCAGGAGAACCCAGTCTGTGATCCAAAAGGGGTGACCGTTGGTGAGATGAGATGTCTGATACCAGCGTGGCAACCCATTCCATTTGGATAGAATCAGCCCCTGCAGGGCCCTGGAATGGAACTGGCCATATTCCACCATGTCGAATGTCGACACCATGGACCCCAGAGAACCTACACTCTGCAACTGTTCAGGCAACTATGCACCCGCAGTTGCAGGGAGAAAATCATTTTTGGAGTCAGAAAAATCCTCTGCTGCAGAGAATCTAGAAGGGCTCCCAAACGGACCACCCTTTGTGAGGGAATTAGGGAGGATTTGTTCCAATTTATTAGCCACCCGCACGCTTGCAGACAAGCGATCATCAGGTGTAGATGTTGCAGAAGTACCTCCGGAGAACCAGCCAGCAACAGTAGGTAGTCGAGATACGGAAGAAGCCATATACCCTTGCTTCAAAGATGGGCAGCCATGACTGCTATAATCTTGGTAAATACCCTTGGGGCCGTGGAGAGGCCAAAGGGTAGAGCATGAAACTGGAAGTGGTCCTGTCGTATAGCAAACCGCATATACCGCTGTTGTGAAGGCACTATAGGAACATGAAGGTATGAGTCCTGGATGTCCAGGGAAACCATGTAGTCCCCAGGGTCCATAGCCAGAATGATGGAACACAAAGTTTCCATCCTGAATTTGGGCACTTTGAGTAACTTGTTCAAAGACTTCAGGTCGAGAATAGGCTGATGAAACCCATTGGGCTTTGGACCAGAAACAGAGTAGAGTAGTAACCTGTCCCGCGTTGAGAAGGCAGGGCTGGAATAACAACCCCTGCTCTCAGCAAGGACTTTATGGCCTCCTGAATCTGCAGGGCCTTGGCTTCGCTTGAAGGAGGACCTGTGCAGAAAAACTGGTGGGGAGGCCTGTGCCGAAAGGAGAGGATGTACCCCCGAGAGACTACTTCTCGTACCCAGGCATCCGTGGTGGTGTTGTACCAGCACTGGGTGAGGGAGGCCCGTCCCATCAGGCAGAGGATTGATCCTCCGGTTTGGAAACAGGGCGTCGAGCACCCCAAGCTTGCTTCTTAGGTTTAGAGGCTGCCTTAGTGGCCGCTTGCCTGGGGGAGGACTGACCCTTGGACTTCCCTTGAACACGAAAGGACCGAAATGCAGAGGTTCTAGCCTTGGAACGCGCAGTAGCTGAAGGAAAAAAAGCAGACAGACTTTGCCAGGTTGGTCCAGATTTGGAAACAAAGGGCGGCGGGCAGACACAGCTGCGGCCGAGACTGTGGAGGTTAGCAGACTGGCATCCAAAGCCACTTTGTCAATATAGGTCGCGGCAGCTCATCTGTCCCACCAGAGCTTTCTGGACCTCAGGCGCTTTCTCAGTAAGGTTATCCTCAAGTACATTGTCCCAGCTCTCAATGGCTTTAGCTACCCAGGAGATAGCCATAGACGGACAGGCCACAGCCCTCGAGAGAGAATAAATTGACTTTAAGCAAGTTTCCACTTTCCTGTTCGTAGAATCCTTTAGGGAAGAGATGGAGGGTAAGGGCAGCGTAGCACCTTTGATTAAAAGATGCCCTGCAGGAAACGGGTAGCTAGACGTCAAACGTTTCTGTGGCTGGAACCTCTTACTAGGCGACTGCCAGGTCTACGCCATGTGGTCAGTCAACTGGTCAGCCAGAGGAAAAACAACTACTTCCACTTTAGCCTGTTTTGAAATTTGGGCATTTGGATTTAGGGGCCAGGGCATGATGTCAGTGATTCCCAACCACGGTCCTCAAGGCACACTAACGGTCCTGGTTTTAGTGATATCCATGGATTGTGCACAGATGGTTTAATCAAATGAACTGAGGTACTAATTAAGTCACTTGTGCTCAAGTATAGCTATCCCTAAAACCTGGACTGTCTTAGTGTGCCTTGAGGACAGTGGTTGGAAACCCCTGCTCTATGTCAAGGATGGATCGCACCGCCCATACCAATGCTGCTACATTAATAGAAGAAGACTTAGTTACCACCTCCCGGACAGGAGAATCCGAGTCAGAGTCCTCAGGCAATTCCCCGTCATTGAGGACGCATCTGAGTCTGACAGTTGCGTAGACTGGGATGACACAATAGGGCGTTTAGATGCCCTATGGGGCTTGTCACTCTTCAGCATAGATTGAAAAGCTGAAGAAGCAGCCACTAAGCTCTGGACTGAACTAGAAAACACATCCACCCAGGGTACCTGCCCCTTCCTGTGAGAGGACTGACTGTTGCGCCACCTGAGGAGGCTGCACATATAGCAGCACCCCTGGATAGTCATTAACAGCTTGAGGCCCAGGGGAAGACTGCAATAATTGCGGGATACCCTGCGACAGGAGAATAGCGGCTTGGGGTAACCCTATTTGGGGTGCTGGAACCGCCAGGCGATCCACTATGGAGGCCAGCACCTGGCAAAACATCGCCCAAGGAGGGTCCTGTCCCATAGTTTGGGGGTTAGAGGGCCCAGGCAACTGAAAGCACCTCATACACAGCCCATCCTGTGATAAACCCTCCTTAATTACTCCCGCAGCGCAGTGTCTGCAGGAGAACAGAGTGGGAGCAGCGTGGGTGCTCTACTTCCTTGTCAGACACATATATATATATATACACACACACAGTATATATATATATGTATGTATATATATATATATATATACATACATATATATACTGTGTGTGTGTATATATATATATATATATATATATATATATATATATATATATATATATATATATATATATATATATATATATATATATATATATATATATATATATATATATATATATATACACACACACACACACACACACAAGTGGAAAGGACTGGCACTCCAAATAACATGTAGATAGCTGCTGCCGGTGCCCTCACGATAAGGCAATTGTAGAGGAGGAAGGTGCGGCACTCTGGCATATAAAGAAATGGCAACACGCAGTGGTTGTTTTTCAACGTTTCAGTTCACTTGGAACTTTTTTCAAGATAACAATTTAATGATACAAACATACCTTAAAAAGAAGAAGCCACACCTCGTGAAACGCCTCTCAGCCGGAACTGGGACTGCACACCCGCCCGGCGGCGCCAATAGATGACGTCATCGCGCTCCTGCGTGGGATAGCGACGACCCCATCAGTGACCCCATCACCATGGTTACCCATCACAACAATTACATAAATATTTTAAAAAAACATATAGATCAAAATACATCGCAATTAATTCATGTTCAGCACTGTTGTTAGAAGGACATCTTGTTACAACCCTTTGTTACTACCAAGACCACCATTAAATATCATCGTTGCAAAAAACTGCAACCGATGTGTACCTAGATTATATCACTATAATAAATACATATTCAGGGCTATAGAAACCACACAAATGTCTAGTATATATATATATCCTACCATAGGGATCCCACATCGATATTCCTAAAAGGGGGGACTACTGCCCTCCTATAAAGATGGCCACCTCACAAGAAACATGTATATGAAATATTTTCATTTAGCCCCCGGGGGTGTACTACATCCAAACGAGCGATCCAACGAGCCTCGCACTGCAGTAATTTGGTGGCCCGATCACCACCACGTAGAAGAGGAGGGATGTGATCAATCATACGGTAGCGAATGCTGGCTACCGGATGATTACACATGGCAAAATGCCGTGCCACCGGCTGTTCACTAGATCCCACCTCAAGAGCTTGGTGGATGGCGGACCGATGCGCCGCCATGCGCTCCTTAAATTTTCTTTCGGTCTTACCAATGTAGGTAAGACCGCAAGGACAGATAATTTGGTATACCACAAAGTTGGTATTGCAACTCAACAGAAATCTAATAGAAATTATTTTGCCACTATGTGGGTGTGCAAAGGAATCTCCAGGTATGAGGAATTGGCATGTTGTGCATGTACATTTAATGCAACCCACTTTTTTCTGTAAAAAGGATCTGTTAGTGGGAATTTTATTTATTTTAGAAATATCCGTTTTGACCAAAAGGTCACGTAAATTACGCCCTCGTGAGTAACAAGGCATCAGCTGGCTATTCTTAAGGTAAAGATTCTTATCTGATTCTATGATAGGCCAATGTTTTTTGGAAATTTTATTAATTACTGGGGATGCTACATTAAACCTATTAACCCAGGGAAATTTTTCTATAGTGGTCGTATTTTTTTCTTTCCTAATTAGCAACTGATCTCTATCCAACTGCATAACCCTATCTTTAGTTAATTCAAGAGATTTACGTGAGCCTTTTACAGGCTCAGAGCTGTCATCCTAAAAATCTTTTACGGGGTTTACCTTACTCCCAAATGATAAGGATAAGACGCATAAATAATGACCCAGAGAGAGCCCTAGTCCAATTAAATGAGCTTATAGAAAAATTCTCTTCCAGAGGATACTCACGTAAATCTCTTGAATTAACTAAAGATAGGGTTATGCAGTTGGATAGAGATCAGTTGCTAATTAGGAAAGAAAAAAATACGACCACTATAGAAAAATTTCCCTGGGTTAATAGGTTTAATGTAGCATCCCCAGTAATTAATAAAATTTCCAAAAAACATTGGCCTATCATAGAATCAGATAAGAATCTTTACCTTAAGAATAGCCAGCTGATGCCTTGTTACTCACGAGGGCGTAATTTACGTGACCTTTTGGTCAAAACGGATATTTCTAAAATAAATAAAATTCCCACTAACAGATCCTTTTTACAGAAAAAAGTGGGTTGCATTAAATGTACATGCACAACATGCCAATTCCTCATACCTGGAGATTCCTTTGCACACCCACATAGTGGCAAAATAATTTCTATTAGATTTCTGTTGAGTTGCAATACCAACTTTGTGGTATACCAAATTATCTGTCCTTGCGGTCTTACCTACATTGGTAAGACCGAAAGAAAATTTAAGGAGCGCATGGCGGCGCATCGGTCCGCCATCCGCCAAGCTCTTGAGGTGGGATCTAGTGAACAGCCGGTGGCACGGCATTTTGCCATGTGTAATCATCCGGTAGCCAGCATTCGCTACCGTATGATTGATCACATCTCTCCTCTTCTACGTGGTGGTGATCGGGCCACCAAATTACTGCAGTGCGAGGCTCGTTGGATCGCTCGTTTGGATGTAGTACACCCCCGGGGGCTAAATGAAAATATTTCATATACATGGTTCTTGTGAGGTGGCCATCTTTATAGGAGGGCAGTAGTCCCCCCTTTTAGGAATATCGATGTGGGATCCCTATGGTAGGATATATATATATACTAAACATTTGTGTGGTTTCTATAGCCCTGAATATGTATTTATTATAGTGATATAATCTAGGTACACATCGGTTGCAGTTTTTTGCAACGATGATATTTAATGGTGGTCTTAGTAGTAACAAAGGGTTGTAACAAGATGTCCTTCTAACAACAGTGCTGAACATGAATTAATTGCGATGTATTTCGATCTATATGTTTTTTTTAAATATTTATGTAATTGTTGTGATGGGTAACCATGGTGATGGGGTCACTGATGGGGTCGTCGCTATCCCACGCAGGAGCGCGATGACGTCATCTATTGGCGCCGCCGGGCGGGTGTGCAGTCCCAGTTCCGGCTGAGAGGCGTTTCACGAGGTGTGGCTTCTTCTTTTTAAGGTATGTTTGTATCATTAAAATATGAGATATGGTAAGAACTTACCCTTGTTATCTCTATTTCTACGAAGTCCATAGGGTTCCACAGGATACCTTGGGGTATAGGTGTGACGTCAGTCGCAGGGCACCAAAGAGTTAAGCTTTCAGCCTCCCAGGATGCACTAGGTCCCCCTCCTATACCCCGCCCCCGAGCCAAGGCACCTCAGTTAGTTACCAAGCCATAGGCCGGAGGAGGAGAAGGAAGAGAGAGAACAAAGATCTGGACACATACAAGAATCACATTCTCACCAGAGGGAGACGGAAAACCGGTGACCAGAGCAAAGCCCATCTGCAGCACAGGTGCGACAGGGCGGGAGTCCTGTGGAACCCTATGGACTTCGTAGAAATAGAGATAACAAGGGTAAGTTCTTACCATATCTCATATTTTCTACTTCAGGGTCCATAGGGTATCCACAGGATACCTTGGGGATGTCCCAAAGCAGTATCCTTTAAGGGTGGGGACGCTCCTGTGCAGAAAGGAGAATCCGCCGCCCGAAGGAAGCATCCTGAGAGGCGAAGGTGTCAAACCTGTAATACCTCACGAAGGTATGGACAGAAGACCACGTAGCAGCCTTGCAGATCTGAACTGCCGAGGCACCACGTCGAGCTGCCCACGAAGGACCCACAGACCTAGTGGAATGAGCCTTCAGAGAAGGAGGGACCGGTAGGCCTTCATGAAGATAAGCTTCAGAAATAGCCATACGGATCCAGGCTGCCAAAGTTTGCTTTGAAGCAGGCCAACCCTTTTTACGGAAGCCAAAGAGGACAAACAAAGCGTCCGACTTCCTAAACGAAGAAGTGCGGTCAACATAAGTCCTTAAGGCCCGCACAACATCCAAAGAGGCCTCACCCACGGAAAGACCCGGTGAGTTAAAGGCCGGAACAACTATTTCCTCGTTAATATGAAACTGGGAAACAACTTTGGGAAGAAACTCGGGCCGAGTGCGGAGCACTGCCCTGTTCCCATAAAAAACCAAGAAAGGGGGTCTACAAGAAAGAGCCCCTAACTCAGAAACACGTCTGGCCGAAGCAATGGCCAGAAGGAAAACAGTCTTAGCTGTTAGCCATTTAAGATCCACTGAGCCCAGTGGTTCAAACGGCGGTCCTTGGAGAGCCCTCAGGACCACAGCCAAATCCCAAGGCGCCACAGGTGGAACAAAGGGCGGCTGAATGCGGAGAATACCCTGCATAAAGGTGCGCACATCCGGGATTGTAGCAATCCTACGGTGAAACCAGACAGATAGGGCCGAAACCTGTACCTTCAAAGAAGCAAGGCGAAGCCCATGATCTAGTCCCGCTTGCAGGAAGGCGAGAATCCGAGACAGACGAAACTCCCGCGGTGCATAACCTCTCGGTCGACACCACTGGAAGAACGTATGCCACACGCGATGGTATATCCTCGCGGAAGACGGTTTCCGAGCTCGTAACATGGTCCGCACCACAGAGCTGGAAAACCCCCGGGACCTCAGCATGGCCGTCTCAACAGCCACGCCGTCAAAGACAGCCGAGTCAGGTCCGGGTGAAGGCAAGGACCCTGAGACAGAAGGTCCGGTCGTAGCGGCAACCGCAGAGGAATGTCCACGGACAGACCCTGAAGGTCTGAGAACCAGTGCCGTCTGGGCCACGCGGGAGCTATCAACAGGAGCGTCCCTCCTTCCTGTTTGAATTTCCGGATTACCCGTGGAAGAAGGGAGACCGGAGGGAACAGGTATGCGAACCGGAACGTCCACCGGACGGACAGAGCATCCACCAGAGACGCCCCTTCGTCTCTTGTGCGAGACCCGTACACCGGCAACTTGTTGTTGTGCCGGGACGCCATGAGGTCGATTTCTGGAAGACCCCACCTGTCCACCAGTAGTTGAAAAACGTCCGGGTGCAGGGACCATTCCCCCGGATGAACGTCCTGGCGACTTAGAAAGTCCGCCTCCCAATTGAGCACTCCCGGGATGAAGACCGCTGATATGTCCGGAAGATTGCGCTCCGCCCAAACCAGGATCCGAGAGACCTCTACGAGAGCCGCCCGACTGCGAGTTCCTCCTTGCCTGTTTATGTAGGCCACGGTGGTAGCGTTGTCCGACTGGACCTGCACCGGGCGACCCTGGAGAAACCGCTGTGCCTGCTGGAGAGCATTGAAGACCGCACGGAGTTCCAAGATATTTATTGGAAGCTCCGCTTCTGTCGGCGTCCACCTGCCCTGGAACAAGTGTGGACCCGAAACTGCTCCCCAGCCCCGAAGACTGGCGTCCGTTGTCAACAGGACCCCATTTGGAACCCAGAACGGACGTCCCTTGTTGAGGTGGGTCGTCTGTAACCACCACGTAAGGGACAGGCGAACCTCCTGGGTGAGCACAATCGTCTGGGACTTCAGAGACTGAGTCAGCCCGTTCCACTTGGACAGGATCAGTTGCTGCAGAGGTCTGGAGTGAAACTGGGCGTATTCCACCATGTCGAACACCGACACCATGGAGCCCAGTAACCTCATCGCCGAGTGTAAGGACACCCGGCGGCTGTGCAGACAACTGCGCACCCTTGACTGTAAAGCAGAGATCTTGTCCTCCGTCACGAAGATCCTTTGCTGTCCCGAGTCCAATAAGGCTCCAAGATGCAGAATCCTCCGAGACGGGATTAGAGTGGACTTCTGCCAGTTGATTAGCCAGCCGTGCCGTTGCAGCAGTGCAATGGTCAGGTCCAAGTGGCCTAACAGGAGCTCTGGAGATCCTGCCACCAATAACAGGTCGTCCAAATACGGCAACATGCGGACTCCCTGCAGCCGCAGAGAAGCCGCCATGACCGCCATCACCTTGGTGAAAACACGTGGTGCTGTTGCCAGGCCAAAAGGTAACGCCCGAAACTGGAAGTGGTCGCTGCTGATTGCAAACCTGAGGAACTGTTGATGGCGCCAAAGAATAGGGACATGCAGGTAAGCGTCCTGTATGTCCAATGACACCAAGTAGTCCCCAGGTTCCAGCGCCAGAATGATGGACCGTAGGGTCTCCATCCGAAACTTCGGGACCCGCAAAGACTTGTTGAGTGCTTTGAGGTTGAGAATCGGACGATATGACCCATTGGGTTTCTGTACCAAAAATAGATTTGAATAGAAACCCTGGCCCCTCTGGGAGAATGGAACCGCCACTATAACTCCAGCCTGGAGCATAGTGTGCAATACCTTCCGCAGCTCCGTAGCCTTGTTCCGGTCTGATGGGAGACCCGTGGTGAAGAAGCGAGCCGGGGGTCTGTGCCGGAAGGAGAGGGCGTATCCGTGGGAAACCACCTCCAGAACCCAAGTGTCTGTCGTAGTGGTCGACCAACACTGGGCGAACTGTAGCAGGCGGCCTCCCACCCTGGGATCCCCCAAAGGGAGGCCCGGACCGTCAGGCCGCAGGCTTGTCATCTGGCTTGGGGGCCGGACGTCTGGTACTCCATGCCTGCTTCCGGGGCTTGACCGATTTCTTAGGGCCAGCCTGTCGAGGAAACGACTGTGGTTTGGGCCTGCCCTGGGCCCTAGATGACCGAAAGGACGATGGTCCCGAACCAGAAGGAGCAGCGGCCGACGGGAGACAGGCAGATTTGGCTGCCGCCAGCGTGGCCACAATCTTATCCAGATCCGGACCGAAGAGAACTTCTCCGGTAAACGGCAACGCTTCCAGACCTTTCTTGGAATCTGCGTCCGCCTTCCAGGATCGCAGCCACAAGGTGCGACGAGCAGCTACCGCTGCTGAAGAAATTCTAGACACCAGAGTACTAATGTCTAGAGCCGCCTCGTTGATGTAGGTGGCCGAATCACGGAGATTGCCAATCAACTCCGCCTGATCGGCCGGACAGTCGGATTCAAAAGAAGCCTCTAATGAATCCGCCCAGCGCTCCATCGCTCTGGCAACCCAGCAAATGGCCATAGCCGGCCGTGCTGCCCCCCCCTGCAAGGGAATAAGCGGACTTCAGGCAGATTTCTACCTTGCGGTCCGTAGCATCCTTAAGAGAGGACATGGATGGCATCGGCAATGTGGCACTACGGACAAGACGGGTCACGTGAGAATCCACCTGTGGAGGGGATTCCCACTTCGCAAAATAATTATCCGCGAACGGATAAGCCACCGCCAGGCGTCTCTGCGGCTGGTATCTTTTGCCAGGTTGTTTCCACGCCTCCTCTAAATGGTCCACCAACTGACCCGAAAGAGGAAAGACTGTGGCATCGCCCTTCACATCTTTGAAAAAGGCATACTTAGATTTAGCCGCTGGGGGAACTTCGTCCTCAATCACCAAGGCTGTGCGGACCGCCCGAATAAGTCCAGGAATATATACTTTGGACTTAGCATCAGCGTCCTTAGTATGGAGAGGTTTCTGATCGTAAGGATCTAGAATCTCCCCATCATCAGACGTCCCTTCGTCATCCTCATAAGGAGCGGACAGAGACGCCACCGGCCTTTTATGAGACCGCATCACAGACTCCCCTTGCAACACATCCGACAAGTGCTGTACAGAACTCGTCAGGGAGTTAACCCACGCTGGCTCCTGAGAACCCGGGAGCGGGGAAATAGGGAGACTGTGGGGTACCACCAATTGTCGTGGGAACCCCTGCATGGGTGACGACACCACAGACTGCTGGGACAAACCCATCGGAGTAAACGCGGGCTGCGGAGCTAACTGGCCCACTAAAGCTGTTAACGCCTGAGCGAAACAAGCCCAGGGCGGCTCCTGTACCAGTGCTGTAACCGTAATAGGCCGCGCCATGGACAAACACTGCCGGCAAAGGCCCTCCGCGCTACCCTCCCCCTCCGCTAACGGTACTTTGCACGTGGTACACTGTAGCCGGAGGGGAAAATCACTTTCAGACATGATGGCACCACGTATGTGACCTCTCTCACCAATTAAGTATTAAATAGGCGAGAGACCACCCTGCAGCACCGCACCGCAAGGGCTTTAGCAGAAAGAACAGGGACAGTAATAAAGCTGACAGTTTAGAGAAGAAAAGATTACAGGCAGCAGCGCTAGCACAGTCACATACAATGCAGAAAAATAACAATTCCTGCACTAACAGCGCTGATCACTCAACTACACAGACACAGGGCCTGGTAGGACACAGCGCTGCATACACAGACCTGACCACAGCGGAGGAGAGGTATGCGGGGGGACCCAGACCACGATGCTTCCTTCCAGCGCTTCCAGCAGCGTTCACCATGCGTTCTGGAGAAGATGGCCGCCGAGGAGCAGAGAGGAGGCTGGCCTGGGGGAGGAGCGCTGCCACAGGACCAGTCGGCAGCATGCAGAGAGGGCTGTGTGCAGCGGGGGAGGCGCCGGCTGTGAGACAGGGAAGGCGCGCTCCCCTGGCATGCATTTAACCCCTGGGACGCCGCAGCGCTACCGCTCTGCTGCGGTCCGCTGTCCCAGGGGGTAGTGGAAGCGCAGGTTGGTCGCCTGGCTCCACGCTGCAGCCAGTCCCCAGGGAGCCCCCTGCCTGGGGACTTAGGACCATGTGATCAGCGGGGACCCACCGCGGGACCCCGCTGCTTACCTCTGTCCCCCTTGAATCCGGCCATGGTCCGGAGCATCTGGGGTCACCGCTAGCTGTGACCCCAGACGCCCACCAGCATCCCCGGATCAGTACCGGCGTTCTGGTACCGGCGGGGTGTAGGGAAGACAGCATGGACGTCAGGACTGACTGTCCATGCTGTTCATCCAGTTGTGCAGCCACAGCTGCATGAAGAATAAGCTTCAGGGGCTCTTCTAGCCCCCACTCCAACAGGTGCACCCGACTCCGGCCGGGCACCAAACTAAACTGAGGTGCCTTGGCTCGGGGGCGGGGTATAGGAGGGGGACCTAGTGCATCCTGGGAGGCTGAAAGCTTAACTCTTTGGTGCCCTGCGACTGACGTCACACCTATACCCCAAGGTATCCTGTGGATACCCTATGGACCCTGAAGTAGAAATTGTTATCTTGAAAAAAGTTCCAAGTGAACTGAAACGTTGAAAAACAACCACTGCGTGTTGCCATTTCTTTATATGCCAGAGTGCCGCACCTTCCTCCTCTCTCTCTATATATATATATATATATCTATATATCTATATATATATATATCTATATATATATATACACACACAGATAAGCTTAAAAGTGTTTATTTTTAATACGCACACTTATTCTTACGAGCACTCGGTATAATTCTTTTAAATACTACACTATCAGGCGCATGTCTTCTTAAACCTCTTTTCCAGAACCACTTCACCCGCTAGCCAAAACGGACCCCAAGAGGACTGCAGCCGCCTTTTAATTAAGGATCAGTGACTTTGAATCAACTCTTTTACCGTTCACATATTTACACTAGTTACACGTTCTTTTGTATTAATAAGGGAATCATCTTTTACTGTGTGCTACCCTCACACTCCTTCCACTGGAAAAACCCACAAGCGTGCAACACACCTGTCCACAGATATGGCACCGTGTAGCAAGCTACTGTATGTGATAGACCTCACAAATACTTGTATTTATATACGTGAGATCAGAGAGAAGCCCCTCCCCCACATACCTGCCAGGGCTGTAGGAGAAAAAAGGAATAGGTATAAACTGACAGTAGTAAGGAAATAAAGCACAGACAGTCAGCACTAGCAAAAGTCACATACCATGCAGAGGTTAATACTCACTGCACCGGTACATTCAACCTGCCCAGATTCAGTGTCAGGGAGGGCTATAGTGCTGTGTACACTGACCTTTAGCATGGGAGAGGTACACAGGGGGACCGGACCACAAGCTGCCTGATCGATCTGCGCTGCCACCAGAGAAAAAGATGGGGGCCGGAGACCTCAGAGGAATAGTTCCCGCAGGATGCAGTTCAGCGACGCCAGACCCGAGCGGAATGGTGCGCTGAGCTGAGGGGAGGAGCCGCTAGACAGGGTAGGCTCTCTCCCCTGACTAGCATTTAACCCCGGGATGCCGGTTCCCGCTGCCGACAAATTACTCCCTGGTGGTCTAGTGGACACGCGGGGTATGCCTCCTGAGAGGGGGAGCCCACCGCCACCACTAGCGTCTCCGGTCTGTCCCCAGAGACCAAAAACTGCATGTACTCGCGGGTCCCGCGACCTTACCTGTTCCCCGGCGATCCGGCAGCAGCCCAGGGATACCTCCAGAGCCTGGCTAGTACAGACTCTGGGGTCCCGCCACGAACCCCAGATCTGTACTGGCGTCGCGGCACCGACAGGGTGTAGGAGCGGCAGCTTGGACGTCCCATGGACAGTCCGACGCTGCCGCTCTGAAGAGTTTTAAAATAAAAGAAAAATTTTAAACTCATAAAATAAAATTAAGCTTAGGGGCTGCTAATCAGCCCCCCCTGCGCTAACGGTGACCCGACTGCGGCCGGGCACCAACTAAAACTGAGGTGCCTGTGGCTCGGGGGTGGGGTATAGAGGAGGATGGACCCAGTGCATCCTGGGAGCTAAAGCTTTAACTGCGTGGTGCCCGTGGATTCAGATCCATCTATACCCCAAGGTCAACCCTGTGGAAACCCTATGGACCCAGTGTTATAGCTATATTGTAGTGACACTAGTGCACGGTGATATAACCATATTGTAGTGACACTAGTGCTCGGTGTTCTAGCCATATCGTAGTGACACTAGTGCACGGTGATATAACCATATTGTAGTGACACTAGTGCACGGTGTTATAGCCACCACGTAGTGACACTAGTGCACGGTGTTATAGCCATATCGTAGTGACACTAGTGCACGGTGATATAACCATATTGTAGTGACATTAGTGCACGGTGTTATAGCCATATCGTAGTGACACTAGTGCACGGTGATATAACCATATTGAAGTGACATTAGTGCACGGTGATATAACCATATTGAAGTGACATTAGTGCACGGTGATATAACCATATTGTAGCGACACTAGTGCACGGTGTTATAGCCACCACGTAGTGACACTAGTGCACGGTGTTATAGCCATATTGTAGTGACACTAGTGCACGGTGTTATAGCCACCACGTAATGACACTAGTGCACGGTGTTATAGCCACCACGTAGTGACACTAGTGCACGGTGTTATAGCCATATTGTAGCGACACTAGTGCACGGTGTTATAGCCATATCGTAGTGACACTAGTGCACAGTGTTATAGCCACCACGTAGTGACACTAGTGCACGTTGTTATAGCCACCACGTAATGACACTAGTGCACGGTGTTATAGTCACCACGTAGTGACACTAGTGCACGGTGTTATAGCCACCACGTAATGACACTAGTGCACTGCAGACCTGTGTGTATCATGGTAATAAAAGCATTGGGACAATTTGATGAACACATTTAGGTTGGCAGCCTGGCGTCAAGCATTGCCGGAGCCGGCTCGGTGTCACCCCCAAACACCTGATATCACAATGAGGGGGCGAGGATGCCAGTAGTTCTGCAGTCGTGCTATTATTTGCAGGCTGCCATTCCAGACACCCAAGCTTTGCCAAGATAAAAAACAAATGAAATATATCCTCTAAATACACCACACAGACACGCATAGGGCCTGATTCAGCCGCCATCGCAAATGCAACTACTTGCGCAGATCGAGCGATTGTTAACCATTGTGCATAAGCCGCACTGCGTGTGTGCAGTGATCGCACTGCGATTACAGACGCACAGAGGAATCCATCACAGAGTGAGCGACAGGCTGTGCGTTTGGGGCTGGTAACGGGGGAGTGGTCGGAATAACGCAGGTGTGTCTGTCCGTGTGAACGCCGTTGCTTGGGCGTGCATAAATTAGCCACTACGATGGCCTACGCAGCATGAGAGCTCTCTGCGTGCGAGGAGACTTGTAGTGTCTGCGGCTGATCAGACCTGGTGTAATTGCTGCGTTACTGGCCCATGTGCGTCCTTGGTCCTGATGTTTAATCAGAAGAGCGAGGTTAGACGATTATGAGAAGGCGGCAGGGGGCGTCTTTATGCCGGCATTACCATATTTTAGCAGCTGCGTTTCGTGCAAAATCAAAGCTGTGATCGCTACTGAATAAGTGAGCCCAGTATTAAGTGTTAGGGTCATTTCACTAATTATCGCACGTGTACAAACACTCTCTAGGGCAGCAGGGTTAGGCTGTGACAGAAGGGAGGGTCTACATTGCGAGGCAATAATCACATTCACCAGCAGACAATAGTCTAGACCAGGGGTGGGCAATGGGCACTCCTCCAGCTGTTGTTGAACTACAAATCCCAGATATGCAGTGCAACAGTTTTAGCATGGCCAAATAGCAAAACTGTGGCAGGGCAGGTTGGGATGTGTAGTTCTACAACAGCTGGTCGGGCTGCATATTGCTCTCCCCTCCCCCCTAGTCTAGACTGTGGACACAATTCATTCAAGCTTAGTGGTGGTCTCAGAGAGATGGGTGGTGACACCACATGCAGACGTAAGACAGAGCGAGGGGGTGTTTGGGCATAAAGGGTCATGGGCTGCGTATCCGCAGAGAAATAACTCACCAGAATTCGGGTAAATCTCTTTCAGCGGGTAGATGACCTAAAAAACAAAAATCATTTAGTCACGGTGGATAGAAAGCCAGGAAAACGCCTATAAATGCCTTTCCCTAAAGTATTACACAATCTCTTCTTACACTAAGAACATGGAATTATCATTATTTTTATGTGGTGTGAAATAATCGCTACCTGCAGATGATAAAAATATATTCATTTAATAGTTCTCTATGAATCACTTTAGGATACTTGAAATAATTGGCCATTTAGAGGTTTGGCAAATCAAACACATTTGTGAATTAGGGCAGTGACCCCATAATGCCGACCTTCAACAAGAGCATTTCTGAGCAGATTTCATGTTGGGAATATTATAGCAATTCATGCAACGGCCGCAGTGACTTCCTCCCGCTGAGCTGTGGAAGTTGTTCTTTTAGTAATCCTACACGTTATACAGTCAGGTGCATAAATATTGGGACATTGACAGAATTTTCATATTTTGGCCTCTATTCACCACCACAATGGCTTTGAAATGAAACAAGATGTGCTTTAACTGCAGACTTTCAGATTTAATTTGAGGGTAATTACATCCAAATCAGGTGAACGGTGTAGGAATTACATCGGTTTCTATATGTGCCTCCCACTTTTTAAGGGGCCAAAAGTAATGGGACTATCAATTCAAAAGCTATTTCATGGACAGGTGTGGGCTATTCCCTCGTTATTTCATTATCAATTAAGCAGGTAAAAGGTCTGGCATTGATTCTAGGTGTGACACTTGCATTTGGAATCAGTTGCTGTCGACTCTCAATATGAGATCCAAAGAGCTGTCACCATCAGTGAAGCAAGCCATCATTAGACTGAAAAATCAAAACAAACCCATCAGAGAGATAGCAAAAACAAAATCAACTGTTTGCTACATTCTTAAAAAGAAAGAATGCACCGGAGAGCTCAGCAACACCAAAAGACCCGGACACCACAACTGTGGTGGATGACAGAAGAATTATTTCCCTGGTGAAGAAAAACCCCTTCACAACAGTTGACCAAATCAAGAACACTCTCCAGGAGGTAGGTGTATATGTGTCAAAGTCAACAATAAAGAAGACTTCACAAGAGTGAATATAGAGGGTTCACCACAAGATGTAAACCATTGGTGAGCCTCAAAAACAGGAAGACCAGATTAGATTTTGCCAAACATCATCTAAAAAAGTCATTACAGTTCTGGAACAACATCCTATGGACAGATGAGAAAAAGATCAACTTGTACCAGAGTGATGGGAAGAGAAGAGTATGGAGAAGGAAAGGAACTGCTCATGATCCAAAACATACCACCTCATCAGTGAAGTATGGTGGTGGTAGTGTCATGGCGTGGGCATGTATGGCTGCCAATGGAACAGGTTCCCTTGTATGTATTGATGAATGTGGCTGCTGACTGAATGAATTCTGAAGTGTTTCGGGCAATATTATATGCTCATATTCAGTCAAATGCTTCAGAATTCATTGGACGGCGCTTCACAGTTGCAGATAGACAATGACCCGAAGCATACTGCAAAAGCAACCAAAGAGGTTTTTAAGGCTAAAAGTGGAATGTTATGCAATGGCCAAGTCAATCCCCTGACCTGAATCCGATTGAGCATGCATTTCACTTGATGAAGACAAAACTGAAGGAAAAATGCCCCAAGAACAAGCAGGAACTGAAGACATTTGCAGTAGAGGCCTGGCAGAGCATCACCAGGGATGAAATCCAGCGTCTGGTGATGTCTATGCGTTCCAGACTTCAGGCTGTAATTGCCTGCAAAGGATTTGCAACAAAGTATTAAAAAGTGAAAGTTAGATTTAGGATTGTTTAGTTTGTCCCATTTCTTTTGGCCCCTTAAAAAGTGGGAGGCACATATAGAAACCGTTGTAATTCCTACACCGTTCACCTGATTTGGATGTAATTACCCTCAAATTCAATCTGAAAGTCTGCAGTTAAAGCACATCTTGTTTGTTTCATTTCAAAACCATTGTGGTGGTGAATAGAGGCCAAAATATGAAAATTCTGTCAATGTCCCAATATTTATGCACCGGACTGTATTAATACATTAAATGTAACTGTATTCAGCAGTGTGCTGTATAAAAAAGATAGACAGTAAACAGGTAGACAGTGTCCAGACAAAACACCAGGGACCACATGTAATAGGGCGAGAGTTTAGAATATGTCAGGAGTTTTCTCACACTTTTTAAACTTGGCCAATGTAATAGAGTCTGAGAACAGAGCAAAAGGGCAAACGCACAGGTTTTTCAGACTCAAAAAACTCTCACGATATAAGCTCTCATCCGCATGTTTCCCCATTTTGAAGATAAAACTCGACCAATGTGAGAGGTTACTGATAAACTCCCACATTTTCTAAACTCTCACCCTATTACATTTGGCCCCTGATGTTAGTCAGTCAATTGGTCGACAGGGACATAAGGCCGACACAAGAATGTCGATAGGTACAAATGGTTGACACATTTTTTTTCTTCTAACCCTAACCCTCACTCCTGGTGCCTATGCTTAAACGTCAGGGTAGGTACCTGACCCTAACCGTCCCTTTAGTGCAGTGTTTCCCAACCTCGGTCCTCAAGGCATAGTAACAGTCCAGGTTTTAGTGATATCCATGATTGAGCACAGATGGTTGAATCAAAATAACGGAGGTACTAATTAAGTCACTTGTGCTTAAGTACGGCTATCCTTAAAACCTGGACTGTTAGTGTGCCTTGAGGACCGTGGTTTCCGGACACCTGCTTTAGTGCCTAAACCTAACCCTCCGGTAAGTACCTAACCCTAAACGTCGGGGTAAGTACCTAACCCTAAGCCTTCGGTAAGTGGCTATCACTTAAAAAAAAATAAAAAGTTGGCCTTTTGTCCCTGTCGACCCATTGACGGTCTAACATCTGGTGTCTATCTAGACATTGTCGACCTTTTTACTGTCTATCTATAGTCTGGAACCCGTGCAGATTATCTGGGCACAACAGTCATTGTGACACGCCTGTCGCCATGCAATGATGATAACGCCACTAAGTCTAACTGACAACTGTCCCTCTTACACTCTCTGCAACCGACAAGTCTGATAACATGATTCACAAATTCATTCAAGGGTATAATCAAGTAGTCGGTGACTATTTTAAGGAGGAATCTCACCTGCTCCCTCAGGCTTCCATCACTTAAAAATGGCTTCTGAGGCAAAAACAGAACGCCATGAGGACCAAAAGGAGTGAAAAGCGAAATCCGACCTAAGGAGTTAAAACGTATTGTGTGAGAAACTCAGGGAGGAAAAGTAAGAAATAAAAACAAAACAAACAAGAGCTATGTCAAAACTGGGGAAGGGGTCATTTGACAATGGGGGGACAGATTAGCTCTCTCATTATGGGGAAGTGAAATATAAAATCAGGATGTAGGAAAGAAAAACAATGAATGTCGCGTGATTGTGGATGGTGGGTCTTATGGCGTGAAAGTGGGTGGTGGGGCTCACGGAACAGAGGGCAGCGCTGTTCAGGGTGGGAAGGTGAGTGGTGGTTTCATGGTAGTGTTTATGGAATGATGGTGGGGCTCATGGTGTGAAGCTATAGGGGAGTGGTGGGGATGATGTGAAGGGCGGCTGTGGAACTCATGGAATTAAGTTGTAGGTTTCATTTATGTGAAGGTTGGTGTTGCGGCTGCCAGTGTGAGGGCAGGTAGTGGGGCTGTTTGCAGGCAGGCGGTGGGACCGATGGCTTAAAGGTGGGTGGTTTGGTTCATGATATGAAGGTGGGCTGTGGAGCTCATGGAATGAAGGCAAGTTTTAGGTTTCATGATGTGACAGTTGGTGCTGCGGCTGCCGGTGTGAGGACAGGTGATGGGGCTCAAGGTTTGTGGGCAGGAGGTGGGGCTAATAACTTGACAATGGGTGGTTGGTTTCATGGTATGAAGGTTGGTGCTGCGGCTGCCAGTGTGAAGGTGGGTGGTGGGACTAAAGGTGTGTAAGTAGGCGTGGGGCTGACTGTGCGATGGTGGATAGTGGGACTCATGAAAGTGGGTGGTGGGGCTCTTGGTATGAAGGAGGGTGGTGTGGTTCACGGTAGGACGGTGGGGCTCATGGTATGAAGTTGTGTTGTGGTGTACCATGTTCATGGTGTGAAGATGGTTGGAGATGTATGGTGTGAAGCTCGATGGTTGTCAAAGATAGAAATAGTGAGGTGGGGTTCATGGTGTGAAGGTGGGACATGTGGTTCATAGCGTGAAGGCAGGGTTGTGGGGCTGATGACGTGAAGGCAGGTGGTGGAGTGGATGGTGTGATTGTGGATGGTGAGGCCCATCTGATGAAGGTGTGTTATGGTGTTGATGGTGTGAATAAGGGTGAAGCAGCTCATGGGATGAAGGTGCGCAGGGAGGTTCATCATATGTAGGCTGGTGATGTGGCAAGAAGGCTGACAGGGCTCATGGTACGAAGGAGGGTGCAGGGGTAAATAAAGTACAAGAAGCTGAATACAGCAATCATCAAAATAAGAAAAAAAGTTTTAAAATAAAAAAAAATTGTGCCAAACACACAAAAGTTTTTTTCTGCAAGCAGCTTCCCTTATGGCATTTGAGGGGGGCACCAGATCTAGCAATGTCCGTGTGCCTCTCATTATTCTCACAGGGCTGGCGATGGAGGAGAAATGATCAATGTGGGGCCTACATTTAGCTCCTACCACGCTTGGTCTTCCACAACCCGGCTAAAACACGGAGAATGGACGACTTCCCGCTGCCTGTGTCTCCTGTGATCAGGAGGTTGCTCCGCTCACTCAAGTGTAAACTCAGGTCCCGCACAAGTGTGCACTCTGATCCCGGGGCTGTAATGGTTACATTGTCCAAGACAAACACTGCCTCACGGTCCTCAGTCTGCTCCTCAGGGGACCTGTTGATAAGATAGAAGAAATAGACAGGAGCCACATCTCAGACTAGGAGCCCAACGTGAGTACCGAAGAGCGAAAAGTAAAAAAAATTAATTAAAATATTCTCTTACACATCCCTCTCTTGCTCTGGATGCGAATCATTCTCAGGCTCTTTGTGGCCCTGCAAGAGATCAGTCATCACCTCCTCCAGCTCAGAAATCCTGCGGAAAAGACTGGTCAGTGACAAAGCTCCCCCCCCATCTGCCGGAGCCACCCTCCCACACCACCACACTCACCGATGGGTATATCCGGCCACGTCACATAGACTGCTGGACAGGTCGATGAGCTGACTGAAGCAGCTGACCAGGTAAATGGAAACGAAAGCATTCTAAAGGGACCAAAAAGCCTGGGGTCAGAACCTTGGAGGTGGTAATAATAATAATAATAATAATAATAATAATTTTATTTATATAGCGCTTTTCTCCTAAAGGACTCAAAGTGCTTTACATTTGCCTTTACAGTACAAAATACAAAAGAAGCTTAAACAAGGGACATTAGTGAAATGCTTGGGTGAAGAGGTGAGTCTTGAGACTATTTTTGAAGGATTCTAGAGTGGAGGACTCTCGAACTGTGCGGGGAAGTGAGTTCCAAAAGGTTGGAGCCACAAAACTGAAAGCTCGAACCCCAGAAGAATTCCGGGAGATTCTAGGTACTGTTAATAGTCCTTCATCAACGGATTGCAGTAATCGAGTGGGACGGTAAGGAATCAGAAGCTGCTTAAGGTACCTTGGGCTATGGTCATGTAGGGCTTTGTAAGTTAGTAATCCAATCCTGAAAACAATTCGCCATCTGACAGGCAGCCAGTGAAGGGAGTAGAGAATGGGTGTTATGTGGCTGGAACGGGGCTGGTTGGTTAATAGCCTGGCAGCTGCGTTTTGTACCATCTGCAAGCGGTGTAATTCTTTTGCTGGGAGACTGAGGTAGAGGGCGTTGCAGTAGTCTAGGCATGATGATATAAATGCATGTATGACTTTAGGCCGATCTTCTGAGGGAATTAAGTGCTTGATTCTGGCAATGTTCCTCAGATGAAAGAACGAGGATTTGATTGTGGCTGATACCTGATGTTTAAGTGTCAGAGGCCACTATCCAGGACAACAGCAAGATTCCGCACATGTTCAGTGTTTTGTAATTCTGAACCCCCAAGCGGAAGTCCTTTTGGTTGGTTATGCTGTAGCCCTGTCCTGTGACCTATCATAAGCGCCTCTGTTCTATCAGGGTTCAGTCGCAGCCAACTGGCACTCATCCACTCCTGAAGCTCAGCTAGACAGCCATTTAGGGTTGTTATTGGGTCCTTTGTACCTGGAGCAAGGGACAGGTACAGTTGTGTATCATCTGCATAGCAGTGGTAGACCAGGCCATGACGTCTGATTATTTCACCCAATGGTAGCATGTATACTGCAAAAAGCATGGAAAGGTAAGAGGTAAAGGGGTGGGAGGGGGGCAAGTAGTTCTGTGATCGTGGGGCAGGAGGAAATTATAGGGAGGAATTACAATCACCTTACTGATCAATTCGCTGAGTTCCGCCGGGCTCAGGTCCCTGTAGACACCAGCAAAGATTGGGACAGCAATGGCCATGTAACTGAGAATACCACCCAGATAGTCAAAAACGTTTGTTCCTACTGAGAAAGAGAGACAACGTTTCAGAAAGGAATATCAACCGTTCATTCACCGAGCCCACCAAACTCCACATCCCACCAGACTGCGGCACCCCCTCCTCCCATACTGCTGGATTCCACCACACAGTAATACGTACAATACAACCACAGCTCCTGGTACATGAGGTCCTTCTGCGTGGCGATGAGATGCTGTAGCCGGCGCTCACATCTCGCGTGTTCCACGGAGCCCGCCCTATAGGATGTTAAAACAAAACAACAGACAATTATTCCCAGAAATATACCGATTAGCTGCAAAGGGTTTCAGACGACAAGTATTTTTTCACTATTTCTCGGACATTTCCATCCGAATTCAGCTGTTTAAGTGTGAATGACGGCCCGTAATCTAAGCCTTGTTACATCATTCCTACACTCCGTTCCTTTACACTACTTGTTACTGAATGGGCCTCATCTCCTGGGTTACTGGCGATATTCTGACCTGGCGAATGCTGCCGCCTCTGCGTTCACACGGATTTGTACGTGCTTATACCTGCAGGAGAGAAAATGATACAATCTGATACCATGGCGACCAAATGATCTAGTGCGCAGTATGAGGTGTCACATGGGTGCTTTGTCCGCTGGAAGCCGCGCTATTTGCTCATCAGCGCTTGGGTGACAGCGACTCAGCGTGCAGAGACGTAAGATGTACAGTATAAATGCGAATGTTCGAGCTGAACGCGCAGAGCACCCATGTGACACGGCAAATCACATTTCCCCTTACAGCTGCCTGGATATATACTGACCAGCAAAGAGTCCTATTACCCTGCTGGTATAAAAAAACAGAGCATGGAATACCCTAGTACTTAGCAGCAATTTGTAACGGACTCTGAGTATTACATTATTAATCTAATACTGTCCCAGCAACATTTACATTGTGTGCTATATACTGTACTGCGTATTCGCTGCCGTGTACTATCCAGCACCAACATCCTAATACTGCCCAGCATCATAATAATCTACTAAGGGATTTATAATTGGAACACTGTCCAGCAGATGGGACCGTAATACGGTCCAGCACCTAGAACCAGCACAGATTAGTGATATATCCATCAATCTAATGCTGTCTAGCACCTATTAGTAACACATCCATCATTCTAATACTGTTCAGCACCTAAAAGCAGCACAGATTAGTAACATTAATCATCCTAATGCTGTCCACCACCTAGAACCAGAACGGAATCAGTATGATATACCACCGACAGCGGAAGCCCGGCAGGGGGTGAAGATCCCGAAAGGCTAAAAAAAGATAAGTACAACTAACCCTATTCCACCCCTTAACCCTCCTTTAGGGGTGCCTAACCCTAACCTCCCCCCAAGTGCCTAACCCTATCCTCCCCCCCAGTGCCTAACTCTATCCTCCCCCCCAGTGCCTAACCCTATCCTCCTCCCCAGTGCCTAACCCTATCCTCCCCCCCAAGTGCCTAACCCTATCCTCCCCCCCAAGTGCCTAACCCTATCCTCCCCCCCAAGTGCCTAACCCTATCCTCCCCCCCAAGTGCCTAACCCTAACCCCCCTTCCCCGCAGCTTAAACTCAAGTCTCCCGGGGAGGGTACCTAAACCTAACCTCCCCCCGGGGGTGCCTACACCTAACCCTACCGGGGGGACTGCATTTAGAACCAGAACAGTTTTATAACCTATCCATCATTCTAATACTGTGCAGCACCTAGAACCAGAACATATTAATAACAGATCAATCATTCTAAAACTGTGCAGCACCTAGAACCAGCACAGATTAATAACATATTCTAAAACTGTGCAGCACCTAGAACCAGCACAGATTAATAACAGATCAATCATTCTAATACTGTGCAGCACCTAGAACCAGAACATATTAATAACATATCATTCTAATACTGTGCAGCACCTAGAACCAGAACATATTAATAACATATTCTAATACTGTGCAGCACCTAGAACCAGCACAGATTAATAACATATCATTCTAATACTGTGCAGCACCTAGAACCAGCACAGATTAGTGATATATCCATCAATCTAATGCTGTCTAGCACCTATTAGTAACACATCCATCATTCTAATACTGTTCAGCACCTAAAAGCAGCACAGATTAGTAACATTAATCATCCTAATGCTGTCCACCACCTAGAACCAGAACGGAATCAGTATGATATACCACCGACAGCGGAAGCCCGGCAGGGGTGAAGATCCCGAAAGGCTAAAAAAGATAAGTACAACTAACCCTATTCCACCCCTTAACCCTCCTTTAGGGGTGCCTAACCCTAACCTCCCCCCAAGTGCCTAACCCTATCCTCCCCCCCAGTGCCTAACTCTATCCTCCCCCCCAGTGCCTAACCCTATCCTCCTCCCCAGTGCCTAACCCTATCCTCCCCCCCAAGTGCCTAACCCTATCCTCCCCCCCAAGTGCCTAACCCTATCCTCCTCCCCAAGTGCCTAACCCTATCCTCCCCCCCAAGTGCCTAACCCTATCCTCCCCCCCAAGTGCCTAACCCTAACCCCCCTTCCCCGCAGCTTAAACTCAAGTCTCCCGGGGAGGGTACCTAAACCTAACCTCCCCCCGGGGGTGCCTACTCCTAACCCTACCGGGGGGACTGCATTTAGAACCAGAACAGTTTTATAACCTATCCATCATTCTAATACTGTGCAGCACCTAGAACCAGAACATATTAATAACAGATCAATCATTCTAAAACTGTGCAGCACCTAGAACCAGCACAGATTAATAACATATTCTAAAACTGTGCAGCACCTAGAACCAGCACAGATTAATAACAGATCAATCATTCTAATACTGTGCAGCACCTAGAACCAGAACATATTAATAACATATCATTCTAATACTGTGCAGCACCTAGAACCAGAACATATTAATAACATATCATTCTAATACTGTGCAGCACCTAGAACCAGCACAGATTAGTGATATATCCATCAATCTAATGCTGTCTAGCACCTATTAGTAACACATCCATCATTCTAATACTGTTCAGCACCTAAAAGCAGCACAGATTAGTAACATTAATCATCCTAATGCTGTCCACCACCTAGAACCAGAACGGAATCAGTATGATATACCACCGACAGCGGAAGCCCGGCAGGGGGTGAAGATCCCGAAAGGCTAAAAAAGATAAGTACAACTAACCCTATTCCACCCCTTAACCCTCCTTTAGGGGTGCCTAACCCTAACCTCCCCCCAAGTGCCTAACCCTATCCTCCCCCCCCAGTGCCTAACTCTATCCTCCCCCCCAGTGCCTAACCCTATCCTCCCCCCCAAGTGCCTAACCCTATCCTCCCCCCCAAGTGCCTAACCCTATCCTCCCCCCCAAGTGCCTAACCCTATCCTCCCCCCCAAGTGCCTAACCCTAACCCCCCTTCCCCGCAGCTTAAACTCAAGTCTCCCGGGGAGGGTACCTAAACCTAACCCCCCCCCGGGGGTGCCTACTCCTAACCCTACCGGGGGGACTGCATTTAGAACCAGAACAGTTTTATAACCTATCCAGCATTCTAATACTGTGCAGCACCTAGAATCAGAACATATTAATAACAGATCAATCATTCTAAAACTGTGCAGCACCTAGAACCAGCACAGATTAAGAACATATTCTAAAACTGTGCACCTAGAACCAGCACAGATTAATAACAGATCAATCATTCTAATACTGTGCAGCACCTAGAACCAGAACATATTAATAACATATCATTCTAATACTGTGCAGCACCTAGAACCAGCACAGATTAATAACATATCATTCTAATACTGTGCAGCACCTAGAACCAGCACAGATAAATAACATATTCTAATACTGTGCAGCACCTAGAACAAGCACAGATTAATAACAGATCAATCATTCAAATACTGTGCAGCACCTAGAACCAGCACAGATTAATAACATATTCTAATACTGTGCAGCACCTAGAACAAGCACAGATTAATAACAGATCAATCATTCAAATACTGTGCAGCACCTAGAACCAGCACAGATTAATAACATATTCTAATACTGTGCAGCACCTAGAACCTGCACAGATTAATAACAGATCAATCATTATAATACTGTGCAGCACCTAGAACAAGCACAGATTAATAACAGATCAATCATTCAAATACTGTGCAGCACCTAGAACCTGCACAGATTAATAACAGATCAATCATTATAATACTGTGCAGCACATAAAAGCAGCAGATTAGTAACAATAATCATCCTAATGCTGTCCAGTACCTAGAACCAGAACAGATTAGTAACATATCCATCATTTTAATACTGTCCAGCACCTAGAAGGAGAACAGATTAGTAACATTTCTTCCTCGCTCCATAGGGGACACAGGGATTACGCTGGGATATAGGCTGTACAGAAGAGACTGGGCACCAAACAGTTAAACTTTTGACTTCCCGGCAGCCCGGGTTCCCTCTCCCCTATACGCTGCCAGGCCAGTTTTCGTTTAGTGCCGCTAGAAGTCGGGCACTGCTTTTACAGGGACTGCTTTAAGCAGCCTCAATCTTTATTACTTAATTTCTCTTCTTTGACTTTTTAGAGTCCTACAGGACGCTCAGCACTGACGCGACACCAATCCCCGGTGCCTGCAGCGCTGGCGAGCGGGTCAGCGACTTCGGCCGATCCTCCACTGCATGCAGAGGACCGTAACTGCAACCGGATGCCACGGGGGGACACGTAAGGTGGCTCCCTGCTTGCAGAAAACTGCATTGGGGTTATTTCCCCTGCTGGTGCAGGAGACCGCCGGCGGGTCTCCGACAGCGGGCGTCCAGGTTATCCACACCACAAGGGCACTTAGGTATGGGCTGGGGGAAGAGCTACGTTAGTAGGACTCCGTGTCAGAAGGGGAAGATAGGCTCTACCCATTAGCTCTTCCCCCAGCCCATGGTTCATTCCCTCTGGGAGGCTCCCCGCCACTGGGTTTCTCCTCCTCCTCTCTCTCCACAGAGACGCTGAGGGACATTTTCAGTGTAACTGCCGGCTGCAGCTTGTCTCCGGAGTGCTGGGCTCCTTTCTCCCTGTATACCTCACTCTCAGGTCAGGTTATATAGTTAAGCTCCTTCATGCCGACTGGGGTTTGGACTGTTGAGCTGGCCTGCCGGACATTGACTTGATGACATCTCGACACAACCACAAGCTGCTAAGGTACTGCTCTCGCACCAAGGATCCGGGAGCTCTTCTGGTGGACGCTTTAGCGGCTCGGTGGACCTTCATGTACATATTCCCCCTGATCTTGCTCATTCTGTGGGTTCTCTGCAAGTTGAAGTTGGAAGGCAGCTCCGTGATCCTCGTAACTGCCAATTGGCTGCAACGAGCTTGGTATGCGGATCTACTGGGCCTCTCCATTGATGCTCCACTGCGTCTTACTCTGCAGCCAGATCTACTGTCACAGGGCCCGTGCTTCCAACCGGACCTGGCTCAGCTCGCTTTGACGGGGTGCCTCTTGAGACATCTGTATCCTGAGGGCCAAGGGCTTTTCCAGGTCGGTTATTCGTACCATGTTAAGTACCTGTAAACCCGTCTCTGCTAGGATTTATCACCGGTTTGGCAAACTACACGGTCAGATTTTGTTTCAGATATGAACGATAACGATTGTAAAAAATCGTTCGTATCTTTGACACGTGGGGCATGCATTGCCGAACGATGAGCGTTCTCGCCTGTCAGATAACGATCTCTGAAATCTGACGTGTTTGCAGTCAGGTTTTAACGATTTCATTCATTTTAATACAGTCAAAAAACGTTCAATCGTTAATCACTGATGAAATCATTCAAATTGTTGTAAAAAATCGTTCAATCGTTCATCTGTGTGTATGCACCATCACTCCTCTTGGTGTTTGGCCAGCAGCCTGAACCCCAGATCCTTTTGAATCTCACGAGTTCTGTTCTTTCTGTAGGTGCGTCTGGATTTGGCTCTGCGCCTTTCATCTGTACTCTTCCAGAGACGGATTGCGTTGATGACTGATGTCTGGACTTTCATTTTTTTTTTTTTTTTTATAAACTCTTTTTATTGAGCAAATCACAAAGAAAACAGTACATTCCAATATTCAAAAAAATAAGGTGCAGCACATAACATAGTTTTATAATGGAAACTGTACTATTTCAGAACAATAATATAATCTAATAGAAGATTTTCTCGTTATAAGAAAATAAAGAAAATAGATGCAAGAAAAAAAACTTGCAGCAACGGCGTGGCAAACCGTTTAAGAATAGAGGAAAGAAAGAGAGAAAAGGAGAAGAAAGACAAAGGAGAGTAAAAGAAAAAGAGGATGGGTGGACTCTGTATGGAGTCACTCTTTTACAATCTAAACATAATAAAGAAAAAAATATAAAAGGAAAATTTAGTTGTTAAATTAAGGACACCAACAAGAAAACAGAATTCAATTCAAACCAAACAGGACGAAAGTATCCAGTTAAGGATTCCATCTCATGTGAGACCGAAGGAGCGATATACCTATTAGAGAGCCCATGTGGCATTCAATATATCGGCCAAACAAAAAGAAAAAGAAAAGTACGAATATCAGAACATATATACAACATCAAGAAAGGCCTCACTACTCACAGTGTATCAGCCCATTTTTTAAATAACCACAATAAGGACCCAAGAGGATTGAAGTTTATGGGTATCGAAAGAGTAACACAAAACTGGCGAGGTGAGGATCTGATCAAAACATTAAAGAAAAAAGAAACAGAATGGATCTATAACCTCCACACATTGGAACCGTATGGACTGAACATTGATATAGAATTAAAAGCATTTTTATAAGTATTTTAAAATCAAAATAATAATTTTTAGATTCATTATTCACTAGCAATTATTATTATTATTTTTAATTTTATTTCACTTTATTTTAATTTTATTTTTATTTATTATTTATTATTTTTAATGTTATTATCTTTATTTATCTATATTTATTCTTATTTTGTTAGTTTCATATCATTGCTTATCTTTCTTTAACTTTTCTCAATCTACACCATTCTGGCATAAACCAAAATGGAGTCAGGCACAGAAAAAAAGAACATGTGCTTGCCTCCAACCCTCCTGCAAATTCCGGGACCGGATATCCGGGTTTTAACTCTTTTTACTAATTAGTCACACTATAAATAAAGCCATACTAAGGCCCACCCCCTTCATCCTTGACAAAGGACCCGTGGAAGGTCCGAAACGCGTTGGAGATTGGAAGGAGTGCCCAGGAAAAGAACAACTGCCGCTGCCGCTACAAGCCCACTGAACATCCCCCGACGCCCTCTGTCATCAAGCGGCGCCAGCCCGGCGGGACATGTGATCGCGGCTCAGATGGGAATCTGCAGCTGAAGTCAGCAGTCAACGCCGAGCTAGTTAGGGTGAGTTAGGTGGCAATAGCACAGCGGACCCCTCGTGGGGTAGATGCAGAACTGGCACACCCCCAACTAGTCTATAAAGACTATAAACATTAATTCCATAATACTGTTTATGCCTTTTCTCTCCTTTGCTGTTTTTTCTTTCTATTTTCATCTTTGTTTTTTATTAATTATTATTTTTTTATTATTATTTTTTTGTTTTTGTTTTTTTGTTTTTTTTTTGTTTTATTATTGATTACTGATTATTAATTACATTCATATATTTTTATTTGTGCGGTCCACCAATTCTAATCCATACCAGCGCTCATATACCCATATTTTTAGTCTGACCACTATTTATTGAGCTGCGGAAATACAAGCGCAACACACCATTTTTATTTTTTACTTCTAACTAGAAGATTTTTCTCGTTATAAGAAAATAAAGAAAATAGATGCAAGAAAAAAAACTTGCAGCAACGGCGTGGCAAACCGTTTAAGAATAGAGGAAAGAAAGAGAGAAAAGGAGAAGAAAGACAAAGGAGAGTAAAAGAAAAAGAGGATGGGTGGACTCTGTATGGAGTCACTCTTTTACAATCTAAACATAATAAAGAAAAAAATATAAAAGGAAAATTTAGTTGTTAAATTAAGGACACCAACAAGAAAACAGAATTCAATTCAAACCAAACAGGACGAAAGTATCCAGTTAAGGATTCCATCTCATGTGAGACCGAAGGAGCGATATACCTATTAGAGAGCCCATGTGGCATTCAATATATCGGCCAAACAAAAAGAAAAAGAAAAGTACGAATATCAGAACATATATACAACATCAAGAAAGGCCTCACTACTCACAGTGTATCAGCCCATTTTTTAAATAACCACAATAAGGACCCAAGAGGATTGAAGTTTATGGGTATCGAAAGAGTAACACAAAACTGGCGAGGTGAGGATCTGATCAAAACATTAAAGAAAAAAGAAACAGAATGGATCTATAACCTCCACACATTGGAACCGTATGGACTGAACATTGATATAGAATTAAAAGCATTTTTATAAGTATTTTAAAATCAAAATAATAATTTTTAGATTCATTATTCACTAGCAATTATTATTATTATTTTTAATTTTATTTCACTTTATTTTAATTTTATTTTTATTTATTATTTATTATTTTTAATGTTATTATCTTTATTTATCTATATTTATTCTTATTTTGTTAGTTTCATATCATTGCTTATCTTTCTTTAACTTTTCTCAATCTACACCATTCTGGCATAAACCAAAATGGAGTCAGGCACAGAAAAAAAGAACATGTGCTTGCCTCCAACCCTCCTGCAAATTCCGGGACCGGATATCCGGGTTTTAACTCTTTTTACTAATTAGTCACACTATAAATAAAGCCATACTAAGGCCCACCCCCTTCATCCTTGACAAAGGACCCGTGGAAGGTCCGAAACGCGTTGGAGATTGGAAGGAGTGCCCAGGAAAAGAACAACTGCCGCTGCCGCTACAAGCCCACTGAACATCCCCCGACGCCCTCTGTCATCAAGCGGCGCCAGCCCGGCGGGACATGTGATCGCGGCTCAGATGGGAATCTGCAGCTGAAGTCAGCAGTCAACGCCGAGCTAGTTAGGGTGAGTTAGGTGGCAATAGCACAGCGGACCCCTCGTGGGGTAGATGCAGAACTGGCACACCCCCAACTAGTCTATAAAGACTATAAACATTAATTCCATAATACTGTTTATGCCTTTTCTCTCCTTTGCTGTTTTTTCTTTCTATTTTCATCTTTGTTTTTTATTAATTATTATTTTTTTATTATTATTTTTTTGTTTTTGTTTTTTTGTTTTTTTTTTGTTTTATTATTGATTACTGATTATTAATTACATTCATATATTTTTATTTGTGCGGTCCACCAATTCTAATCCATACCAGCGCTCATATACCCATATTTTTAGTCTGACCACTATTTATTGAGCTGCGGAAATACAAGCGCAACACACCATTTTTATTTTTTACTTCTAACTAGAAGATTTTTCTCGTTATAAGAAAATAAAGAAAATAGATGCAAGAAAAAAAACTTGCAGCAACGGCGTGGCAAACCGTTTAAGAATAGAGGAAAGAAAGAGAGAAAAGGAGAAGAAAGACAAAGGAGAGTAAAAGAAAAAGAGGATGGGTGGACTCCGTATGGAGTCACTCTTTTACAATCTAAACATAATAAAGAAAAAAATATAAAAGGAAAATTTAGTTGTTAAATGGGGAAGTAACATTCTGGTATGTCAGCCAAGGGGACCAGATTTTATCAAAGGTTTTGGATGTATTACGTAATAAAGCTGTCATGTATTCCATCTTGTATATATACCAGATACGTGATAATATTGCCTGCATTGGAGAGGGGTAAGGATTTTTCCAGTCCGCTGCAATTTGACAAGTCATAGCAGATACTGTGTGTCGGAATAACCTATTCTGAGACCGGGACAGAGAAGGCAGACTCAAGGGAAGTAGAAAATGCTGAGGGTCATAGGGAATCTTAATCTCAAAAAGGTGCGAGAGAAGATCAATAACCTCCTGCCAAATACTAGCTAATTTGGGACAAGACCACCAGATGTGTAAAAAGCTGCCCTCTCCACCGCAACCCCTCCAGCATCTATCTGAAGCATCGGGAAACATTACTTGCAGCCGCGATGGAACATAATACCATCGGTAAAGCAGTTTATAAATATTTTCCTTAATTTTTACGCAAATAGAACTGGTGGCAGCGTTGTCCCAGATCTCCGTCCAATCCTCAGCATCTATAGAGTGTCCCAAATCTCGTTCCCACGCTAACTCATGAGGGTCCTGATTGGAGCTTACTTCCCCTAGTAAGGAGTAAATAGTAGAAATAAGACCTCTAGTGGGGGGTCGTCTCCAACATAAGGACTCAAAAGAAGTCAAAGATCTGCTAATCAGAGTTGAGCTAATTTTGGAATGGAAGTGTCTAATTTGTAGGAACCTAAAAAATTCTTTGGATGGAACTGCCACTCTATCCCGGATTTCAGAAAATTGGGGAAAATTAGTATCTATAGTAATATCATTCACATAATAAATATTGCTCGATGACCAGGCTGTAAAAGATGATTTGCATAGTCCAGGAGGAAAAATTGGATTATGAAGTAGTGGTATCAAAGGGGACGGGGCTGGAGCTAACTTAAAACATCTATTGGCTAAATCCCAAACTGCTAAAGAGCGAGAAATTACTGGGTGAGAAGAAACCGTCCGGGGGCGATGAATCTTAAATAGCCACAAGAGGGAGGATACAGTGGCCAGTCCCAGCTCCTCTGCCTCAATAAGCCACCCAGACCTTCCCTGCAGAGAAATTACACCACTGAGCACAATGAGAGAGCTGCGCAGCGTAATAATATTTTTTAAAATCGGGAATACCCAGCCCCCCACCCCTAGAAGGCCGCTGAAGCAACTTTAGTCTAATCCTCGGGCGTTTCCGGTTCCATATGAAATATGAGGTTTGGTACTGGAGGAATTTGAAAACGTATGGAGGGATGTAGATCGGAAGGGTCTGAAATAAATACAAGAGCCGAGGGAGAACGCTCATCTTAACTGAATGTATTCTACCTATCCAAGAAATAAAATAGTTGGACCAGTCATGCAGATCAGACTTAATACAATCTAGAAGGCGGGGAAAATTTGCCTGAAACAGCTGATGATGGTGATAAGTTAAGAAAACACCAAGATATTTAATCTTTTTTTTTATACCAGGTACAAGGAAGCAAGGCCTCTAAGGTTTGCTTTAGGGTAACAGGGATATAGAAATCAAGAACTTCAGTCTTGGTGACATTAATTTTATAACCCGAATGTTGGGAATATGAATTTATTTCCTCTAAAAGTGAATTTAGGGATTGGGCTGGGTCAGTGAGAGAAACTAAAATATCGTCGGCATATAATGCTATTTTATATTCAGAGGGGCCCGTGGATATTCCCGAGATAGCTCTATTACACCGGATCCTTGCCACCAAGGGTTCCATAATAAGAGCAAATATTAAGGGAGAGAGGGGACAACCCTGCAGAGTACCGTTAGTGATCCCAAAACTGGCGGAGTAGACACCATTAACCGAAACTCGTGCTGTGGGGGAACGGTAAAGTGCTGCAACGCCATCTAAAAATTTGCCTGAAAAACCCATTTTGTCTAGGACAGCAAATATGAAGGGCCAGGAAATGCGGTCGAAGGCCTTCTCCGCGTCTAGAGCTAAAATCAGAGAAGGAAGTTTCCTTTTATGAATAGAGTGTATCAGGTCAATGGCCCGTCTAGTGTTGTCCGATGCCTGACGTCCAGGTATAAACCCGACCTGATCCGGATGTATCAAATAAGAGAGCAAAGGAGCTAACCGAGTCGCTAAGATTTTAGCATAAATTTTCAGGTCGACGTTTAATAATGGAATCGGTCTATAGTTAATACAATGAGTAGGATCACGATCAGGTTTAGGAATCACTACAATGTCGGCCCGAGTTGTATCAGGAGCAAAATAAGCACCCTCCAAAATATCATTAAATAGAGATGTAAGATGTGGGGCAAGTTCCTTTGTAAACAGTTTATAATATTGGGCTGTAAACCCATCAGGGCCTGAGGCAGCAGAGGAACGTATTGATCTAATAGCAGCTATTGTTTCTTCATCTGAGATACGGTCATTGAGAATAGATAGTTGGGATTCTGAGAGCCTGGGTAGGGAAGTAGAGGACAAATATGAGCGCACCCCCTCGGCTCCAGCAGAAGTGGGATAGGAAGAATCTGATAAATTATAAAGGGAACTATAAAAGGTTCGAAAGTCCTCAGCCATAACTTCAGGATCATAGGTAAAAGAACCAGAAGACGGAGAGTGTAATTTGTCTATCGTACCTAATGCTTGTCTGCGACGCAGTTTATTGGCTAATAAAGAATCGATTTTGTCAGATTTGTCATAAAAGCGTTGACGAAGTTTTTGCAAAATAAGCGCAGCACGGTGAGACAGAAGGGCATTAAGCTGACCTCGTAGTTTCTCAATTTGGGTTAGCACGGAGGCGCTAGGGGATGTTTTATGTTGAATCAATAGTACTGAGATTTGTGACTCAAGGGACTGAATTTCTCGTGCAGCCGCTTTCCTAACCGCTGAGGTTTTAGAAATGAGAAAACCCCGTATAGTAGCCTTATGGGCTTCCCAGAGGACACTAGAGGTAATATCAGGAGAGGTATTCTCCTCAAAGTAGCGGGTCATTGCTAATTTTATTTCTAGCAGAGCGGGGGGATGATGTAAAAGGGAGTCATCAAGACGCCAGTTACGCTTTCCACGAGGAGAGCGATGTACATCTAAAAGAATATAGACACCTGCATGGTCTGTCCATGTAAAGGGGGAAATACCAGCTTCCGTAACTAGGGAGGTAATAGTGGAGGAAATGTGGATCATATCTATCCTGGAATAATGTTGGTGTGGAGCTGAAAAATGAGTATAGTCCTTGCTGTGAGGATGTTTAAGACGCCAGGTATCACAAAGGCCATAATGTTTAAGGGAAGCCAGGAGAGTACGAGAAGCCCTAGGAAGAGACATCCCAGAGGAGTTTGAAGGTGGGTTCGATCTGTCTAACAGGGGGTCAATAATGGTGTTGAAATCCCCACACAGAATAATATGGCCCTGCGCAACTCTGCTAATACGCCTGAACAAAGAATCAAAGAATTGGGGCTGGTCTTGATTAGGAGCGTACACTGACACCAGAGTGAAAATCTCAGTACGGAGAGTACCGATCACTATAAGAAATCGACCCTCTGGGTCTGTCACAGTTTTAATGTGGACAAAAGGGATATTACGCCTAATTAAAATGGCTACCCCACGTTTTTTACAATTCGCTGAAGCAAAGAAGGTCTGGGCAAACCACCTACCTCGGAGCTGAGAGTGCAGGCCCGTAAGATGCGTCTCTTGCAAAAATGCAACATCGGCTTTCTCCCTCCTACAAGCCCCCATGAGAATGGTACGTTTCTTAGGAGAATTAAGTCCGTTTACATTAATGGATAACAATTTAAGAGACATGGAAGAAAATATAAAGAAGTGCTACAGACATAACACACACGTATAATAAATCAAAAAATTTGGTCCAAATAGAGCCACCCTTAGGGACAGAAAGAGAAAAAAAGGGGGAAGAAAAACAGAAGAGAGCCACAGAGAAAAAAAGGCACACACAAAAAAAGAAAGAAACAGAGAACCCATTTGGGTAACAACCCTGGTAAATTGGGTCCAAAGCAAGGACCGCAATAATATCAATCAACATAACATTAATCAAAAATATTAAAGGGAGCATGGGGGGTAGTGAAAGGACCATCCAATAGAATCAGGACTGCCTGGACCCTTAAATATAAGATCAGCTATAACCAAATCAAACAAAAATCCCTGTAATACAGGGATCATAAACCTGTGTCAATATATAGGGAAAGAAAAAAAAAAAAAAAAAAGGGAGGGGGGGGGGGGGGGGGAGGGAGTAGAATGGGAAGGACAAGGGGAAGAAAGAAACATTATCTAAACATCGTAATATTCATACACATAATAACTACGTTTGTCGCAGAGAACCAAGAGGGCTCCCAGCAAACTTCAAAAAAAACATTGTAGGGAGCTCAAACCCTATTATAAAAAGAATATACACCAGGGAGTGACGAAACAGTTCAAGTGGGGTCACAGTCCTTAGTATGGTGTCGGGACACCCTGGTCCAGTCCGGTGAAGGAGGTTGGGAGCGTTGAGGTTTGGAAGAGGGAGCAGCAGTTACCGGATCTGAAGTCGGCGTCGGAAGAAGATTAAGCTTGGCTAATAAATCTTGACCTTGAGTAAGGGTCTTGACACTATGCACAGTGTTGTTTGCTGAAACCTGAAGCATAAAGGGGAATCCCCAGCAATATCGGATTTGATGCTGCCGTAGAATCTTAGTGACTGGCTGAAGATCCCGCCGCTTCTGAATAGTAGAGGGAGCCAGGTCCTGGAAGATTTGTAACTGCATATCTTGGAATGGTATCATTGGAGAGTCTCGAGTAGCTAACAAGATCCGCTCCTTTGAACGAAAATAGTGCAGGCGAACTATGACGTCTCTAGGAGGATGAGTAGGAGAGGGCTTCGCTCGGAGTGCTCTATGGGCTCTATCACACAAACAATCTTCAATTGTAAGAGCTGGGACTAAGTGTTGAAAAAAGTCCTTTAGAAATGATGGTAAGGAGGGACCAAGGACTGATTCTGCTATATTACGGATACGTAAATTGTTGCGACGAGATCGATTATCTTGGTCCTCTTGTCTTTCTTTGAGTGTCTCCACCTCGTCATGAAGTCTAGAGAGTTCTTTATCAAGACGGATTTGGGAACGGCATAAGTCGTCCGATTTAGATTCCAGCGCATCCGTTCTGTTACCAAGGGATGTCAGCTCTGATTTAAATTCCGTTATAGCTTTTGACAGTTCTTGCTTGAAAGCAGTCTGAACTCCCTCCAACAAACCAGTCATAACCGCCTGAATTTGAGGATCAATACCAGCTTCGGATGAGCATGGGGAGGAGGGGGATTCTGGGGGTAGTGACGAACTCTGAGAACCCTTGGATTTAGATCCGAAGAAATTCGTAGAGGATGGTGGAGGTTTCTTACCTCTCTGCGACATAGTGATATAATAGTAATAAAAATTAAAGAGAACTATGGTATGAAAAGTGAGACACAGGGCTCTGCAAGAATAATCCAGGCAAGTTGGGTGACAATATTAAACGAACATCTTTAACTCCAGAGATGCACCATCCAGGAGAATCTTGACCTCAGACAAAAGAGTGTGGGAGGCTGACAGAAAATATAATAGCAAATGGAGGTACACTGATTGTGGCTGCAATTGGATTTTGATGTAATTATCACAAAAGACCACAGGAGGGAGCCAGCGTAGAGTAGTTGGCAAATGTCTACCAGCACAAAAAATAAAAAATGTCAGGGCAAGAGCAAGCTAGATAGCTGAGTTGGATTAAACCTGTTAGGCTAGAGAAAATGAGCTGGGTATATACAGGTAGTTATGCGGAAGCTCCAAACACAGAGAGGCATATATACACTTTCCTTACAATATATGTGGAGCACAGCACAACACCAGCAAAAATAGACTCAGTGTTTATTGGGTACAAAGAAGAGAAACACTGCAGAGTAGCAGCTATATGGCAGGAGCTGATCTGCAGGCTTGTTCCTGCAGGGGTTAAAGCTTTAGCTCATAGGAGGGCAGCCTTTTAGCGGCTGAAATATAGAAGAGGGGCCAGGGAGCCACCTGCACTGTGGATGCACCCAGGCTGCGTCTGTACAGCCAGGGATATATGACAGGGCAGAGCAGAGCTGTGTACTTAGCTTCTGGAGCGGGCACCGGCTCCCTCACCGCCTCCAGGCTGAGCAGGGGATTTCAAGATGGCGGCGGGCGCTCCCTTTCTGCTGACTCCAGCCAGCGCCAGACGCCCATACAGGTCCAGATGGAGGGCAAACGGATGGGTCCCTTTGGATGCCTCTGCAGCCGCGTCAACCCGGGGGATCTCAACAGAGGAAAGTCGCGATTCCGGCGGACCCGCGATCCGCCACGGAAATTTAGGTCCCGGCTTCAAGGGGGAAAAATAGGCCACAGCCTGCAGGAAGGTAGGAGACCTTCCCCGGCTCTGTAGCTCTACCCCCGCGATGTCTACTGAAGCTGGGCTGTGACAGGGAGCTCGCAGGGGACACTGAGGCCAAGTTCAGCCAGGCAAAGGAGGTATTTTAATGCCTCTCTGCCGGGAGCCCCTAGCATGCACGGCTTTCCTAGAAGGCTGTCAAGCCACGCCCCCCCTGATGTCTGGACTTTCTTTCAGGGAGTCCTCCACGTGCAGCCCCCATTTTTTCCTCTGGTGGCATCATGGGACATGTCTTTGGTGCTTTGGGCTCTGCAGTCTTCTCCCTTTGAGCCCTTAGATTCAGTGGACGTTTGTTGACTCACGTGGAAGACAGTCTTCATTCTGGCCATCGCGTCGGCCCAGAGGGTATCAGACTAGAGCGCGCTATCATGTCGCTCTCCGTTTCTCGCCTTCCACTCGGAGAGGGCTGTCCTTTGGACTTGGTTAGGCTACCTCCCGAAGGTATTTTCACGGTTTCACATCAACCAGGAGATCGTGGGTTCTGGCCTTTCAATCACCTGATTCTTCGCCGGAGGAGGCCTTTTTGGATGTTGTGAGGGCCTCTGGATCTAGGTGGACTGAACTAGGGATATCCATAAGTTAGATTCCCCTTTTGTTCTCTATGGCTTTCATGGCCAGCTACGAAGCAGACCTCGGCCCGATGGCTCAGTTTGATCATCCTCTACGCGTGACGGTGACGGCTCATATCACCAAGTTGGTAGGCTATTCATGGGCAGCTAGTTGTGGTGCCTCTGCAGAGCAGCTTTGCAGGGTGGCCACGTGGTCTTCTGTCCACAAGTTTCTCAGATTCAATTTCTTTGACACCTTCACCTCTGCGGAAGCGGCCTTCAGACGGAGGGTTCTGCAACTCAGGAGCGTCCCTTCCCTTAGGGGAAATGATTCGGGAAGTCCCAGTGTAATCCCTGTGTCCCCTATGGAGCGAGAAAGAAAAGCAGATTCATATTCTTACCTGGTTAAATCTTTTTCTTTGAGATCCATAGGGGACGCAGGACGCCCACCCTGATGCACCTGGCTTGCGCGGGTTTGCTCGGTGTCTGGTTCCCCTGCCCATCTCTTAGCTGTGTTTGGATCGGTGTATGTGTACCAGTCTTCCTTCTCCATCTCACTCCTCCCTTGGGCTTGCTAACTTAACTGGCCTGCCTGGGGCTGGGGGCGGGGGATATAGGGGACAAGGAGTCTGGGCTGCTGGGAAGTCAAAAGTTTAACTGTTTGGTGCCCAGTCTCTTCTGCACAGCCTATACCCCAGCATAATCCCTGTGTCCCCCATGGTTCTCGAAAAAAAGGATTTAACCAGGTAAGAACATAAATCTCCTTATTAATCATCCTAATACTGTCCAGCATCACCTAGATCCAAATCCATTATTCTAATACTGTGCAGCACCTAAGATAAAGCACATATACTGAGAACATATGTTCAAGAGGGTGCAAAATCTAGCTGCTGGGCAATATTAGGATAATGACTATCATTATCCTAATATTGCCCATCATTATCCTAATATTGCCCATCATTATCCTAATATTGCCCAGCAGCTAGAACTTGTACCATCTTGAACATATTATGTTCTTATATCATGCCCCTTTTATCTAGTACCATTAGGAAGACAAAAACCTGTTCCAGGAAACACTCAGTACTGCACAGTGACCCCCTGCTCCCAAGACACAGCGATTACCATCCACACGCACGCTCACCGGAAGTCGCCCTCTAGTTTTTCTTGTTGAACCAGTTTGGGAATCACGGGACCCATCAGAAATTTGTTCAGCAAAGATCCAATGACAAAGTATCCGAAGATAGACACTGGACCCATCCACCCTGTGCTAAACATCAGGACAAAAAAGGGACGGAATATAGATACAGCTGTAATCAACAGTATGGCAATATATGTCACCACACACTGAGCTGACAGCACACTGACAGGAATAATACACCACGCACTTATGTGACTGCACGCTACAAGGTGTAATACTCTCACCTGACAGTACACTGACAGGAGTAATACACTACGCACTGAGCTGACAGGACACTGACAGGAGTAATACACCACACAGTAAGTGCGCTGACAGGAGTAATACATAACACTGACCTGACAGCACACTACAAGGAGTAATACTCTCACCTGCAGCACACTGACAGGAGGAATACACCACGCACTGAGCTGACAGTGCACTGACAGGAGTAATACACCACACACTGAGCTGACAGCACACTGACAGGAATAATACACCACGCACTTATGTGACTGCACGCTACAAGGTGTAATACTCTCACCTGACAGTACACTGACAGGAGTAATACACTACGCACTGAGCTGACAGGACACTGACAGGAGTAATACACCACACAGTAAGTGCGCTGACAGGAGTAATACATAACACTGACCTGACAGCACACTACAAGGAGTAATACTCTCACCTGCAGCACACTGACAGGAGGAATACACCACGCACTGAGCTGACAGTGCACTGACAGGAGTAATACACCACACACTGAGCTGACAGCACACTGACAGGAATAATACACCACGCACTTATGTGACTGCACGCTACAAGGTGTAATACTCTCACCTGACAGTACACTGACAGGAGTAATACACCCCGCACTGAGCTGACAGGACACTGACAGGAGTTATACACCCCGCACTGAGCTGACAGCGCACTGACAGGAGTAATACACCCCACACTGAGCTGACAGCGCACTGACAGGAGTAACACACCCCACACTGAGCTGACAGCGCACTGACAGGAGTAACACACCCCACACTGAGCTGACAGCGCACTGACAGGAGTAACACACCCCACACTGAGCTGACAGCGCACTGACAGGAGTAACACACCCCACACTGAGCTGACAGCGCACTGACAGGAGTAACACACCCCACACTGAGCTGACAGCGCACTGACAGGAGTAACACACCCCACACTGAGCTGACAGCGCACTGACAGGAGTAACACACCCCACACTGAGCTGACAGCGCACTGACAGGAGTAACACACCCCACACTGAGCTGACAGCGCACTGACAGGAGTAACACACCCCACACTGAGCTGACAGCGCACTGACAGGAGTAACACACCCCACACTGAGCTGACAGCGCACTGACAGGAGTAACACACCCCACACTGAGCTGACAGCGCACTGACAGGAGTAACACACCCCACACTGAGCTGACAGCGCACTGACAGGAGTAACACACCCCACACTGAGCTGACAGCGCACTGACAGGAGTAACACACCCCACACTGAGCTGACAGCGCACTGACAGGAGTAACACACCCCACACTGAGCTGACAGCGCACTGACAGGAGTAACACACCCCACACTGAGCTGACAGCGCACTGACAGGAGTAACACACCCCACACTGAGCTGACAGCGCACTGACAGGAGTAACACACCCCACACTGAGCTGACAGCGCACTGACAGGAGTAACACACCCCACACTGAGCTGACAGCGCACTGACAGGAGTAACACACCCCACACTGAGCTGACAGCGCACTGACAGGAGTAACACACCCCACACTGAGCTGACAGCGCACTGACAGGAGTAACACACCCCACACTGAGCTGACAGCGCACTGACAGGAGTAACACACCCCACACTGAGCTGACAGCGCACTGACAGGAGTAACACACCCCACACTGAGCTGACAGCGCACTGACAGGAGTAACACACCCCACACTGAGCTGACAGCGCACTGACAGGAGTAACACACCCCACACTGAGCTGACAGCGCACTGACAGGAGTAACACACCCCACACTGAGCTGACAGCGCACTGACAGGAGTAACACACCCCACACTGAGCTGACAGCGCACTGACAGGAGTAACACACCACACACTGAGCTGACAGCGCACTGACAGGAGTAACACACCACACACTGAGCTGACAGCGCACTGACAGGAGTAACACACCCCACACTGAGCTGACAGCGCACTGACAGGAGTAACACACCCCACACTGAGCTGACAGCGCACTGACAGGAGTAACACACCCCGCACTGAGCTGACAGCGCACTGACAGGAGTAATACACCCCGCACTGAGCTGAGAGCGCACTGACAGGAGTAATACACCCCGCACTGAGCTGAGAGCGCACTGACAGGAGTAATACACCCCACACTGAGCTGAGAGCGCACTGACAGGAGTAATACACCCCACACTGAGCTGAGAGCGCACTGACAGGAGTAATACACCCCACACTGAGCTGAGAGCGCACTGACAGGAGTAATACACCCCACACTGAGCTGAGAGCGCACTGACAGGAGTAATACACCCCACACTGAGCTGAGAGCGCACTGACAGGAGTAATACACCCCACACTGAGCTGAGAGCGCACTGACAGGAGTAATACACCCCACACACTGAGCTGACAGCGCACTGACAGGAGTAACACACCACACACTGAGCTGACAGCGCACTGACAGGAGTAACACACCCCACACTGAGCTGACAGCGCACTGACAGGAGTAACACACCCCACACTGAGCTGACAGCGCACTGACAGGAGTAACACACCCCACACTGAGCTGACAGCGCACTGACAGGAGTAATACACCCCACACTGAGCTGACAGCGCACTGACAGGAGTAATACACCCCACACTGAGCTGACAGCGCACTGACAGGAGTAATACACCCCACACTGAGCTGACAGCACACTGACAGGAGTAACACACCACACACTGAGCTGACAGCGCACTGACAGGAGTAACACACCACACACTGAGCTGACAGCGCACTGACAGGAGTAATACACCACAGACACTAAGTGCGCTGAAGGGAGAAATACACAACACATTGAGCGGACAGCACACTGACAGGAGTAATACTCTCACCTGATAGTACACTGATAGGTGTAATACACCACAGTGAAGGGCGTTATCAGGATTTTGCTGATGAATGTTCCAAGTTCCCGACACAGTCGCTCCACATCCTGAGTCATTCGCTGATCGCTATAACATACAGGTGAGTAAAAGCCCAAAAAACAGTCACACTGATTCATTAGCGTTCGCAACTGCGATTACGCACGCAATCGGTCTATTGTTGCGTTTTGCGCATGCATCACAGTGCTCGTGGGCGAACCAGCCACTGCGATCGGTAATGCTATTGCAGTGACTACGCAGACCCATCGCGGCGCGCATAAATGATCCACTGTGATGCCCTACGCTGCCTGAGTACTCATAGCGTGCAATTAAGTTAGCAATTCCTGAGTAAGGTCAGAGCTTGTGCTGAGGCTGCGATGGGACTCGATGTTACCGATGGTTTCGCAAACATTACGGAGGTGTGTAAGGTAAAGTGGGCGTCCTTATGTAGTGCTTTGGCAGCATAGCAATTGCAATGAGTTAGCATACCATCGTAGTTAAACTGCGTGTATAGTCGCTTTTGCATTCGCATTTGCGATCGGCAGTGAATCAGGCCCTCAACCTCTGACTGTAATCACCCCTCCCCCTTCCACCAGACTATAGCGCAGTGGCGGCATCCCTCCTGTGTAATCTGACAGTACTTACGGGTTATCCACGTGCGCATGCTGTACGCTCAGCGTGTAATAAACCTGTTTGTTGAAGTACAGTCTGTGCAGATGCTGCGTCATCACTTTGCGGCAGTTGACGTAGACCAGCTTACTGATGTACTGCTCAGCACTGCGCAGCTGCGGGGGGGACACAGAGCGTTTTACTTACCACGCGGCTCGAGAGCAAACGCAAAAATGCTTTTCACAGTTTATTAATCCTACAAAGACAATTTGCTAAATCCACTAAACTAAGGGATATACAGGGCGTTCCTGTGTCATCATTATCATGGAACATCTTCATTTTATATACATTTTTGGGGAATACAACATCAATAGGGAGATATTGTGTGTGTACTGCTGGAGGGAAGCAGTACGATTCCCGACAGCGTCTGCCCGACACAGGAGGAAATCCTGATCGTCTAGAGAGGTAAGTGTAACTAATCTAATTCCCCCCTTAACCCTAACCCTCCTTCCCAGTGCCTAACCCTAACCCACCTTCCCCGCCGCCTAAGCCTGAGTCCCACCGGGGGGGTGCCTAACCCTACCCCCCCCTTCCCCTAGCCTAACCCTAACCTCCTGGGGGGGGGGGTGCCTAACCCTGTCCCCCCCGGGAGCCCTAAACCTAACCCTCCCCCCCCCTACGGCTGTCCACCGCAGCGCCCAGCATCCTTTCGATCGAGATGCTGGGCACTGGTCTCCCGGCGTAGGTAAAATGACAGGCATCGGGATTTCGCCGTCTGTCATTTAACCCTTGCCGGGATTAAGCAGTCGGGAAGCCGGCGGTCGGTATTGCGTCCACTGGCTTCCTGACTGCTTCCCCTGCTGGTGAGGTCATGCGGACGTTATAAAGGGATGCAGTCATAATCCTGGCATGCGGGAGGCCGATGGTCAGAACGCGGGAGCCGGAATCCAGACACCAGTAAGCTGCTGGCCGGGGGGGGGGGGGGGGGGAATTTAGGTCTAGGCTGCGGGGAGGGATGGTTAGGATACCTAACAGTCGGGAATGCGGCGTCGGGATTCAGACCGCCGGGATCCCGCACTCACCACAAGGTATGTACACACGTGCGCTTCCTGTTCACGCTGTGGAGAGATCACTGGATTCATTTATTGTTTAATCACTGGATTTCTAGTGGAGGCGCTTATGGGGATGACAATAGGCTAATTGTCAGGACACGGTCTCCCGTAGTAACCTGTATGGTGCACTCATCTGTGCCTTAGTAGGTTTAGGTGTTGTACTATATGTAAGGGGACCCCAGTGATGACATCGTCCCCCTAATGTGAAGGTTACTCCACCCACTGACTGTACAGGCCTCTACACTGACGTGCCAAAAGTCATGGGATAGCAGTATGTAAAAGTAATGGTAGGTGGCGTCACACCATACTGTGATATCTTGGAAATGCCCAGACCTGCGTCACTTGTAATCTGACATCTCATGAGTCAGTTTTAAACACCAGCTAGGCTGTTAATGGCAAGGCAACGCAAATTATTGGAGTTCGAACGGTGCTGTAATCTGTTCACAGCGGTCCACCACAGATGCGTTTCCGCTTGCCATGACAACCGACACACCGTGTGCTGACCACGTCGTAATCTGCGACTTCCTATTGCAGTATGAGGGATCTCCAGTGGCGAGAGCCCATGGAAGGGTACTTAACAGGTAAGCTGCTGTATTTACAGTGATTCAGACCCTGATGAAAGAGCAAGATGCGGTTCTAAACGTCTAGCCCACACGTTCTGCACTTCATTCATTTACAGCTTGTACCTGACCTCATTCTGAAGGAGGCACTGAGGAATTCATTGTATGGAAAGCCCTAGCTAACGCTATACTGTAATAGAATCACTCTGCGCTCAGATGGTACATGCGCCAATGAAGCAGTATGTCCCCTAGGAGGCTTTGGGGCTATAGGCACACATATATACTGTATACACACACGATGTATGTCCCCTAGGAAGCTTTGGGGTTATAGGCACACACATATACATACACACACGATGTATATCCCCTAGGAGGCTTTGGGGCTATAGGCACACATATATACATACACACACGATGTATGTCCCCTAGGAGGCTTTGGGGCTATAGGCACACATATATACATACACACACGATGTATGTCCCCTAGGAGGCTTTGGGGCTATAGGCATACATATATACATACACACACGATGTATGTCCCCTAGGAGGCTTTGGGGCTATAAGCACACATATATACATACACACACGATGTATGTCCCCTAGGAGGCTTTGGGGCTATAAGCACACATATATACATACACACACGATGTATGTCCCCTAGGAGGCTTTGGGGCTATAGGCACACATATATACATACACACACGATGTATATCCACTAGGAGGCTTTGGGGCTATAGGCACACATATATACATACACACACGATGTATATCCCCTAGGAGGCTTTGGGGCTATAGGCACACATATATACATACACACACTATGTATATCCCCTAGGAGGCTTTGGGGCTATAGGCACACATATATACATACACACACGATGTATGTCCCCTAGGAGGCTTTGGGGCTATAGGCATACATATATACATACACACACGATGTATGTCCCCTAGGAGGCTTTGGGGCTATAGGCACACATATATACTGTATACACACATGATGTATGTCCCCTAGGAGGCTTTGGGGCTATAGGCACACATATATACATACACACACGATGTATGTCCCCTAGGAGGCTTTGGGGCTATAGGCACACATAACAAGAGATATGGTAAGAACTTACCTTTGTTATCTGTTTCTACGAAGTCCATAGGGTCCACAGGGTTGACCTTGGGGTATAGCTGGATCTGGATCCATGGGCACCACGCAGTTAAAGCTTTTGCTGCTCCCAGGATGCACTTGGGTCCATCCTCCTCTATACCCCGCCCCCGAGCCACAGGCACCTCAGTTGGTAAGCAGCCAAAGCCGGAGGAGGAGACTAAACAGAGAGAGAAGACTGGAACACACAAGAAACCATACTCACAGAATTGGGAGACGAAAAAAACGGTGACCAGCCACACCGCCCATATGAAGCCAGGTGCGTCAGGGCGGGTGCCCTGTGGACCTTATGGACTTCGTAGAAACAGAGATAACAAAGGTAAGTTCTTACCATATCTCTTGTTTTCTACTTCAGGGTCCATAGGGGGTCCACAGGGTTGACCTTGGGGATGTCCCAAAGCAATTCAACCAAGGGCGGGGATGCTCCTGTGCAGAAAGGAGAACCCGGCGCCCGAAGGATGCATCCTGAGAGGCAAAGGTGTCAAACGCATAGAACCTCAAAATGTCTGAATGGAAGACCAGGTGGCCGCCTTATATAGCTGAACAGCAGAGGCGCCACGTCTAGCAGCCCAAGAGGGACCCACAGAACGAGTGGAATGAGCCTTAACAGAGGCAGGCACAGGTAAACCCTCCTGTGCATAAGCCTAACAAATAACGGAACAAAGCCAACGGGCTAACGTTTGTTTGTTGGCAGGCCAACCCCTCCTGTGAAAACCAATGAGGATAAACAATGAATCAGACTTCCTAACAGAAGCAGTCCGGTCCACATAGAGCGCATGGACTACATCCAAAGAAGCCTCACCAGCTGAAAGATCAGGTGACTGAAAAGCCGGCACAACAAGTTCCCGATTGATGTGGAACTTCGAAACCACTTTAGGTAAAAACTCAGGACGAGTGCGGAGCACCGCTCTGTCCCGGTGAAACATCAGAAAAGGGGGGCGACAGGAAAGCGCCCCCAATTCTGACATCCTCCTGGCAGAAGCAATTGCCAGGAGAAAAACGGTCTTAAACATCAACCACTTGAGCTCCACCGTCTCAAGAGGCTCAAAAGGAGGACCCTGCAGGACCCGAAGAAACATCGCCAAGTCCCAAGGAGCCACAGGAGGCACGAAGGGAGGCTGGATTCGGAGAACACCTTGGAAAAAAGTGTGAACATCTGGCAGTGTAGCAATCAGTCGTTGGAACCACAAGGACAATGCGGACACATGAACCTTCAGAGAGGCCAGGCGTAAGCCTAGGTCCAAACCCGATTGAAGAAATTCCAAGATCCTAGAAACTCGGAACACCTGAGGATCATAGTTTCTGGACTCGCACCACTGAAAGTAAGTGCACCACACCCTGTGGTAGATCCGTGCGGAGGCAGGCTTGAGTGCCCTGAGCATGGTACTAATAACCGAACCCGAGAAGCCCCGAGACCTTAAGACGGCTGTCTAAAGAGCCACGCCGTCAAAGACAGCCGACCCAGATCTGGGTAAAGGCAGGGCCCTTGAGACAATAGGTCCTGATGCTGAGGAAGAAGGTACGGAGCGTCGATGGAGAGGCTCCTCAGATCGGAGTACCAAGGACGTCTGGGCCACGCTGGAGCCACCAGCACGAGCGTGCCGCTATCCTGCTTGAATTTCCGCAGGACCCGAGGTAGCAGGGATATCGGTGGAAACAGATACGCCAGGTGAAACGTCCATTTCAGCGACAGCACGTCTACCAGACATGCGCCTGCGTCTCTTGTCCTTGACCCGTAAACGGGCAACTTGTGATTGTGACGGGAGGCCATCAAGTCCAGCTCCAGCAGCCCCCATCTGTCCACGAGTAGCTGAAACACCTCTGGGTGAAGTGCCCATTCCCCGGAATGCACGTCGTGACGGCTGAGGAAGTCTGCCTTCCAATTGCGGACCAGATGAGCTGTCTGAAGCCACCAAGCCAAAGACTGCCGAACCTCCGGGGACAACCCCAGCATCTGAGAGCGGATCCGGTGAGGTAACCCGTTCCATTCTGATAGAATCAGCCCCTGCAGGGGCCGTGAATGGAACTGGGCAAATTCCACCATGTCGAATGCCGACACCATGGACACCAGAACTCTCATAGTCGAATGGACCGACAGGCGGCAACTGTAGGGAGGAGACCTTCTCCGGAGTCAGGAAGATCCTTTTCTGACGAGAATCCAGCAGGGCTCCCAAATGAACCATCCGCTGTGATGGAATTAGGTGTGGGGGGGGACTTTCTCCAATTTATCAACCACCCGTGCGCTTGCAGACAAGCGATCGTCAGGTGGAGATGTTGAAACAGTACCTCCAGGGAGCTCGCCAGCAAAAGGAGGTCGTCCAGATACGGCAGCAGCCGCACATTCTGGTTCCGAAGATGTGCGGCCATGACTGCCATCACTTTTGGCCTCTCCATGGCACCGAGGGTATTCACCAAAGGGTAGCGCTTGAAGAAGTTGGCCTCCCACTCTGGGGACCCCCAGAGGGAGGCCCGTCCCATCAGGCAGAAGGTTTATCCTCCTGCTTGGAAGAAGGGTGCCTGGCACTCCAGGACTGCTTCTTGGGCTTCGAGGCAGTCTTAGTCACCGACTGCCTCGGGAAGGACTGACCCTTGGCCTTTCCATGAACCCGAAAGGACCGAAAGGCTGAGCTCCTCACCTTAGCCGGCGCTGAAGCCAAAGGGAGGAAGGCAGACTTTGACTTAGCCAGAGTATCCACTATTTTGTCCAAATCTGGACAAAACAGCAACTCTCCATTAAAAGGCAAGGTCTCCAGGCCCTTTTTAGAATCCGCACCAGCCCTCCAAAATCGCAGCCACAAGGACCGACACGCCGACACCGCTGCAGCCGACACCCTAGAGGTCAGCAGGCTTGCATCCAACGATGCTTCGCCAATATAGGAAACCGCATCTCTCATCTGTCCTATCAACGCTCTCTGGATCTCCGGAGCATCGTCCGGAAAGGTATCTTCCAAAGCGTTGGCCCAGCTCTGTGGCCTTAGCCACCCAAGAGATGGAGAGATGGCCATGGACGGACGGGCCACTGCCCCACAAAGAGAGTAGATAGACTTTAAACAAGTCTCCACTTTCCTGTCCGTGGGATCCTTCAAGGAGGAGATAGACGGTAATGGCAAAGTAGTGCTTTTAATTAAGCGGGTGACATGGGAATCCACCACAGGCGGGGTTTCCAATTTCCTGCAATGAGCCTCAGGAAAAGTATAGTTGGATGGCAACCGTTTCTGTGGTTGGAATCTCTTGCTGGGCAACTGCCAGGCCCCCGCCATATGATCCGTCAACTGGTCGGACAGGAGAAGAACAGTCTAAGCTACTTTGGCCTTTTTAAAATTAGGATACTTCGACCTGGGAGCCGGCACATCCTCCTCTATATGAAGGATGGCCCGCACCGCCCTAACCAATGCCAGCACATTAATGATGTATGTCCCCTAGGAGGCTTTGGGGCTATAGGCACGCATATATACATACACACACGATGCATATCCCCTAGGAGGCTTTGGGGCTATAGGCACACATATATACATACACACACGATGTATGCCCCCTAAGAGGCTTTGGGGTTATAGGCACACATATATACATACACACAATGTATGTCCCCTAGGAGGCTTTGGGGTTATAGGCACACATATATACATACACACACAATGTATGTCCCCTAGGAGGCTTTGGGGCTATAGGCACACACATATATACATACACACACGATGAATAGAACAACAAGTAAAATTCAGTAAAATGCTGCTAATGAAATTGGTCTTAAAATCATCAGTTTTCCTGCCAACGTCACAAGCTCACGATGACTTCTATCTAAATTAGTTTGCTTGTAAGAGAAGAAGTTTTGTTTCTCTGTGAGACCTGTAACTTGGCTGTGGGGAAATGAAGGGGTTGTCTAGTTACCGAGTTTTAGGAAAGATGAGGTTACAGAACACAGTGGAGTTTGCAGACATTACGGTGCTCACAGCGAGGGCCTCGCCCCCATACGGCCACATTACCGAACGTGGAGACCCATTCAGTTCACATGTGGCAAATGTTACCTGGTACGTACGGCCCAAACCACAACACTCACCAAGGAGATAACAAGGATCAGCAATACGGCCAGGATGACCAATCGTTTGAAGCTGGACAGGTCCTGGTCTGACAGAACACCATAGAACTGACTGGGCAAGATGCCCACCTGATATACCACCAGCTGTCCTGTCAGGGGAGAGATGGGAGAGGGTGAGAGACATCTCGGACAGAGGGGCTCACTGCACTCTACATTGTATATATAACCCTATAAAAGGGCGCACTCTCTGCTCAGGCATATATATTATTTAGGCCTACGGGTATATTTACTAATCATCGACTGTGACCGGTAGATTTAAATACTAAATCAGTCATGCTTAAAATCAATGATGGTCGGCTCTGACAACCCGTTGGTTAGTAAATACTTTCCCTAGAAATAACCTAGGAAAGATCAGAATGATAAAATCTGGAAAGCTTTGGACTATTTCCTGGACGATCCTAAAATCTCCCAGACATGCTATATCAAGAGCTATGTATCTAAATTGCATTGTAGCAGTGCCCCCTGCTGGTACACGGTGGGTCACAGCATCCTACTGATCCACAGATGAAGCCATAGACAGACAGTGCTGTGGCACCTAGATATTGTCCCCTTTATGAGACTAAGGGCAGTATTCAATTAGCGGCGAAAACGGACGATTTTCGCCAAAAAACAGCAAAAACTGGCGATAAGTTTTCTCCATCCCAGACCAGGCGAAAAAAATGCAAAATCCCTATTGGACACCCCCCCTAATGATAAATTACCCCCCAAAAAAATTGTAAGTTGCACACTTTGGCGAAAAACTACCGCGCAATTTTGGGTGAAAAAATAAATAAAAACCGTTGAAAATGATAGGAAGCAAATTTTTTCCAGGAAATCATTGTTCCACGTAAATTGGGGGTACGTTATAATGGGTGCAAGTGTATTTTCGTGTCGTACCAATGCAATTTTAAAAAATATTAAAAAAAAACACCTTCTTGCGACCACGTGCGATGTTTAAAATACTTCACACATCCATACCGTCCCCCGAAAAATCAGACCCAATGCATTAAAACCATTTTCAACGTTTTTTTTTTCTTACCCAAAATTTGCATGGCCGTTTTTCGCCAAAGTGCGCGACTTACACATTTTTGGGGGGGTTTATGTATCGTTGGAGGGTGGGGGTTGGGTGTCCAAAGGGTTCTGATAGAAATCCCCACATGTTTTGCCAAAAATAGGGATTTTGCATTTTTTTCGCCTGGGATGGAGAAAGATAATCTCCAGGTTTTTTTCGCCAATTGCGTTTTCGCCTGTTTTTTTGTGAAAATATTGCCGTTTTTTGGTAAGAAAATACGGCCGTTTTCACCGCTAATTGAATATGGCCCTATGTAGGTTACTTGCTGCAGCTTTGGGTCGCCGTCACCCTGTATGAGCTCTGCTTTGATAAAAATCACTTCAGTGCATTTCTGGAGCACCCTGGACTAGTGACAACAAGTGCATTTGTCTGCATAAGATCAATATTCATCTTATCACAAGTGGTTGCACTCGGGACACTCTTGGCTGGATCCTGGCACCTCGTCAGGGTCACTGGGAGGGCAGAAGTGGTGGGCAGGAGCGAGAAAATATTGCAGTTGTCTCTCACTGGGGATGGAGAATAATTAATTTATCCTTACACCCCTTGTGCTGGATCATTATTTTCTAGAGGGCACGTTAACATCATTTCACTTCCCAAATCCTACAGGACAAAAGGTGCTGACTTTCTCATGAAAACCCCTGCAATCCCTCCACAAACCCTGTATGGATTCAATGCATCTCCTATTTCCATTAGATCAGGGGTGCACAAGCTTTCTCGGTCCGAGGGCCGCATAAGGAGACTGCAGATAGTCGAAGGGGCAGCAATAGAACATAATTTAATTAAAACTATAAAATACATTGCAAGTGCTACGGAAAAAAAAAAGTGTTGGCATGTAGTTACATGGTTAAACGCTACAAACTGTATTAACTGTATACGATTCATCTGACTCAATAGCATCACGTTTGGGTTATTGACTGTGCATGACTCATCAGTGACAATAACATCACATGACTATTGTGCATGCTTGTCAAATGTCTGAGACAGCAGATTTAAAGGTCAGGCTAATTAGACTGCAGATACAAGACTTGTTTACTTGGCTCTAAAAGGGTCTGCATGTGCCCAAGTCTGCCACTATGTTATTGGAGACTGTATTATATGGCTGTACAGTACTTAGCCCAAGGGAGATTGATCCCTCCTACTGACTGCTGTCCTCTATTAAGTGTATCCTGTTATATTCAATAAAACATTCTCTGGTTTGGAATCAACATGTGGACTAACCTCCTTGCTCACATCAACTACGCACCTACCAAATTCTGTAGGCATCTGCCTATAAAAAGAAGAGAAGTCCCTGCAAATATAATTGTGTGGAGGATGTATGGCTTTGTCATGTTCCCCCTGAAACACCTTTCTCCTAACATGATATTCAGGCACATATCCCACCTGTTCTGCGGTGAGGGGGGTTCCAGCAGATCTAGTATTACACATTAGTGCGAGAGTCTGACAGGGAGGCCGAGTGCGGCTCATTCATTCTGATTCACTGCGAAACATTCTGACCTCACTGACAAATGGCCTCACTCTCCCGGTACAATGAGGGGCAGGACATACACAAGGGCCAGGGGAGGAAAATGCTAGTTAGTCCACCTGTAGCCGTCCTGCCCCCAGGAGCCCTCTGCTGTACAATGCCCCAGTCTGGGGCTTATTTTGATGGGCGGCTCACAAACCTGTAAGTGCGACTAACAGTAGCGTAAACAACATCAGCGTGTTGGGAGACGTCCATCTTGGAAACAGCACGGTCTGAATCTTCAGGAACCTGCACAAGAATATCCAGTCAAGGCGCGGCCTGTGAGGAGGAAGAAGCAGGAGTGAGAATAGGCCGCTACCTGGGGGAGCAGGATGGGACAGAACAACAGGGAACCTGGGGCCAGAAAACTGAGCAAGACAAGACGTAGACTAAGAGAGGAGCATAGGTGCTATAGGTGTAGTGTGGTCCCCCCCACACAGTGTTTCTCATTACCTCACATGAGCCCTCTCCCTCCCAGTAATAATGATACCTTGCCTGACAGGTGCATGTCCTCCTGTGTCCAGGCCTGTCTCAGTCATCATTACGTCAGCACGGCCTTACACACCCCTCTCCCACCTGTCCAGTGACCCTCTATTTACTTATCATCAATATTCAGCAACCAAAGAGGTCGGCTCAAAGGCCCAGCTCCAATCCCATCGTTACTCTGCAGAGCAGGGTCCTCGCACGTCTCCCTGTGAGAACACCCAGCCTTGTGTCTTCATGACTGTACAGCAATGTGGCGTATGCTGGCGCTATAGAGACGGATTTCTCCTGGTAATCCCACTACTATGAATTATTGTCTATGACTCCTTATCTCTTTCCCTGCACTTTTCCACACCCTGTCTATAATCCCCTACATAGGCACCATCCATGACTACAATTCACCCCCATATGCACCCAGTCTATAATCCCCCCATACCTACCCCCGTTTATAATCACCCCATACCTACCCCATCTATAATCCCCCCATACGCCCCCGTCTATAATCCCCCCATAGATGCACCCCATCTATAATCCCCCCATACACCCCCGTCTATAATCCCGCCATACGTCCCCCCCTGTCTATAATAACCTCATATGCACCATGTCTGTAATCCACCCATACACCCCCCGTCAATAATCCCACCATACGTCCCCCCCCTGTCTATAATCCCCCCCATACGCACCATGTCTGTAATCCACCCCATACACATGTCCCTATAACTCTTAGGACACACGGAAGACATACAGAACCCATCACTCTCAGGTCAGTAGTAATACAAAGAATCCATTTTTCCACTCACTTTCAAGATGGGATGTAGTTGAAATCCCAACAGCCGGGATGCAGGTGCTCACAATGCCGGCACCGGAACCCCAACACCAGCCATAATCCGGCACCGGCATCCCGCTGGTATGTAGTGGGGTTAGGGAGAGGGTTAGGGGTAGGTTAGGGTTTGGCACTGGGGCTAGGTTTAGGGTGCGGGGAGGGAGAAGTTAGGTTTAGGCACTGGGGAGGGAGGGTTAGGGAGAGGAGTTGGGTTAGGATACTACCATGCACACTGAGTCAGTAGCCCCCTCGCCGTGCACGCTGCCTCAGTAGCCCCCTCACCATGCACGCTGCGTCAGAAAGCCCCCCCGCCATGCACGCTGGGTCAGCGACTTACAAAGCCCAGAAAAAGAGAATAACTGGTAAGAGACATTGAATTAAACAGGAAAAGTAATTAAAACCAGGGACTATTCCTAGAAATAGGGACAGCTGGCATGGAGCACCCCGCCCGGCCACGCACAATGCCCCACACTCAGCCTCTGGTCCCTCCACTTTCCTTATCTCCCTCTGTTCTCACCTGTCCCCCCGTTCTGCCCGCAGACTCCTCATTCCCATGATCCTGTGCGCCTAGAAATGTCCATAGTCCTCAGGTGACTGGGCGGAGTTTGTCTATTGTAATTGCAGGGTAGGAAGTGTCGCCGCTCTGCGGATTCGCCGCCATGTTTTTGGTTGTTGGACTGTGTAGCCAGCAAGTATTCTATATACAATACATATCGCTAACAGACTGGACTGTGGCTCTACAGGACCCAGGACTCAATGCTTGGAGAGACCATAGGCAACTGGTGTGCCTGACCAGCATGACTTAGCCGGGCGTGCTGGGACTTGTAGTTTCATCATAACCCCGGGTTACACAAGCGCCCCCCTGTTGTATTGGACAGTTATTTCTCCCTGTTATACACATATGCAATAATCCCCCACAGTTGTCCTGTATTTCCCAGCAAACAAGTTCTAAATTGTACTAGTGTGGGAGACTGATAGCAACATGGTGTGAGGGTTATGATTACTTACCACCCGGCGTGTAGACGTCATAGGGTCTGATTCAGCCGCCATCGCATTTGCATCTGTGTACGCAGATCGAGCGATTGTTAGCCGTTGCGCATGCCTATAAGCTGCACTGCACATGCGCTGCGATCGAACTGCGATTACGCACGCACAGAGGAATCCGCAGAGTGAGTGACAGGCTGTCAGCATTTGGTGGTGGTGACGGGAGAGTGGTCGGAATAACGCAGGCGTTTCTGTCCGTGTGAACGCTGTTTAATTGGCGTGCATAAATTAGCCACTGCGATGAGAGACCTCTGCATGCGAGGAGACTTGTGGTTTCTGCGGCTGGTCAGACCTGTTGTAAATGCTGCTTGATGGGCCACTGTGCGTCGTAGTACCGCTGTATACGCAGGAGTGCGAGATTGGACGGATGTGAGAAGGCAGCAGTGGGCGTCTTTATGCCGGCTGAGCTGTGGTATTAGCATATATTTCGCAGCTTTGATTGCAATGGCGATCCGTACTGAATCAGACCCAAAGTGCGCTATTTTATTACGCAATAATCCCTAACCGTCCGCATTCATGAGAAAATGCTACGAAGACAGTCGGAGCGGTAAACGTTTACTCCCCATTCAGCCAGGCTTGTGGGTACGCGCTTGTGGGAGCTGGCTTACCTGATTTGGGGTTTTATTCCACTAACTAAAAAAATAATGTATGAAAAAAACGATCTTATGTATTTTATCTATACTTTTCTTTGAATGTTTGTTTATCTGTTCGTTCCGGCATCACGCAAAAAACCACAGGATGAGTTTGGATTGCGTTTTTAATATTGTATATCTTTGTCACCTAGAAAGAGACTGAGGTATGTATTATCTCAATGTGACATCAGGGAGAGGAGCAATAAAGTACAAACCAGACGCTTGACACTTGGCGCGTGCAGTGTGCAGGCTCCTCAAGCCAAAAATTACTAGATGTACTGTATGTATATAATTTTTTTGGGACAAATATACTTTTAGGGACTGTTTATGAACTATGGAGACAAAAATTTTTTTTTATCGGAATTTCCACAGGCTCAAGTCCAAATGACTATATGTATGTGTGTGTGTATATATATATATATCTATATATATACTGTATACCAGGGAACTTTTTTACCTTTTACCCCAAAATATTCTTTAGATACGCCGACGTTTCCCCTTTGATTTGAAAGGAAGGAAATCCTATAGTAGTGCCCCCATATAATGCCCCTGTAGCAGTGCCCTCATAGTTATGCTCCTGTAGAAGTGCCCCTGTTATGCCCCTATAGCAATGCCCCATAGTTATGCCCCTGTAGCAGTGCCCCCATAGTTATGCCCCTGTAGCAGTGCCCTCATAGTTATGCCCCTGTAGTGCTGCTTGTAAAAAAAACCCACCTTAATCCCCGCTCCTGCATCCGCCGCTGTTCTGTCCGCCCGGCTGCTCCTCGGAACTATGGGAGAGACGTCATGACGTCTCTCCCGTAGTGCGCATGGGGAGAGCCGGAAGCTGGAGTTCAGAAGAGAACTCCAGCCTCCGGCTAAAGCAGCGCTGCAGGGAAGGAGCCGGGTGCCCGCTGGTAATAACATCTCAGCGGGCGTCTGGCTTAGAGCCTCTCTGCGGCGCCGGGCTGGAGGTCACTGGCGCCAGGTGCAGCAGCGCACCCGGTTCACGTGCACCTCTAGCCCTGCATCCATTACCCCTAAGAATTTCAGTTTTACCCCAAGTGGGGTAATTTACCCGTTCCCCAACCACTGCTGTATACGCAACATTGATATACTGTATATATAAGATCTATTTTCCAGGATAATCCAACAATATATTAAGCACTAACCTGGTACCTTATCTTGACTCACGAAGTTGCAGTATACATGTCAATCCAGTAGATGGCGCACCAAGACAAATACTACATATCATAGAGTCGCTGCTCATGTTACTTGCAACCTTTCGATGTTACTGTATGTTAAGTAGCAACGGATTTGGGATCTACAAGATAATGCAGCTGGACTTCCAGCGCACAGCATTGCACTGAAAGTTGGTGTGCCAATGATGCTTCTGCGGAACTTGACTTAAAGTCACTGCTCTACAGAGGAACATAATTGAGGCACAGGTTCTAATGGGATCTGGCACAGATCCCATTATACCACGTATAGCCCTTATCCCCAACAATTGTCCTTTTCAATTCAAACACCTGCAGTTTCCTGTAAGTGTCTGCTTTGCTATAATGATCAACAAGTCGCAGGGACAAACGCTCAGGGCTGCAGGCGTAGATCTCAGGACCAGCTGAGCAGCTTTACGTGGCTTGCTCACGAGTTACTAGCCAGCAAGCATCTTTTTGTGTTAATCCCTGAAGGAAAAACTGCAAATATTGTTTACAGAGATATTTTGTGATCAATGTCTACAATATAAAATACACATCACAATATTAGGTGCCACTACTGTCTTTGTACAATTAGTTCCGCTGAGCAATAACCGACATCCACGCGAGCAAAGCTTCGGGCAAACGCTAATAACTAACATATGTGTATACTGTACATTATTGCATTGTAAAACCATCAACCATGCGAGTATCCAGCCGTCTGTGATTATCCGCTCGTCTTCATGTGTATCGTCGTGCTGCCCACTGTTTTTCTGAAGCCGCCATAATTATTTTCAGCGCTTACTCCTACAATGTAAGCTGGGTACAAGAGATCCATGTAAAACAGACGTCCCGTGTCCGTCCGCAGGCCTCAAACAAGCACAGAAGTCGTGCTACACTCCCACCACATAGCTCCATGCACCCGCATGGTAACTGCCCATTTGCCGCCTGGAAATGTTCAGCCATGCATGAGTGAACCATCCACTCTTGTATCCTCCGTCAAGGTGCGTCACACGCTCCGTCTGCTGATAATCGCAGGGTGCCTCCGCTTTTTGACACTTGGGAGACCTTTACAGTGATTTGTAAGAACCTAGGGCGTAATGCAGAGGTGGACGCTATTGTAGCTATGACTGTCTCTTGTCGCAGCATGACTGCATCTTTATGCTAATGCCGCGAGCGATGGACTTCATACAGAGGTGCCCATCGGCTGCGACGCTTAACCCCTGATGTGCGCATTAGGACGTACCATGGGTTTTTGGAAGTTGAGATGCTGCCCATAGCAACCAATCAGATTCTACTTAACATTTATCTAGCACCTTATAGCAGATAATAGCTAGAATCAGATTGGTTGCTATGGGCAACATCTCCACCTCTAAAAACTCTCACTTTAGTAAGTATACCCCTAGATTCACTACAGCAGAGGTTCCCAAAATCTGCCATTCCAGTCTCAAGGATATGCATGCTTGAGTACAGGTGACTTAATTAGTACCTCAGACAATTAATTTAACTATCTGGACTCAAGTAAGGATATACTTAAAACCTGGATTGTAATGGCAGAGTTTGGGAACCTCTGCATTATAGGTTATGTAGAAATTATAGGTTAATTTCTACATTGGCGAAGAACCTTTTAATCTTGGTCTAGATCAGTGTTTCCCGAAACCGGCCCTCATGGCCAACTCACAGGTCAGACATTAGGGATATCCCAGCTTCAGCACAGGTGTGTAAACCAAACTGACTGTGGTAATAATTAAGCCACCTGTGCTTGTGCAAGGATATCCTTAGTACCTGGACTGCGAGTGGCCATTGAGGACCGGGTTTGGGAAATACTGGTCTTGATGTAGGAAGACATTTTAAAAATAGTGAATCAATATTCATAGACACTGTGGGGCATGTTCTCAGTCGGAGGGATCTCTGTGCATGGGTGCAAGTGTCGGGTTTGCGTATTTCCATCTTATTCTGAGTCGGACGGGAATCAGCCAGATCAGTCTTTCCCTGAAATAGGGCGTTTTGGGTGGGACCTGCAGCTACAATGTGATCGCAGAGAGCCGCCCTGACTTATGCGAATGTCGTGGGTGAGTATCTAAAGCTCCATGTAATTCTGAGGCCTGTGTCTACGGATCTCTGTCACCCAGCATGGGGCTGGTGCAAGTGGTGGTACGAATGATGATGGTTGCGCTGTTGGCGCATAATCAGTGGGCGGTGCAGATTTCCAGTTGCAGACGTACAGACCCCCACATTAGCCCTATGGAATCTTGCATTAGCACACGGTAGTAAATATGGCTTCCGCGACTGCCGGCAGCTTCAGCCACTTTGTGCACAACTCAGAATAGGCCCCAAAGTGTGCACCAACCTGGTCAGTATACAATGTCCCCCAAACCCATCCTGCTCTCCTAAAACATTACCGAATTGTCACATGTCACAGCAGGGGGTGCTGGCAGCGGGTGTGAGGTGGGGTATGCAGCAAACCGTTGTCGGTGTACAAATGAGGAGGAGGCCGGCCCAGGCATGTCTGTAAGCCAGGGATGGGGCATGTGATGGGGACAAAATGGTAGAAATAGGATTCAACGAAGTTAATATTTAGTGGCTGTAAGGTGGAGGATACTAGCTGGTAACAGACTGTGCTGACATAGATTGCCCGATACCGGCGCACTTGGTCTTAAAACGGCCAAGATGCCGGATTGACAATGTACAGTGGTCCTGATTCAGCAAGAAACGCAGTGGCTTATGCGCACGCTATTGGCCGATTGTTGAGTACTGGGCATGCATCGCAGTGCGCGAACTAGCTATTGCGATTGGGACTGTGATTGCAGAGGCCGCACAGACCCCTCGCAGACTGATTGACGGGAAGCACCATTTGTGGGTGGTGACGAGGGGGTGGTCGGGGAAACGCAGGCGTGCTAGAGCGTTTGCACTCCATTTCAGGGGCGTGCATAAATTATCCACTGCGATGCCATACGCAGTCTGAGGCCTCTTAGCGTGTGTGGTTGTTAGCAATTTCTCAGTAAGGTCAGAGGGCCTGATTCAGAGCCGGACGCAATTAGCGCTCGCTCGTCCAGAAAATAGGGGTGGCTATTCAAATGAACCGTTCGCTCTTTGCGGTCTGTTCACGCCTCTAGGTCTGAACGAGCGAACAAAACTTGCGGTCGTTTTTTGGATAAATACGCCCCCTGGCCGCTCGCATCCTACGTCATGTCCGCTATTTATTAGATTAATCGAGTACATCGACCAGGGTATGAACTGCTCGCTATTCTTGTGGTTTGTTTTTTGGATAAATACGCCCCCTGGCTGCTTGCATCCTACGTCATGTCCGCTATTTATTAGATTAATCGAGTACATCGACCAGCGTATGAACTGCTCGCTATTCTTGTGGTTGGCTTTTGCTACCACAATCTTGCGAGCAGTTCTGACTATAAAATAACCCAGTGACGTGGTCAATGACGCTGCTGTATTAATTATGCACACCCATAAAACGCCCGTTTTGACCTTTAAGCGCGCCTGCGTTCTGATCTCCACTCCCCGTTTTCAAGCACCTTCCCCTGTTACCACCCACATACGCCTCATTCTGTCACTCAAATTATCAGGCATTCGCTATTTTGCGAGCACATGAATTTCGGCCGCACTGACTGGTTCGCGCATGCGTATAACGATCCGTACGCATGCGCAGTTGGGCAAACATCGCTCGGAGCGAACGAGCGGCCGCTTACGAGCGGCTCTGAATCAGGCCCAGAGATTGTGCAAGTGTGCGTGAGGCTGCGATGGCACTCGCTTGTACCGATGGTTTCGTTATTCTGCTGAGTATTACGGATGTTTGCAATGTAAAGTGGGCGTCCTTATGTAGTGCTGAGTTTGCATTGCGATCGCAATGGATTAGCATACTATCGCAGTTGAACTGCGTGCGTACGCAATATTGCATACCGCAGTGAATCAAGACCAGTATGTTTGTGTAAGCTGCAGCCATGTTTTCTGTTTCTTCTACAAGGTGCGCAATTTGTGTTTTTAGCTCATTGCTGGTGTTCAAACAAAGAATAGTTGCTGAACTGTTGCAGAGTGACATAAACACAAGTAGTATTTACTGTACCAATAACCTGCTTAATTCTGCTTTCAGTTACTGTAGAGGGCACTAGGTCACCGAGATCTGTCCTTTATACAGACACAACCCCCTCACATTGGCCATCAGTCAGCACATTCCACGCTGAAGGGTTTCCGCATCTGAGGACATTGTTGCACAATAGCTGAGTGTTTACAGTTACCAGAAACCATTGTACACAGCATAATTCCTCATTGCCCAACTCTGGGAACAGCCTGCAGACTTTATCCTGACACGTGGAGGCAATCAGAGCTGGAGGAGGAGGTATCATACACTTTTATTTACACAGGGAAGCGGGTAGGATGGGGGAATCTTATGTGACTGAAGCATAAGAAGACCACGGACCCCCCATATTCCTCACAGGCGTCAGTCCATAATATCGGGGTCACAGCTTAATGGAGAAGGAGGATCCACAAGAGCAGCCTTGCTCAGCCTGGGGGTTGTGTGCCAGTTGGAAGGAGCTTCGGATCAGCTCTTCACAATATTCAATGGTGCTTCCTCTGACCAGCTGGAGACTCTGGACATCCACCACCACGAGGGCGCCATCCACTCCAAACACTCTGCAGACCAAGCAAAAGGCGTCATTGATAGACTAGTCCCCTTACAGAGTCCCCCAGCCCCAAAGTGCAGCGTACTGTGTCCTCCAACCATGATACCAGCTATCCCACAGACCCACATATTGCAGCCCAACATCACCCACTGCTCTCCTTAACCTAACGCCCACGTTAATATCATTCTACATGGCCCGAATCCATATCCCCAGCACCAAACTCACTTTCCTGTGATATAATCAGTTTTATTCACATTCTTTATTTATCAAAGCCTTCCAGCTCTCATCCTAACCCACTGCTCCGTGCTCCTTCCTCGCTGTCTCCCCAATCTGTGTCACCCCTGTCTGTCTGTCCATCCCTCTCCTTTAGAATGTAAGCTCTCAAGAGCAGGGCCCTCTTCCCTTTTGTGCTTCTCCTTCCCTTGCTTGTACTATCTAACACTTGGTTGCTGACTCCCTGATGCTTATCTGAGTGTTATGATCGCTAATGCAGCAATGTGTATAAACCGTGTCCTTGTCCTACTTTGCTTTGTGCTGTTAATAACAGTTTTCTTGTTTGCTCATTTGATATTCTAAGGCGCTGCGGGACCCTTGTGGCGCCATATAATTAAAGGATAATAAAAATAATTCCTTACACCAATACCAAAACTACAAATACTGTGGCCCCGACCTACCTTACCGCATCCCACATCTCTACTTTACCACGTTCCCTAGTCCTTACACCCACCTTACTTCTCCTTCATACCTACCTCACAAAGTACCTCATATCTATATTACCACGCTCCCTAACCCTCATACCCACCCTACATAACCCGAATATATACCTTACCGCATCCCTCATCTCTACCTTACCAGGTTCACTAGTCCTTACACCCACCTTACTTTTCCTTCATACCTACCTCACAGCATACCTCATATCTATATTACCACGCTCCCTAAACCTCATACACAGTTTACATAACCTGAATATCTACCTTACCGCTTCCCACATCTCTACTTTACCATGTTCCCTAGTCCTTACACCCACCATACTTATCCTTAATCTCTACCTCAGAGAGCATACCTCATATCTATATTACCATGCTCCCTAACCCTCATACACAGTTTACATAACCTGAATATCTACCTTACCGCATCCCTCATCTCTACCTTACCATGTTCCCTAGTCCTTATGCCCACCTAACTTCTCCTTCATACCTACCTCACAGCGTACCTCATATCTATATTACCACGCTCCCTAATCCTCATACCCACCCTACATAACCCGAATATATACCTTACCGCATCCCTCATCTCTACCTTACCACGTTCACTAGTCCTTACACCCACCTTACCTCTTCCTTCATACCTACCTCACAGCATACCTCATATCTACATGACCACGCTCCCTAACCCTCATACACAGTTTACATAACCTGAATATCTACTTTACCGCATCCCACATCTCTACTTTACCACGTTCCCTTGTCCTTACACCCACCTTACTTATCCTTCATACTTACCTTACAGCGTACCTCATATCTATATTACCACGCTCCCTAACCCTCATACCTACCTTCTCTACTTTTTTATCAAGTAAATCTTTATTGAGTTTGTCAACAGAAAGAAAAAATAAGTAAAACATGACATAAATACAGTTGCTGAATAAATCAAACAATAAATAAGACTTCTGAAACAATCAGAACAAACTTGTCGGCCCAATTCACAGACCAGGAACATGAAATAAGCGCATATAATATACAATAGAATAAATAAAAAGAATTGGTGGACAAACAAATCTCAGCACGTGGAGGCATCAGGGTAAATAGAAGCAATATAAGTGTAGGAAGAAGGTAATGAGAGGGGGGCAAATACATTTATTTATATTTTTGCATGCAGGTCCGTGGTGCACCAAACAGGGCTGTCTGGAGCAATCTGAGGATACGTGTATGTGGTCACATCTGCACCTATCTTTACAAGTGTCTCATTTCTACTTTAGCAAATTTCCTAACCTAAGCTCATACCATGTCCCTAACCCTAATGTCTACCTTGCCATATTCCTCATCTATTTTACCACATTCCCTAACCACAAAATACACCTCATGTAACCTTAGTGCATACTTGACCACACTCCCTAATCATTATACCCAAACTACATAATCTTAAATACCTACTTTACTTCATCAATTCCCTTATCTCTACATTACAGCGCTCCTTAACGCTAATGCTCACTTTACAAAACCATAATACCTAAATACTTACCTTAATACATCCATCATCATTCTTCCTAAACCTAATACCATGCTCCTCATATCTAATCTAATCTTCATACTCCTCACATCTACCTTAATATAGTCCCACACATCACCTACTGTACCACGTTCCCTAATCCTCATACCCCTCACATATACCTTACTATAGTCCCACGTTCCCTAATCCTCATACCCACCATCTATTTTACTATAGTCCCACATTCCCTAATCCTCATACCCACCTCACCTACCATGGTCCCACGTTCTCTAATCCTCATACCCACCTCACCTACCATCTACTTTACTATAGTCCCACACATCTACTGTACCATGTTCCCTAACCCTAATACCCACCTCACATCTACCTTACTATAGTCCCACACATCTTCTGCACCACATTCCCTAATCCTCATACCCACCTCACATCTACCTTACTATAGTTCCACACATCTACTGTACCTTGTTCCCTAATCCTCATATCCACTTTACGCAACATCTATTTTACTATAATCCCACACATCTACTGTACCATGTTCCCTAACCCTAATACTCACTTTACCCAACATCTACTTTACTATAGTCCCACACATAATCTACTGTACCATGTTCCCTAATCCTCATACCTCTCACATATACCTTACTATAGTCCCACATTCCCTAATCCTCATACCCACCTCACCTACCATCTACCTTACTGTTATTATTATATTATTCTATAACAAGAGATATGGTAAGAACTTACCTTTGTTATCTCTGTTTCTACGAAGTCCATAGGGTCCACAGGGTTGACCTTGGGGTTATAGCTGGAACAGGATCCATGGGCACCACACAGTTAAGCTTTTAGCTCCCAGGATGCACTTGGGTCCTCCTCTATACCCCGCCCCCGAGCCACAGGCACCTCAGTTGGTAAGCAGCCTAGGCCAGAGGAGAATATGGAACAGAGAGAAGGAAGACTGGAACACACAAGAAACCATACTCACAGCAATAGGAGACGGAAAACCGGTGACCAGCCACACAGCCCATTTGAAGCCAGGTGCGTCAGGGCGGGCGCCCTGTGGACCCTATGGACTTCGTAGAAACAGAGATAACAAAGGTAAGTTCTTACCATATCTCTTGTTTTCTACTTCAGGGTCCATAGGGGGTCCACAGGGTTGACCTTGGGGATGTCCCAAAGCAGTTCAACTAAGGGCGGGGACGCTCCTGTGCTGAAAGGAGCACCCGGCGCCCAAAGGAAGCATCCTGAGAGGCGAAGGTGTCAAACGCATAGAACCTCAAAAACGTTTGAATAGAAGACCAAGTGGCCGCCTTACACAGCTGAACAGCAGAAGCGCCACGTCTAGCAGCCCAAGAGGGACCCACAGAACGAGTGGAATGAGCCTTAACAGAGGCTGGCACAGGTAAACCCTCTTGTGCATAAGCCTCACAAATAACGGAACGAAGCCAACGGGCTAATGTTTGTTTGTTGGCAGGCCAACCCCTCTTGTGAAAACCAAAGAGGATAAACAAGGAATCAGACTTCCTAACCGAAGCCGTCCGGTCTACATAAATTCTAAGCACCCGGACCACATCTAAGGAAGTCTCACCAGCTGAAAGACCAGGGGACTGAAAAGCTGGCACAACAAGTTCCTGATTAATGTGGAACTTCGAGACCACTTTGGGCAAAAACTCAGGACGAGTGCGGAGCACCGCTCTGTCCTGGTGAAAAATCAGGAAAGGAGGGCGACAGGAAAGCGCCCCCAATTCAGACACCCTCCTGGCCGAAGCAATTGCCAGGAGAAAAACCATTTTAAATGTCAGCCACTTGAGCTCCACCGCCTCAAGAGGCTCAAACGGAGGACCCTGCAGGACCCGTAGCACCACCGCCAAGTCCCAAGGAGCCACAGGAGGCACAAAGGGAGGCTGGATCCTGAGAACACCCTGGAAAAAGGTGTGAACGTCTGGTAGTATTGCAATCCGCCGTTGAAACCACACGGACAAGGCGGACACATGAACCTTCAGAGATGCAAGGCGTAAGCCGAGATCCAATCCTGACTGAAGAAATTCCAAGATCCTAGAAACTCGGAACACCTGAGGATCATAATGTCTGGACTCACACCACTGAAAGTAAGTGTGCCACACTCTGTGATAAATCCGTGCTGAAGCAGGCTTGCGTGCCCGGAGCATGGTACCAATAACCGAACCGGAGAAGCCCCGAGACCTCAAGACGGCTGTCTCAAGAGCCACGCCGTCAAAGACAGCCGACCCAGATCCGGGTAAAGGCAGGGCCCCTGAGACAACAGGTCCCAACGCTGAGGAAGAAGGTACGGAGCGTCGATGGAGAGGCTCCTGAGATCGGAGTACCAAGGACGTCTGGGCCACGCCGGAGCTACCAGCACGAGCATGCCGCCGTCCTGCTTGAATTTCCGCAGAACCCGAGGAAGCAGGGATAGCGGAGGAAACAGATACGCCAGGTGAAACGTCCATTTCACCGACAGCGCGTCCACCAGACTTGCGCCTGCGTCTCTTGTCCTTGACCCGTAAACGGGCAACTTGTGATTGTGACGGGAGGCCATCAAGTCCAGCTCCGGCAGTCCCCACCTGTCCACGAGTAGCTGAAACACCTCTGGGTGAAGCGACCATTCCCCGGGATGCACGTCGTGACGGCTGAGGAAGTCCGCCTCCCAATTGAGGACTCCGGGGATGAAGACCGCCGAGATCGCCGGAATGTGACCCTCCGCCCAAGTCAGGATACGAGACACCTCCGACATCGCTGCCTGACTGCGAGTTCCGCCTTGGTGGTTGATATACGCCACCGTGGTGGCGTTGTCGGACTGCACCTGTACCGCCGTTCCGTGAAGAGCGGGGCCGGACGACTGCAGGGCCCTGTATACTGCCCGCAGTTCCAGGATGTTGATGGGGAGAAGTGCTTCTTCCGCTGACCAACGACCCTGAAGCGACAAAGAGCCGGTCACTGCCCCCCAACCCCGGAGACTGGCATCCGTCGTGAGCAGGACCCAGTCCGGGATCCAAAATGGGCGCCCCTCGACCAGATGAGCTGTCTGAAGCCACCAAGCCAAAGATTGCCGAACGTCCGGAGACAACACCAGCATCTGAGAGCGGATCCGGTGAGGTAACCCGTTCCATTCTGATAGAATCAGCCCCTGCAGGGGCCGGGAATGGAACTGGGCAAATTCCACCATGTCGAATGTCGACACCATGGACCCCAGAACTCTCATAGCCGAATGGACCGACAGGCGGCAACGGCTCAGGCAACTGTGTATCCGCAGCTGTAGGGAGGCGACCTTCTCCGGAGTCAGGAAGATCCTTTGCTGACGCGAATCCAGCAGGGCTCCCAAATGAACCATCCGCTGAGATGGAATCAGGGAGGACTTTTTCCAATTTATCAACCACCCGTGTGCTTGCAGGCAAGCGATCGTCAGGTGGAGATGTTGAAGCAGTACCTCTGGGGAGCTCGCCAGCAACAGGAGGTCGTCCAGATACGGCAGCAGCCGTACATTCTGGTTCCGAAGATGTGCGGCCATGACCGCCATAATCTTCGTGAACACCCTCGGTGCCGTGGAGAGACCAAAGGGTAGCGCCCGGAACTGATAGTGGTGTTGAAGGATAGCGAACCTCAGATACCGCTGGTGTGAAGATGCTATCGGAACATGGAGGTAGGCGTCCTGGATGTCCAGGGACACCATGTAATCCCCCGGTTCCATCGCCAGAATGATGGAACGTAACGTTTCCATCCTGAACTTGGGAACTCTGAGGAATCTGTTCAGAGACTTCAAGTTGAGGATAGGGCGATGAGAACCATTGGGTTTCTGCACCAGAAACAGAGACGAATAATACCCCGTCCCTCGTTGTGATAGAGGAACGGGAACAATGACCCCTGCTTTCAGCAAGGACTCTATAGCCTCCTGAACCTGTAACGCCTTGGTCCTGTCCTGAGAAGGACTTGTGCAGAAAAACTGGTGGGGTGGTCTGTGCCGAAAAGACAGGGCGTACCCCTGGGAGACCACTTCTCGAACCCAGGCATCCGTGGTGGTATTGTGCCAGCACTGGGCAAATAGAAGAAGTCGGCCTCCCACTCTGAGGTCCCCCAGAGGGAGGCCCGTCCCATCAGGCCGCAGGTTTATCTTCCTGCTTGGAAGAAGGGCGCCGAGCACTCCAGACTTGCTTCTTGGGTTTAGAGGCAGTCTTACTCGCAGACTGTCTCGGGAAGGACTGACCTTTCGCCTTACCCTGAACCCGAAAGGAACGAAAAGCCGAACTCCGAACCTTAGCAGGCAGTGCCGCCGAAGGGAGGAAGGCCGACTTGGATTTAGCCAGGGTGTCCACTATTTTGTCCAAGTCCGGACCAAATAGTAATTCACCATTGAAAGGTAAGGCCTCCAGACCCTTCTTTGAATCAGAGTCCGCTCTCCAGGACCGCAACCACAAGGATCGGCGGCCAGACACCGCTGCAGCCGATACCCGCGAGGTCAGCAGACTAGCATCTAAAGAAGCTTCACCAATGTAAGAAGCAGCGTCCCTCATTTGTCCCAACAACGCCCGCTGGACATCCGGAGCGTCGTCTGGGAAGGTATCTTCCAATGCATTGGCCCACCCCTCAATGGCCTTGGCCACCCAGGAGATGGCCATGGACGGTCGGGCCACCGCCCCGGAGAGGGAGTAAATAGACTTTAAGCAAGTCTCAACTTTCCTGTCCGTGGGATCCTTCAGCGAGGATATCGACGGTAATGGTAAGGTGGCGCCCCGAGTTAAACGGGTGACATGGGAATCCACCGCCGGTGGAGTTTCCCATTTTTTACAATGTGCCTCAGGGAAGGGGTAATTAGAAGCCAACCGCTTCTGAGGAAGGAATCTCTTACTGGGCGCCTGCCAAGCTACCGCCATATGATCCGTCAACTGATCCGACAGGAGAAACACCGCAGAAGCCACCTTAGTCTTTTTGAAACTAGGAAACTTCGACTTAGGAACCGGTGCCTCATCCTCTATAAGAAGAATAGCTCGCACCGCCCTAACTAGTGCTCGCACATTAATGGACGACTTGGTATCCATTTCCTGGACCGAGGCGTCCGAGTCAGTGTCATCAGGGACCTCCCCATCATCTGAGGAACCCTCTGAGTCCGATACCTGATCAGCCCGTGTCATGAGTGGGCGTTTAGAAATCATAGAAGGCATGTTAGTCTGCAACATTGACTGAAAAGCCGAGGAAGCGGCCGCCAAATTTTGCACGGAGTTGGAGAGCACATCCACCCATGGTGGAGGCGTCGCCATAGGGGCCTGAAAAGGTACCACAGGCTGCTGCGGCACAGGGGAAGCCTGTATATACATAGGCAACCCCGCATAGGGACCAACTGATTGAGACCCAGGAGGACTCCGCAATAACTGCGGGACACCCGGGGAATGGGGGATGGTCGGCTGGGGCACCGCCCTAGTAGGGAGAGCAGTCGGGACCGACAGACGGTCCGCAATAGACACCAGCACTTGAGAAAACATCGCCCACGGTGGTTCCTGCGCCAGAGAAGGTCTGGATGGGCCAGGAGCCACCTGGCACCCTATCTACTCCTGCAGAACAGCGTCCGCAGGAGGCCAACACCGGAGCCACTGAGCGCTCAACCTCCTCGTCTGACATGACAGAATATATTATATATCTGGCACCAGGGTAGAAGTAAAATGCACTCACCGGTGTGCTGAACAACAGCCCACAATATGGCACTGAGTAGCACACAACTGTATGTGACAGACCTCATAAATACGTGGTCTATATAAGTGAGGTCAGTAGAAACGCCCCTCCCCCACACACCTGTAGGGCCCGTAGGAGAAGTAAAGGGATAGGTATAAGCTGACAGTAAGCGGAAAATAAGCACAGACAGGCAGCACTAGCAAAAGTCACATACCATGCAGGAAGATATACTCACTGCACCTTTACACTACAATCAACCTGCCCAGATTCAGTGTCTGGGAGGGCTATAGTGCTGTGTACGCTGTCCTTAACCAGGGGAGAGGTACACAGGGGGACCGGTCCGCATGCTCCCTGAGATCTGCACTGCCACTGGGAAAATGGCCGCTGGAGACCTCAGAGGAGGAGTGGCCGAGTGAACTGCAGCTCAGGGACGCTAGACATGCAGGCTGAAAAGCGCGCTGAGCTGAGGGGAGGAGCCGCTGAACAGGGAAGGCTTCCTCCCCTGGCTGGCCATTAACCCCAGGGATGCTGGCTTCCCGCTTGCCGGTTATCCCTGGTGGTCTAGTGGTCCCACGGGTTATGGGGGGGGCCCGCCGCCACTGCCAGCAGCCTCCGGTCTGTCCCCAGGACCGGAGGCTAAAGGACTGCATTTAAGGTATTCCGCGCGCCGCTGCTAGCCAGCGACGCGCGGCTTACCTGAATCCCCGGCGACTCCGGCAGCAGTCCTGGGAGGTAGACAGAGTCCGGCTAGTACGGACTCTGTCCTCCCGCCGCAATCCCCAGATCAGTACTGGCGTCGCGGCGCCAGTCGGGGATCAGAGCGGCAGCGTGGGCGTCTGTACAGACAGCCCTTCGCTGCCGTCTGTAGTAAAAAGAGAAACTAAAAGAAATAAAATCTATTAGAAAAATAAAAAGCTTCTGGGGGCTGCTCCTGCAGCCCCCCTGCGCGGTGACCGAGTCCGGCCGGGCACCAGCTTACACTGAGGTGCCTGTGGCTCGGGGGCGGGGTATAGAGGAGGACCCAAGTGCATCCTGGGAGCTAAAAGCTTAACTGTGTGGTGCCCATGGATCCTGTTCCAGCTATAACCCCAAGGTCAACCCTGTGGACCCCCTATGGACCCTGAAGTAGAAATTATTATTATACTATAGTCCCACACATCTACTGTACCACGTTCCCTAACCATAATACCCACCTTACCATGTTTCCTAACCCTAATACCCACCTTACCAGGTTTCCTAATACCCACTTTACCATATTCCCTAACCCTAATACCCACCTTACCAGGTTTTCTATATCCTAATACCCACCTTACCATTCCCTAACCCTAATGCCCACCTTACCAGATTTCCTAACCTTAATACCCACCTACCCATATTCCCTAACCATAATACCCACCTTACCATGTTTCCTAACCCTAATACCCACCTTACCATATTTTCTAACCCTAATACCCAACGTACCATAATTTCTAACCCTAATACCCACCTTACCACGTTCCCTAACCCTAATACCCACCTTACCATATTCCCTAACCCTAATGCCTACCTTACCATATTCCCTAACCCTAATACCCACTTTACCACATTCCCTAACCCTAAAACCCACCTTACCACATTCCCTAACCCTAATACCCACCTTACCATATTCCCTAACCCTAATACCCACCTTACCACATTCCCTAACCCTAATACCCACATTACCATGTTTCCTAACTCTAATACCCACCTTAAAAGGTTTCCTAACCCTAATACCCACCTTACCACGTTTCCTAACCCTAATACCCACTTTACCACATTCCCTAACCCTAATACCCACCTTACCACATTCCCTAACCCTAATACCCACCTTACCACATTCCCTAACCCTAAAACCCACCTTACCACATTCCCTAACCCTAATACCCACCTTACCACATTCCCTAACCCTAATACCCACCTTACCATGTTTCCTAACTCTAATACCCACCTTACCATGTTTCCTAACCCTAATACCCACCTTACCACATTCCCTTAGCCTAATACCCACCTTACCATGTTCCCTAGTCATGATACTCACCTTAGTGCATATATTATAAATAATACTTGCTTTAAAGAGCACCTACAGCAAGACACTGGCATCACTGCATAACCAGACACCTGCACTCCCCAAATCAGAGCACTCCCGGACCCTGCTAAATGTATTGCAGTAACATTCCAACTTCTGTACTACACAGCCCAGTATCCACATTACCAAGTTCTAATAGGCTTCTCACTGTTATCCCTTAACATTACATTACAGTGTCCTCTAACCCCAATAATGCTCCTCACATTCTGTGTTTAATCTCACAGATAAATTCTCCTCTCCCCCGGATCCATGGAAGAATATATCTGACTCCAGTCCATAACTTCCTACTTCCAATTCTGCCCACCTTACTCCATCTATTCCCTCTCACCTGTCTTCCTCAGTCACGTTTGTGTCCAGACAGAATTTGTACTGAAATCCGGAACAACCTCCACTCTCCACCTGGAGCCTCAGGAACTCAGAACCGCTGGTGACCTCACGTAGCCTCTGCAGTTAGAAATATCATCTCTGTGTTACTGCTTGGCATACATCTCCCTTCTATGTTATTCTTATTGAATCTGTGGGTATGGAATAGGGTACCTATTGGTATAACAGTCAGGAGACCAGACAATGATGATATCATTATTGTCTGACCTCCTAACCATTATACCGGCCACATATAGGAAATATTAGTATTGTCTGACCTCCTACCCATTATACCGGCCACATATAGGAAATATTAGTATTGTCTGACCTCCTAACCATTATACCGGCCACATATAGGAAATATTATTATTGTCTGACCTCCTTACCGTTATAACGGCCACATATAGGAAATAACATTACTGTCTGACCTCCTGACCGTTATACCGGCCATATATAGGAATTATCATTATTGTCTGACCTCCTAACCATTATACCGGCCACATATAGGAAATTTTAGTATTGTCTGACCTAACCATTATACCGGCCACATACAGTATAACGGTCAGACAATAATGTTATTTCCTAAATGTGGCTGGTATGGTCAGGAGGTCAGACAGTAATGATATTTCCTATATGTGGCCGGTATAATAGTCAGGAGGTCAGACAGTAATGATATTTCCTATATGTGGCCTGTATAACGGTCAGGAGGTCAGACAGTAATGATATTTCCTATATGTGGCCAGTATAACGGTCAGACAATAATTATATTTCCTATATGTGGCTGGTATAACAGTCAGGCGGTCAGATAGTAATGATTTTTCCTATATGTGACCGGTAGAACGGTCAGACAGTAATGTTATTTCCTATATTTGGTCGATATAATGGTCAGGCGGTCAGACAGTAATGATAATTCCTATATGTGGTCGTTATAATGGTCAGGCGGTCAGACAGTAATGATATTTCCTATATGTGGCCAGTATAACGGTCAGACAATAATTATATTTCCTATATGTGGCTGGTATAACAGTCAGGCGGTCAGATAGTAATGATTTTTCCTATATGTGACCGGTAGAACGGTCAGACAGTAATGTTATTTCCTATATGTGGTCGATATAATGGTCAGGCGGTCAGACAGTAATGATAATTCCTATATGTGGCCGGTATAACGGTCAGACAGTAATGATATTTCCTATATGTGGCCGGTATAATGGTCAGGAGGTCAGACAGTAATGTTATGTCCTATATGTGGCCGGTATAACGTGGATGGTGGAAATGTTTCTTACTCTCAGGCAGCTCTCCGTGAGGTGGATTTCTCCGTCTGCCGGAGTCTGAGACAGGCATCGTGCAGGTGGCTCACACGTGATCAGTGAGGAAAGCAGGCTCCTGCTGGAGACACACAATGGGTGTAAATACTCAGGAAATGTTTACAGAATGTTCAATAGTCTGAGGTCACAAACACAGGGAAAGCTTATCATTTAGGAATAACAAACATGACATAAGTCTCTGGATCTGTGTGACCCCCATCAGAGGGTAGTACTGCGCTTTCAGTGGCAGATGAGTAAATGATGTTTCTCACCCTCAGACACCTGAAGAGGTCACTGATACAGGTGTATACATACGGGATAGAGCAGACATCTCCTCAGTATTCCAGCTGCTCATTCCTGAATCTGCATATGACGTACGGTCTTTGCAGGCTAGCAAAGAACAAACTTCAATTGGGCATTGGATAATGGGATTTCATCGCTAACTTCTTACTCCCGAATGCTGTAATCTCAGATGATTGAACATATTTGCGGACTCCATGCTTTGAACTTGATTAGCGCTGCCTACATAGTGATTCATTGAATGGACTTATCCACCAGTGGTGTAACCTTTATTTTCCCCTCCTTTTTTTTTTTTTGGTCAAGAATTGCCAGGTGATACAGATACCGGTTACAGGAATGGCTGAATGATCATTATTATGTTAGGGTTCAGTGATCTGTGCTGGGTATAGGGGGTCAGGGATCTCTGCAGGGTATAGTGGGTCAGTGATCTGTGACGGCTGTATGGAGTCATGTTGGGGGTCAGTGATCTGCTTTGGGTATAGCGGTTAATGTTCGGAGGGGTCAGTGATCGGTGTCAGGTGCAGGGGGTCTTGTTATGGGTCAGTGATTTGTGCTGGGTATAAGGGGTCTGAGATCTGTGTAGGCTGTATGGAGTCATGTTGGGTGTCAGTGATCTGTGTCAGCAACAGGGGGTCAAGTTGGGGTCACTGACCTGTGTTGGCTGTAGGGGATCATGTTGGGGGGCAGTGACCTGTGTCGGCTAAAGGGTTCATGTTGGGGTTCAGTGATCTGCATCAGCAGTTGTGGGTCAGTGATCTGTTTAGGGGTCAATGTTTGGGTTCAGTGATCTGTGTCAGCTGCAGAGTGCCGTATTAGGGGGTTAGTGATCTGTGTCAGCTGCAGAGTGCCGTGTGGGGGGAGTCAGTGATCTGTGTCAGCTGCAGAGTGCCGTATTGGGGGGTTACTGATCTGTGTCAGTTGCAGAGTGCCGTGTGTTGGGGGTCAGTGATCTGTGTCAGCTGCAGAGTGCCGTATTGGGGGGTTAGTGATCTGTGTCAGCTGCAGAGAGTCGTGTGGGGGGAGTCAGTGATCTGTGTCAGCTGCAGAGAGCAGTGTTGGGGGTCAGTGATCATTGTCAGCTGCAGAGAGCCATGTTGGGGGTCAGAGATCTGTGTCAGCTGCAGAGAGTCGGGTTGTTGATCAGTGATCTGTGAAGGCTGTAGGGAGTAATGAGCAGGTCAGTGATCTGTGACGGCTGTAGGGAGTAATGAGTAGGTCAGTGATCTGTGACGGCTGTAGGGAGTAATGAGTAGGTCAGTGATCTGTGATGGCTGTAGGGAGTAATGAGTAGGTCAGTGATCTGTGACGGCTGTAGGGAGTAATGAGTAGGTCAGTGATCTGTGATGGCTGTAGGGAGTAATGAGTAGGTCAGTGATCTGTGATGGCTGTAGGGAGTAATGAGTAGGTCAGTGATCTGTGTCAGCTGCAGAGAGCCATGTTGGGGGACAGTGATCTGTGTCAGCTGCAGAGAGCCATGTTGTTGGTCAGTGATCTGTGGGCCTGATTCAGAGCCGGACGCTCTGACCAGAGCGCTCACTCTGAATCAGGGCCCTCCTACCTAAAAATGGAGCGGCCTCTTGGGCGCTCGCATAGCTGTGGGTTACCACCCACAGCTTATGCAAGCATCCATGATGATGGTCGCGATGGTCAAGACCATCGCGACCATCGGGCTTGCAACGAGACCCTGCGGTAGGGTCTCGTGGCCGCAAGCCCTGAAGTGATTTTGGCTCTATCAGAGCCAAAATCACTCCCACTGACATCACTACTGATGTCAGTGGGGCCAGCTCCAGACGGAAGGCGTTCCCATGGGAACGCCTCCGTCTGGGCAGCCACGCCCCCGGCACGCCCACCAAAGGGGGCATGCTGTCAGTCACCATCGACAGCACGCCCCCTTTGGTGCGAGACCCCGAGCGACAGCTTGGCTGTCGCTATGCGGGTCTCGCGCATGCGCACGACGGAGCTCCCTCCGTCGTGCGAATGCGCATTAGGGCACCATCGACCCGCATGCGAGCGTCCTGCGCTCGCGAGCGGGTCTGAAGTAGGCCCTGTGTCAGCTGCAGAGAGTCGTGTTGGGGGTCAGTGATCTGTGTCAGCTGCAGAGAGTGGTGTTGGGGGTCAGTGATCTGTGTCAGCTGCAGAGAGTGGTGTTGGGGGTCAGTGATCTGTGTCAGCTGCAGAGAGTCGTGTTGGGGGTCAGTGATCTGTGTCAGCTGCAGAGAGTCGTGTTGGGGGTCAGTGATCTGTGTCAGCTGCAGAGAGTCGTGTTGGGGGTCAGTGATCTGTGTCAGCTGCAGAGAGTCGTGTTGGGGGTCAGTGATCTGTGTCAGCTGCAGAGAGTCGTGTTGGGGGTCAGTGATCTGTGTCAGCTGCAGAGAGTCGTGTTGGGGGTCAGTGATATGTGACGCCTGTAGGGGTAATGAGTAGGTCAGTGATCATTGTCAGCTGCAGAGAGTCGTGTTGGGGGTCAGTGATCTGTGATGGCTGTAGGGAGTAATGAGTAGGTCAGTGATCTGTGACGGCTGTAGGGAGTAATGAGTAGATCAGTGATCTGTGACGGCTGTAGGGAGTAATGAGTAGGTCAGTGATCTGTGACGGCTGTAGGGAGTAATGAGTAGGTCAGTGATCTGTGACGCCTGTAGGGAGTAATGAGTAGGTCAGTGATCATTGTCAGATGCAGAGAGTCGTGTTGGGGGGGTCAGTGATCTGTGTCAGCTGCAGAGAGTCGTGTTGGGGGTCAGTGATATATGACGCCTGTAGGGAGTAATGAGTAGGTCAGTGATCTGTGTCAGCTGCAGAGAGTCGTGTTGGGGGTCAATGAACTGTGTCAGATGCAGGATGTTGTGTTGGGGGTCAGTGACCTGTTTTGGCTGTCGGGGTCATGTTGCGGGTCAGTGACCCCTGTCGGCTATTGTGGGCCAGTGATCTGTTTAGAGAGCAATGTTGGGGGTTAGTGACCTGTCTGCTGTAGGGGGTCAGTGACCTGTGTCGGCTGTAGGGGTCATATTGGGGGTCAGTGACTTGTGTCAGTTATTGTGGGTCAGTGATCTGTTTAGGGACCAATGTTGGGGTCTGTAATCTGTGTAAGAGGCCATAAGGGGGTCAATGACCTGTATCGGCTATTGTGGGCAGAGCAGAAGCGAGACTTTTTGGTGCTCTATGCCAGAGAGAGTATTGGCGCTCCCCACCCCCCCATTTTTAAAATAGGGACATAAGCTAGAGTACCTGAAAAAGGGCCATGGCCTCATGGGGAAGGGCCAGGGAAGATATAGGGGAGGCCAGGAGATGCTGGGGATAAATAGGGACACAATATAGTGCACCTGAGAGAGGGCCATGGCCTCATGGGGAAGGGCCAGGGAAGAGATAGGGGAGGCCAGAAGATGCTGGGGATAAATAGGGACATAATATTGTGCACCTGAGAGAGGGCCATGGCCTCATGGGGAAGGGCCAGGGAAGAGATAGGGGAGGCCAAGAGATGCTGGGGATAAATAGGGACATAATATTGTGCACCTGAGAGAGGGCCATGGCCTCATGGGGAAGGGCCAGGGAAGAGATAGGGGAGGCCAGGAGATGCTGGGGATAAATAGGGACATAATATAGTGCACCTGAGAGAGGGCCGTGGCCTCATGGGGAAGAGATAGGGGAGGCCAGGAGATGCTGGGGATAAATAGGGACATAATATAGTGCACCTGAGAGAGGGCCATGGCCTCATGGGGAAGGGCCAGGGAAGAGATAGGGGAGGCCAGGAGATGCTGGGGATAAATAGGGACATAATATAGTGCACCTGAGAGAGGGCCGTGGCCTCATGGGGAAGAGATAGGGGAGGCCAGGAGATGCTGGGGATAAATAGGGACATAATATAGTGCACCTGAGAGAGGGCCATGGCCTCATGGGGAAGGGCCAGGGAAGAGATAGGGGAGGCCAGGAGATGCTGGGTATAACAGAAGAGGAAGCTACAAGTGAGACTGATAATAGGAAAAGTGACAGGCCCAAACAGCGCCCCCTGCCCTGCGCCATGGCACTGGTCGCACCACCCTAGTTACAGTCCTGGTTGCGAGTCAGTGATCTGTTTAGGGTTCACTGTTGCGGGGGTCAGTGATCTGTGTAAGAGGCCATAAGGGGGTCAGTGACCTGTGTTGGCTATTGTGGGTCAGTGATCTCTTTAGGGGGCAATGATTATGTTGGGGATCAGTGATCTGTGTAAAAGATTATGAGGGGCTCAGTGATCTCAGCTGCAGGGAGCCGTGTTGGTGGGGGTCAATGATCAGTGTAGGGATCCATGTTGGGGGTCAGTATCCTGCCTAGCAGTGACGGCTGCGCCATCACCACACAGCATAGACCTATACCCTGTGTCCAGTGCAGTGTGGCCGCATTCTCCGGGGCCCTGACATGTGCTGGCCTGGAGCTGGGACTGGTCAGTAGAGTGTCTGTGTGGGGGCGATGATGTCGGGACGGCGATATTAGGTATCGGGGCGATGGCCCCTCCCCCTCTCACCTCCGTGCAGGTCTCAGCAGTGACAGTAGCCGTACTGCCGCCATGTTACACCTCGGTTCCGCCCACTCTGTTCTGATTGGTCCTCTCCTATTCTGCCCACCGCCTGATTGGACGGCGTGCCTCACATGTTGGTGACGTTTATGTACGGGCTGATAACCAGGAAGTCACAAGACCCGAAACAGAGAAGAAGTAGTGTCACCCGGAGCGGGCGCGATGTGAGTACAGTGCGGGGCCCGGGTCACACGCCCGCTATACTCTTTCACCATCATTCTAGGGTGTCAGTGGGGACACTAGCCGCGGTACCGGAGGAGTAGGGGCGGCAGGGTGTCAGTGCCAGGAAGCCGCTCCCTGTGCCGCCCGCCGCGCATACGGGCATCATTATAGTGTACCCGGGCAGAGATTGGGGTGGGGTCAATATTCTGATCCGTAGACTATGAAAGGCCGGGGGGCTGTATTCTGTGTGGTAGTATTTGGGTGGGCAGTATTCTGGGGACCATGGAACATGGGGAGGGGGCAGTAGTCTGGGGATTATGTGGGCGGGGGGCAGTAGTCCGGGTATCGTGTGTGTGTGTGTGTGTGTGTGTGTGGGGGGGGGTGTAGAAAATATTCTGGGGATTCTGATGCCAGGGGGGACAGGGAGTGGGGCAGTAGGTATTCTGGGGTGTGGGGATCATTGTGCAGGGGGAGGGGGCAGTAAGTATTCTGGGATGTCGGGATTATGTGGGCGGGGGGCAGTAAGTATTCTGGGATGTCGGGATTATGTGGGCGGGGGGGCAGTAAGTATTCTGGGGTGTGGGAGCATTATGGGGGGGCAGGAGGTATTCTAAAGCTCATGTTGGAAGGGGGAGGGGCAGTGAGTATCCTGGGGTGTGGGGATCCTGATGGTGGGGACAGTATGTATTCTTGGGTGTTTGGAATCTGTTGGAAGGGGGGCAGTAAGTATTCTGGGGCTCATGTTGGCAGGGGCAGTAAGTATCCTGGAGTGTGGCGATCATGTTGGCAGGGGGAGGGGGGCAGTAAGTATTCTGAGATGTGGGGACAGTATTCTGGGGTGTGGGGCTAAAGAAGGCTGGGGAGGGGGCAGTATTCTATGCTGGGTGTATGGCACCATGTTAAGGGGTGCTCTGTATTAGTTGGGAGCATGCTGGGAGCCGGTGTTCTGTGCCGGATGTTGGGGGTATTATAGTTTAATGTTTTACTTGTGCTCTAGTGACTTCTGACTGTCCTTTAATAACCTGTATATGTGGCAGTCCTGGGTCCTATGACCAATGTCTGAGTACATGAGGTTGTTCATCTAGCGGAAGTGGTTACAAAGAATGTAGAAGTTGCAGATAGTGTGTAGTGTAATACAGCACAATGGCAGGGGAGGTTCTCTATAAGATGTGTATATAGATATATAGACAAAAATAAAATAACGGATGATTGAACTGCAAAAATCTATATTTTTGCAAACTAACATTTACAATAAACATGAGGTTTTTAGGGCACGTTCAAATGGTGGATGCCCATCTATCACTGCAATGTGATCTCTATCAGATAGTTGATTTACTAACCCTGCTATGATTGAAAATCCAATTCACAATGCAAAATACAGGTGCACACTTTTGACCCTCAGGGGTCAATTCAATTCCCCATTTGTTGCTTTTGCACTTGTGTGGAAATGCCGGCAGTGGCTTCTCATCTTGCCACCGCGTACAAATCTGCAAGTCCGGGGTTACCGTAAGTGTAACATACTGCCACGCTTACTGGAAGGGGAGAGAGAACTGAATCGAGCCTTATGTTGTAGACTGTTATGCAGGCACAGGCGGGATTGCAGCGAGTCAACCTGTATTTTTAAAGAGACGCTGATTTAAAAAGCAAAACCAACCTGTTGTGTGTGTGTGTTTTTTTATTTTATTTTTTTTACACTTTAAATTGTCGCTTTACGAATACAGGATAACTCGCCGGATCTAAATCAATAGTAAAATAGATTGTATGTGTTACTGTTCTGTGTAGGCAACTATCTTTGCTATCATGGACTTTTTGCTGTCTGCTACTGGTGTACTCCTTCATAAATGCATAGCAGCCTTTGCACTGGTCTAACGGATGCTATATAATGTGGCTCGTCCCTTGCATCTTGTCCTGTTTCTAGCTTGGTCAGGTGCTATACAGTCTCTTCAGCCCTATTGTAATACTGCAAGCTGAGGCCAGGCTGGCTAACCTGGGTACACCACAGTGCTTACTGCCACTGGGAGCTGATCTGTCGTTACATTTACAACTAGCGTGCCAAGACTATAAGACCGGTATTCAGCGCATGCAGACAAATTTGAATGGATGAAAGAAGTGTTTGTTGCTGAAGAAGAGATTCAGGTTGGGCATGACGATAAAATAATAGGGGTGGCTAAGCACTAGAGGGAAGGTTAGGCTGTGGGAGGGGAGCGTTAGGCACTAGAGGGAAGGTTAGGCTGTGGGAGGGGGAGAGTTAGGCACTAGAGGGAAGGTTAGGCTGTGGGAGGGGGAGAGTTAGGCACTAGAGGGAAGGTTAGGCTGTGGGAGGGGGAGAGTTAGGCACTAGAGGGAAGGTTAGGCTGTGGGAGGGGAGCGTTGGGCACTAGAGGGAAGGTTAGGCTGTGGGCGGGGAGCATTAGGGTTAGGCACTAGAGGGAAGGTTAGACTGTGGGTGGGGAATGTTAGGCACTAGAGGGAAGGTTACGCTGTGGGCGGGGAGCATTAGGGCTAGGCACTAGAGGGAAGGTTAGGCTGTGGGAGGGGAGCGTTAGGCACTAGAGGGAAGGTTAGGCTGTGGGAGGGGAGCGTTGGGCACTAGAGGGAAGGTTAGGCTGTGGGCGGGGAGCATTAGGGTTAGGCACTAGAGGGAAGGTTAGACTGTGGGTGGGGAATGTTAGGCACTAGAGGGAAGGTTACGCTGTGGGCGGGGAGCATTAGGGCTAGGCACTAGAGAGAAGGTTAGGCTGTGGGTGGGGAACGTTAGGCACTAGAGCAGGGGTCTTCAAACTTGGCCCTCCAGATGCTGTTGAACTACACATCCCAGCATGCACTGCACATAGTTTTAGCATGCTGTTATATCAAAAAGGTGGCAGTGCATGCTGGGATGTGTAGTTCCACAGCAGCTGGAGGGCCAAGTTTGAAGACCCCTGCACTAGAGGGAAGGTTAGGCTGTGGGAGGGGAGCGTTAGGGTTAGACACTAGAGGGAAGGTTAGGCTGTGGGAGGGGAGCGTTAGGGCTAGGCACTAGAGGGAAGCTTAGGCTGTGGGAGGGCAGCATTAGGATTGGGCACTACTGTAGAGGGAAGGTTGGGCTGTGGGAGGGTGAGAGTTAGGCACTAGAGGGAAGACTAGACTATGGGAGGGGAGCATTAGGATTAGGTACTAGAGGGAAGGTTAGGCTGTGGGAGGGGGAGAGTTGGGCACTAGAGGGAAGGTTAGGCTGTGGGAGGGGGAGAGTTGGGCACTAGAGGGAAGGTTAGGCTGTGGGAGGGGGGAGAGTTGGGCACTAGAGGGAAGGTTAGGCTGTGGGAGGGGGAGAGTTAGGCACTAGAGGGAATGCTAGGCTGTGGGAGGGGGGCGTTAGGCACTAGAGGGAAGGTTAGGCTGTGGGAGGGGAGCGTTAGGCACCAGAGCAGGGGTCTTCAAACTTGGCCCTCCAGATGCTGTGGAACTACACATCCCAGCATGCACTGCACATAGTTTTAGCATGCTGTTATATCAAAAAGGTGGCAGTGCATGCTGGGATGTATAGTTCCACAGCAGCTGGAGGGCCAAGTTTGAAGACCCCCTGCACTAGAGGGAAGGTTAGGCTGTGGGAGGGGAGCGTTAGGGTTAGACACTAGAGGGAAGGTTAGGCTGTGGGAGGGGAGCGTTAGGGCTAGGCACTAGAGGGAAGGTTAGGCTGTGGGAGGGGAGCGTTAGGGTTAGACACTAGAGGGAAGGTTAGGCTGTGGGAGGGGAGTGTTAGGCACTAGAGGGAAGGTTAGGCTGTGGGAGGGGGAGAGTTAGGCACTAGAGGGAAGGTTAGGCTGTGGGAGGGGGAGAGTTAGGCACTAGAGGGAAGGTTAGGCTGTGGGAGGGGAGTGTTGGGCACTAGAGGGAAGGTTAGGCTGTGGGCGGGGAGCATTAGGGTTAGGCACTAGAGGGAAGGTTAGACTGTGGGTGGGGAATGTTAGGCACTAGAGGGAAGGTTACGCTGTGGGCGGGGAGCATTAGGGCTAGGCACTAGAGAGAAGGTTAGGCTGTGGGTGGGGAACGTTAGGCACTAGAGCAGGGGTCTTCAAACTTGGCCCTCCAGATGCTGTGGAACTACACATCCCAGCATGCACTGCACATAGTTTTAGCATGCTGTTATATCAAAAAGGTGGCAGTGCATGCTGGGATGTGTAGTTCCACAGCAGCTGGAGGGCCAAGTTTGAAGACCCCTGCACTAGAGGGAAGGTTAGGCTGTGGGCGGGGAGCATTAGGGTTAGGCACTAGAGGGAAGGTTAGACTGTGGGTGGGGAATGTTAGGCACTAGAGGGAAGGTTACGCTGTGGGCGGGGAGCATTAGGGCTAGGCACTAGAGAGAAGGTTAGGCTGTGGGTGGGGAACGTTAGGCACTAGAGGGAAGGTTAGGCTGTGGGAGGGGAGCGTTGGGCACTAGAGGGAAGGTTAGGCTGTGGGCGGGGAGCATTAGGGTTAGGCACTAGAGGGAAGGTTAGACTGTGGGTGGGGAATGTTAGGCACTAGAGGGAAGGTTACGCTGTGGGCGGGGAGCATTAGGGCTAGGCACTAGAGGGAAGGTTAGGCTGTGGGAGGGGAGCGTTAGGCACTAGAGGGAAGGTTAGGCTGTGGGAGGGGAGCGTTGGGCACTAGAGGGAAGGTTAGGCTGTGGGCGGGGAGCATTAGGGTTAGGCACTAGAGGGAAGGTTAGACTGTGGGTGGGGAATGTTAGGCACTAGAGGGAAGGTTACGCTGTGGGCGGGGAGCATTAGGGCTAGGCACTAGAGAGAAGGTTAGGCTGTGGGTGGGGAACGTTAGGCACTAGAGCAGGGGTCTTCAAACTTGGCCCTCCAGATGCTGTGGAACTACACATCCCAGCATGCACTGCACATAGTTTTAGCATGCTGTTATATCAAAAAGGTGGCAGTGCATGCTGGGATGTGTAGTTCCACAGCAGCTGGAGGGCCAAGTTTGAAGACCCCTGCACTAGAGGGAAGGTTAGGCTGTGGGAGGGGAGCGTTAGGGCTAGGCACTAGAGGGAAGGTTAGGCTGTGGGAGGGGAGCGTTAGGGTTAGACACTAGAGGGAAGGTTAGGCTGTGGGAGGGGAGCGTTAGGGTTAGACACTAGAGGGAAGGTTAGGCTGTGGGAGGGGAGTGTTGGGCACTAGAGGGAAGTTTAGGCTGTGGGAGGGGAGCGTTAGGGTTAGACACTAGAGGGAAGGTTAGGCTGTGGGAGGGGAGTGTTAGGCACTAGAGGGAAGGTTAGGCTGTGGGAGGGGAGCGTTAGGGTTAGACACTAGAGGGAAGGTTAGGCTGTGGGAGGGGAGCGTTAGGCACTAGAGGGAGGGTTAGGCTGTGGGAGGGGAGCGTTGGGCACTAGAGGGAAGGTTAGGCTGTGGGAGGGGAGCGTTAGGCACTAGAGGGAAGCTTAGGCTGTGGGAGGGCAGCATTACGATTGGGCACTACTGTAGAGGGAAGGTTGGGCTGTGGGAGGTTGAGAGTTAGGCACTAGAGGGAAGACTAGACTATGGGAGGGGAGCATTCGGATTAGGTACTAGAGGGAAGGTTAGGCTGTGGGAGGGGGAGAGTTGGGCACTAGAGGGAAGGTTAGGCTGTGGGAGGGGGAGAGTTGGGCACTAGAGGGAAGGTTAGGCTGTGGGAGGGGGAGAGTTGGGCACTAGAGGGAAGGTTAGGCTGTGGGAGGGGGAGAGTTAGGCACTAGAGGGAATGTTAGGCTGTGGGAGGGGAGCGTTAGGCACTAGAGGGAAGGTTAGGCTGTGGGAGGGGAGCGTTAGGCACCAGAGCAGGGGTCTTCAAACTTGGCCCTCCAGATGCTGTGGAACTACACATCCCAGCATGCACTGCACATAGTTTTAGCATGCTGTTATATCAAAAAGGTGGCAGTGCATGCTGGGATGTGTAGTTCCACAGCAGCTGGAGGGCCAAGTTTGAAGACCCCTGCACTAGAGGGAAGGTTAGGCTGTGGGAGGGGAGCGTTAGGGCTAGGCACTAGAGGGAAGGTTAGGCTGTGGGAGGGGAGCGTTAGGGCTAGGCACTAGAGGGAAGGTTAGGCTGTGGGAGGGGAGCGTTAGGGTTAGACACTAGAGGGAAGTTTAGGCTGTGGGAGGGGAGCGTTAGGGTTAGACACTAGAGGGAAGGTTAGGCTGTGGGAGGGGAGTGTTGGGCACTAGAGGGAAGTTTAGGCTGTGGGAGGGGAGCGTTAGGGTTAGACACTAGAGGGAAGGTTAGGCTGTGGGAGGGGAGTGTTAGGCACTAGAGGGAAGGTTAGGCTGTGGGAGGGGAGCGTTAGGGTTAGACACTAGAGGGAAGGTTAGACTGTGGGAGGGGAGCGTTAGGCACTAGAGGGAGGGTTAGGCTGTGGGAGGGGAGCGTTGGGCACTAGAGGGAAGGTTAGGCTGTGGGAGGGGAGCGTTAGGCACTAGAGGGAAGCTTAGGCTGTGGGAGGGCAGCATTACGATTGGGCACTACTGTAGAGGGAAGGTTGGGCTGTGGGAGGTTGAGAGTTAGGCACTAGAGGGAAGACTAGACTATGGGAGGGGAGCATTCGGATTAGGTACTAGAGGGAAGGTTAGGCTGTGGGAGGGGGAGAGTTGGGCACTAGAGGGAAGGTTAGGCTGTGGGAGGGGGAGAGTTGGGCACTAGAGGGAAGGTTAGGCTGTGGGAGGGGGAGAGTTGGGCACTAGAGGGAAGGTTAGGCTGTGGGAGGGGGAGAGTTAGGCACTAGAGGGAATGTTAGGCTGTGGGAGGGGAGCGTTAGGCACTAGAGGGAAGGTTAGGCTGTGGGAGGGGAGCGTTAGGCACCAGAGCAGGGGTCTTCAAACTTGGCCCTCCAGATGCTGTGGAACTACACATCCCAGCATGCACTGCACATAGTTTTAGCATGCTGTTATATCAAAAAGGTGGCAGTGCATGCTGGGATGTGTAGTTCCACAGCAGCTGGAGGGCCAAGTTTGAAGACCCCTGCACTAGAGGGAAGGTTAGGCTGTGGGAGGGGAGCGTTAGGGTTAGACACTAGAGGGAAGGTTAGGCTGTGGGAGGGGAGCGTTAGGGCTAGGCACTAGAGGGAAGGTTAGGCTGTGGGAGGGGAGCGTTAGGGTTAGACACTAGAGGGAAGGTTAGGCTGTGGGAGGGGAGCGTTAGGCACTAGAGGGAAGGTTAGGCTGTGGGAGGGGAGCGTTAGGGTTAGACACTAGAGGGAAGGTTAGGCTGTGGGAGGGGAGCTTTAGGCACTAGAGGGAAGGTTAGGCTGTGGGAGGGGAGCGTTGGGCACTAGAGGGAAGGTTAGGCTGTGGGAGGGGAGCGTTGGGCACTAGAGGGAAGCTTAGGCTGTGGGAGGGCAGCATTAGGATTGGGCACTACTGTAGAGGGAAGGTTGGGCTGTGGGAGGGTGAGAGTTAGGCACTAGAGTGAAGGTTAGGCTGTGGGAGGGGGAGAGTTAGGCACTAGAGGGAATGTTAGGCTGTGGGAGGGGGAGAGTTAGGCACTAGAGGGAATGTTAGGCTGTGGGAGGGGAGCGTTAGGCACTAGAGGGAAGGTTAGGCTGTGGGAGGGGAGCGTTAGGCACCAGAGGGAAGGTTAGGCTGTGGGAGGGGAGCGTTAGGAACTAGAGGGAAGGCTAGGCTGTGGGAGGGGAGCGTTGGGCACTAGAGGGAAGGTTAGGCTGTGGGAGGGGAGCGCTAGGCACTAGAGGGAAGGTTAGGCTGTGGGAGGGGAGCGTTAGGCACTAGAGGGAAGGTTAGGCTGTGGGAGGGGAGCGTTAGGCACTAGAGGGAAGGTTAGGCTGTGGGAGGGGAGCATTATGTTAAGCACTAGGTGGAGAGTTGGAGGTTAGAATTAGCGATACTTACGCTGGAAGTCATCAGGTTGTCACCACCAGACCCAGAAGATGCCATTATAGCAGCCGTATCCGCTGAACCAGGTGATATGCGAGCTGCGCACGAGTCTTGGGGAAAGTCATCTCCAGGAGAGCCTGTTATTATTATTATATGTGATGTCTCGGCATGATGTCTGTGATAAACAACCACAGTAATTGATTAGCGCTACAAATAGTGCCGATAACGTTCAAGATGGGAAAAAATGCAGAGAATCCTCTCCGTTAATTTGTTTATTAACATTTATAGCCCACTAGCATATTCTGTACAATAGAGGAAAATAATAAACACCTGTAAAACATAATGCGGAATCTTTACTGAAAAACCTATGTAAGTGACTGAATTAATGGAATCCGTATAATTATTATCCTTTATTTATATGGCGCCACAAGGGTTCCGCAGTCCCTTATAAAGTACATTAAAAACAAGGAAGTGTACAAGAAACCAGTGACAATGTGTGTATATATATTTTTTGCTGGATTAGCAATCATAACATTCAAGTAAGCAACAAAGTTAGTACTCCCGCTACGCTGTATTAGCGGCGCCCTGCTAAAACAGCCTGCCCTGAGCCTTCCTCACAATGCACACAGCATCTCTTCACCATGAGGGGAGAGCTTAGGGGTAGCCCAGCACACCCCCAAGTGTGACAATTTAGAGATGTCACAAAGAAACGTCCCTCCCCGATTGGCCACGCCTTCGGCATGTGCAGAAGTGCCCTGCCCACTTTCTAGCGGGAACACTACTTCAAGTGTTAGGTACCCTAGTAAGGAGTAGATGAAAATGTCAGGAGAAGCACAAGAGGGTAGAGGGCCCTGCTCGTGAGAGCTTACATTCTAATGAGGAGGGGTGACAGATGGGGTACAAAGGGAGGAAGGAGCATGTAACAGTGGGTTAGGATGAGAGCTGGAAGGCTATGATGAAGTAGTGGGTCTTGAGAGCGCGTTTGAAGATTTGTTGAGAGCTGAAGGAGAGTCTGAGAGGGAGAGCGTTCCAGAGGTAGTGGCTTTACCACTAAGATCTCTTTTCATGGCATGCAGCTGCAAGGCTAGTGTCTTTCCGGCACATCAGTCAGTGGAGAATAACAGGAGTCTAATACTAAAGATTACAACGGGTTTGGTGTGAATAGTAGGCGGCTGAATTGATGCTGGTTCAAATCCTGACTGGGGCGGTAAGTACCCTAACCGACTGGAGTGAATGAAAACTTCAGTCCCTTTCAGCTTTCCATGTCACAGCCAATGAGAAAGCAATGGATGATCATACAGGCCGGAGGCAAGTCAGCACAAGGAATGGGCTCTACAATAGGAAGCTTTCCAAATGCTGATAGTTTCCCTCAGATGGACAAATCTGGTAATAAAGCAGAATGCCGATGAACCAGGGACAGAAGGGGTAGATGCATCAACAATCTTCTGCAACTTTCTGTCCATGTCCTGCTAAGGAGGAGGAAGAGCGATGGCAATTCATCCATTCTGACCACGGCACCTGGCATGGTTACACTTGGCCCAGGAGGTGCATCAGGAGGAACCATGGCCTCTACTGCTTTGTCCAGACCTGTTGTTTTTGGTGTACAGTCTTTCAACCAAATGTGCAGCAGCTAAATTTGATGGGGTAGAAATTTGCAAGAGATAAAGGAATAGGAGCCTCTGTTAGAATAATTGCTTAAAATGCTCCTGCAGATGGTCTGATTGGGAGATCGCATCTTATGAGCAGTTTAATATTTGAGATGCCTGACCTCCCGATATTTTTCGGAACGTAGCACTCAGCTAGAGCTAACTCTGTGTACGGGGCACACACTCATCGGATAATTGTTCAGAGTATCTGATCTGCTAAGTGATCGGAATAGTGTGTACCAGGCTTATGCTGGGTACACACTGACCAACATATTGGCCGTTCAATTGTTATAAGGACAGCCATGGACTGTGTCAGACAGGGAATATCCGGGTACACCTTTCATTGTTATTCCTCAATACATTAATGAGCTATTCACCCTCTTACGTTTCAGAAACGTAGTGTCTGTCTGTACTGACACAGACTGGAGGAAGTTCAGGGATCTAGTATCTGGAGGAGGCCGTGGGATAAACGTATGGTGCTTTGCTCTTCCCCAGCTGTGGACATGTCTCTCTGGAAAGTGGCGGTCCTGTGGTCCATTGTCTTTGTGGCAGTAGCAGTGAGTGAGCCTCTGGTCTACAAGGACTGTGGTGAGTATAGTGGAGAGAAGGGTGGGACTGACCAGTAATAATAATAAGGCTGTGTTAATGACCTTCTGATTGTACTTCCAGGCTGCGAGCAGGGAAAACTGATCAGCGTGGATGTGTCTCCTTGTCCCACACAGCCGTGTCCCCTAGTGAGAGGCAACACCTACGTCATCAATGTGACCTTTACCAGCAGTAAGCTGTGATTCTTGTCTCGTGTTGCTGCGTTCTCTCTCTGTGTGTGGGTGATCCTTGTAACTCAGCTGCTTTGTATCGTTTTTGTAGATGAGGACTCCCCGAACTGTTCGGCGATCGTGTACGGTTATATTGCTGGAGTACCTGTGCCGTTCCCACTTCCAGAATCAGATGGGTGTAAAAGTGGGATTTCCTGCCCTGTGAAGAATGGTCAAACATACACTTACCTGACCAAGATGTTTATCAAGCCAGCGTACCCTAAAGTGAGTCACCCCCGGGCTTCATTAGTAATGAATTAAATGTCAGCGTCAGCAGAGTAATCATTCATCCACATCTTTGTTTAGAATAGACATTTTAAGTCTTACGTATGCCCTGTGTCAGCCCCCTGAAACAATGGGACAGTACTGCAGGAGGTGGTGGGATATAGCCCAGGGTGGCTTTGGTAGCTTGTGGTAATGACACTGTATGACTGAGACGACCCTCTCTCCCCTTAGGTGAGGCTGATTGTGCGCTGGGAGCTGCGGGATTTCGCTAACACGAATTACTTCTGCTGGGACATTCCCGTACGCATCATCGATGGCTAAAGACGCTGCAACTCTAATGCTTCAACCAGCAATCTATGTCCCTATCTTAACTTATCTGGTAATAATTCTGTGTGTCTCTCGCTCTCTCTCGACTGCTGTGCAGTTATAACACTTTAAGCCTTTAGATTCATAGTAAAAATAAAAGGGGACAATGATGTATTTTTGCTAAGATTTTTAATAAAAAAAAAAAATAAATTCCAACTGATATGAACTGCCAATTAACACGTGTTCGATGCTCTGGTAATGATCAACTAAGCCAATAAAGTATTGTCTGTGTTGCTTTAGAACAGCTGTTTCTTTCCACCATGAGTTACGGTAAGTCCATATGCCCAGGGGAAGACACTGGGGTCTGTCGTTGTGCTCTTTAGCCAGAGATGAGGGGTAATGTTCTCACACCCTGACGTCCCAGTGTGACAGCGGAAGCCTAGGAATGGCTCGGAGCTTTGTCCCATCCAGTGTAAGCCTTGGCATCACATCTAGGCAGGAGTTTGTGCTTCTCTTAGGTGCTGTTCGTTCCACCATATGGGAACGTCATATTTGTGAACTTCAGTAGAATCAACACCCACTGTGGGTGAACTGTGAGCCAGGGTCCATTACACCATCCCAAATCCTTCACAGCCCTCGCTAATGGCGAGTTTCAGCATCCTGTGCATCTCGTCGTAGGAATCGTAGGTGGGCAGACAAAGCTGGTTGAAACTAAGGGAGAAAGAAAGATCCTTTTTAAAGAAACTTTGTGGGCAGGTGTACTAAGCCCTGGAACGTGATAAACTACCAACCAATCCGTTCCTAACTGTCATATTTCAAACACGGCCTGTAATGGCGCATACACAGCGTCAGATCTGTCAGATGAACGATTTTACCAATGATGTCAGACAGTATTAAAATGATTGCAGTCAGATTTTGACGATTTCAAACACAGACTGTCAGATATCGTTATCTGACATGTGGGAACGCTCATCGTTCATTGTTGCAGAACCCACGTGTTACATTTTTTTCAGATCTGAATGATTTTTAAAATAATTATCGTTCATATCTGACAACAAATCTGACCGTGTGTATGCACCATAACATGAGTTAGGAGCTTAGTGGCCGGTAGTTTATCACTCTCCAATTTATCACTTCCCAGAGCCTAGTACAACTTCCCCTTTATGTGTAACTATTACCTACAATGCATCATAGGAGGACAGTGTCCAAAGGGTTTATTTACTCAGAGTCCTGATGTGTTTTAAGCCTGAAATAAGAGGACAATGTGTTCAATAGCACACATTGCTATGGTTGCTCATAGTAACCAACCAGCTTCTGTCATTTGTCTAGCACAGCCTGTAAAATGACAGAGAAAGTATCAACCAACCATCTTCTAAGATTTGATAAATCTCACCCTAAACCTTTTACATTTCAAGCTGAGGGGGGTGGTCTGTCCTACCACTAAGGTGTCAATACTAACTGCCTGCTGCTATAACATTCGTTTATAGGACAGACAAACCCTGGCGCCGTCTCTGACACAACCGATGGACAGGGGTAATAAATCCAACCTAAATATGGAACATTATTGTCATTTATGAACGCTGAGAAGTGCAGCGGTTTTGCTCTTTAAATTATTTCCGCTTTAAATCTACAGCTGAAGTTATGCTGCTTCACTCAGCATGCAGCCTGTTACATAACACCCCCCCCCCCCCATTTAAAAGACTTAAACAAAAAAAACCACACAAACTAAAAATAGAAAAAAGCAAAACAATATAAACCATAAAATGAATGGTAAAAACAGAGTTAGGGTCTCACGTGTAGTCTGCATTTCCTGGAGGGTCACCGCTGCTTCTTCAGGCAGATGGGGTTAAAAAAAGCGGTGGTGACCCTCTGCGAAACGCGTTTCATTTGGACTGTGCTACAAAGGCCTTAAACAAACCCCACCGGGAGAAGTGGTTAGTAACATTAAACAGTCTGTACAGCTCCTGCCAGGGTGGCAAAGTAACTTAACCACACATACCCCTAATCCTGTGCTGCGCTCCTATTGCAGCTCCTCACGTATAAACTCCCAGTTCTTTTAGTGGAGGGAGATACACTTCCACATTGGTATAACGTGTCACTAGGAACTTGCAGGGTAATATGCAATTATTTTAGGTTCACCAGTATAACACTGTGGGCTCAGTGCAAGGCGAATTGAATAGTGCGGGGAAGGAGTGCCTGGAGCTATTCAGTTCAGCGCGCTGTTGCGCCCGCCTGACTGATTTATTCTCGCATCTCTCCTTGGGTGCGAGCAGAAGTCTGGCAAAACTGCTGGCGCGATGCCGTTTTCTGCCCTTAGCGAGGCTGAAACAGCATCGCGCCGGGCAGTTTAGTCTGAGGATGCCGGTTCTCGCGTCTAAACACCATGTTTAGGGGACGCGAGAACGGGCATTCTCTGACAGGAGCACGCTGAATTGAATAGCTCTGAGAGCTCCTTCCCGGCGCTATTCAATGTGCATTGAATTGAGCCTTATGTGGGTCCCAATGGTCAGCAGGTTGCTCAAAATGGACTGGTTCCTGAGGCCAATTCGGTATCCGGACTATAGATAGTTAAAAGGTCGACAATGTCTAGATAGGCAACAGGGGGTAAATGTACTAAAGTGAGAGTTTTTAGAAGTGAGTTTTAAAAGTGATGTTGCCCATAGCAACCAGATTTTAGCTATTATCTTCTAGAAGGTGCTAGTTAAATGTTAAGTAGAATCTGATTGCTATGGGCAACATCACTTTTAAAACTCACTTCTAAAAACTCTCACTTTAGCAAATTTACCCCTAGATGTTAGACAGTCAGTAGGTTGACATTTTTTTTGTTAGGCGCTTACCTGAAGGTTAGGGAGGGAACCCTCCCTCCTGGTGCCTAACCCTAACCGTCCCTTTTAGTGCCTAACTAGAAGGGATGGTTGTACCGGTCGACCTTCCATGTCAACCTTTAGTGTCGACTTACTGTGTCTAACATCTGGTGTCTATCTTTTATTCCTCACCCAGCTAGTTATAAAAACTGCATCCATCCCCTTATCCTACACTCGTACAGCCCATGGAAGCTTTCCCTAGTACTGGTACTAAGGACCTTTACTGGAGACTAGTACAGCGAATAAGGATCCAATGCACCAAGCTAACCCAACTCCAACTGGATGATTGCTGCCTGTTAATCAGAAGCTGGATAGTGCAGTCTCTCCAGGAGGGAGGGAAATAGCTGTACAGCAGAGTTTATTAATACAAAACCCAAGAGCTGTCTCCAGGACACTGACTACTTACCAGGTGTGGGCAGTAGGCAGCGTGCCATGGGCAGGGGAACCAATGATTTGAAAGCTTGGACACAGGGCTGCAAATCCGCCAGGGGGAAGCTGAGAGGATCCTGTCGTAAACTGCAGCAGACGGGCCAACTCCTCCTGTGTGAAGCTGCAAACTACAGCCCAGAACCAGTGCATGACCTGTAAAATAATGCCACGCATGTAACTCACAGAATAGCGCAGAGGAGCCACAACACACGAGTACCACAGGATGGCGCAGAGGAGCCACAACACACGAGTGCCACAGGATGGAGCAGAGGAGCCACACCACACGAGTACCACAGGATGGCGCAGAGGAGCCACAACACACGAGTGCCACAGGATGGAGCAGAGGAGCCACACCACACGAGTGCCACAGGATGGAGAGGAGAAGCCACACCACACGAGTACCACAGGATGGAGAGAAGCCACACCACACGGTACCACAGGATGGAGAGGAGGAGCCACACCACACGGTACCACAGGATGGAGAGGAGGAGCCACACCACACAAGTACCACAGGATGGCGTGGAGGAACCACACCACACGAGTACCACAGGATGGAGAGGAGGAGTCACACCACACGGTACCACAGGATGGAGAGGAGGAGCCACACCACACGAGTACCACAGGATGGAGAGGAGGAGCCACACCACACGAGTACCACAGGATGGAGAGGAGGAGTCACACCACACGAGTACCACAGGATGGAGAGGAGGAGCCACACCACACGAGTACCACAGGATGGAGAGGAGGAGCCACACCACACGAGTACCACAGGATGGAGAGGAGGAGTCACACCACACGAGTACCACAGGATGGAGAGGAGGAGCCACACCACACGAGTATCACAGGATGGAGAGGAGGAGCCACACCACACGAGTATCACAGGATGGAGAGGAGGAGCCACACCACACGAGTATCACAGGATGGTGAGCAGCCACAACACACGAGTACCACAGGATGGAGAGGAGGAGTCACACCACACGAGTACCACAGGATGGAGAGGAGGAGTCACACCACACGAGCACCACAGGATGGAGAGGAGGAGTCACACCACACGAGTACCACAGGATGGAGAGGAGGAGCCACACCACACGAGTACCACAGGATGGCGAGGAGGAGCCACACCACACGAGTACCACAGGATGGCGAGGAGGAGCCACACCACACGAGTACCACAGGATGGCGAGGAGGAACCACACCACAAGATGGAGAGGAGGAGTCACACCACACGAGTACCACAGGATGGAGAGGAGGAGTCACACCACACGAGTACCACAGGATGGAGAGGAGGAGCCACACCACACGAGTACCACAGGATGGAGAGGAGGAGCCACACCACACGAGTACCACAGGATGGAGAGGAGGAGTCACACCACACGAGTACCACAGGATGGAGAGGAGGAGCCACACCACATGAGTATCACAGGATGGAGAGGAGGAGCCACACTACACGAGTATCACAGGATGGAGAGGAGCAGCCACAACACACGAGTACCACAGGATGGTGAGGAGGAGCCACAACACACGAGTACCACAGGATGGAGAGGAGGAGCCACCCCACACGAGTACCACAGGATGGCGCGGAGGAGCCACAACACACGAGTACCACAGGATGGTGAGGAGGAGCCACACCACGTGATAGAAGGGGATGGCAAAGAGTACCACAGGATGGTGAGGAGCCACACCACGTGATAGAAGGGGATGGCAAAGAGTACCAAAGGATGGGAACAGGACAAGATGGCAATGTACAGCAGTACCACATGCTGGGAAGAGGGGCTGTGGGCACGTAAGGCTACAACAGGATGGTAGAGGTGCGGAGCATGATGAACGTTACTTCTGTTGCTAGAGATAAACGATTATAACCCATTGATTATGTAATAGCTAATGACACAATCAGGAACAAAGGGCTGAAGACACAATTTAGCTGGTGGTTGGTTTACACCAATTAAATCACAAGTGTCAGAAAGGGTCTGGGGGGAAATGTTCATAGTAAGTTGATAGCATTACCTTCTCCCGGAAGAGCCAGGACCCTCCAATGACCACAGCATGAGCCTGGAAGTCCTGGACGGCAATGTGCCCGGTGCCGCACATCAGGAGCTGCAAAAGGAAACGTCAATAAGCAGACACTCTCCAGCCATCCCATACCCAGAACCAGTGCACAGGGTCCAGCTGCAGGTCTTAGACTGGTCACCAGCGCTCCTGACTATGGGAGAGACGAGGAATAGTTCCTGTGAAGTACCCCGAGCTGCTGAGTCTATGGATAGTAATTGCCAGTTACTGACGCCAATGATTCTCATCCTCCTTATACAGACAGATTTCTCGCTCACAGTTACTCCACCAGCGGATTGATGGACTTGGAATGCAGGTAAAATGTTATATTCATCTGTGCTCTCCACTATTTGTCTAAAGCTCATATGTTTTTAGACCCGTAATACATACACCCATACCTGCAGCTTATACAAGGGCTGGGGCCCACGTAGGACATTTGCCACAGACAGTGGTGGACATAGAGCCAATGCCTACTCTTCTATAGACCCAGATGTCAGGGATAGTTACGAGGGACGTGAAATTATCCTGGATGAGGAGGGGGTGGGATACTCTTCACCATTAGGGATGTCCTCTGAATGTGTCTTATTGAGGGGCAGCGGTGGGAGGTTACTCTTAGCGATAATGCTCTCCCAGTTGTATAAAATAATGACTGGTCACCAGGAGTGGAATTCATTGCTCCCTGCCTTACATGATACCCAGACTATTAAGATGCTAAAATTATTCATCCACTGTGTCTGATCCTAGTGAAGCTAAACAGGGATTCCCTGAGCGCCCCAGGACAGTCCTGGATAGGAATCTAGTGCGCGTTGCGAATGCTCCTCCCTGGGTCAGGGGAATGTCCTCCTTTGGTCTGGGTTATTTATTGTACAGATCGGATGCACTCTCCTGTCCAAGTATCAGGTAACTATACGCAATGGAGAGAGAGAGAGCATTCTGATTAGGGGCAAATTCCCTGTGTCCCCTATGGAGCATGAAGGAGAAACAAAACATAACGTCTTTATGTTCCACGGTGTTTTGAGGAACTTTAAAAACCATAAATAAGTTACATTATTATGTGCTAAAAACTGTTGCAAATGACCTATTGTTATTATCCACACACAAATATATATTGTTATGCAGGGCGCACCCAAAGGGCGCCATCAGGGCAGCAGGTAAGCCACCTTCCCTCGGCCCTGTGTAGCGGTACTAGTTGCACAACCCTTGTTACAGTCTCTCGTTATGTGCTTTGGCTTTCTATATACAAATATAACAGTAATAAATTCCTGACTGACCAGCAGTAATCAGAAGGCAGCATCTGATTGGCTTCACCAGTCACTGTGCTGAATCACATGAGTATAAAGCTCTAATGTACTACCAGTATAATGCCATATAACATGTTTTGTCAGAGGGTAACTTAGGCTGATCTTTGCCATGTAACTCTCATACATTGTAACAGATATTGTAGCGGTCACATAAGAACCCAAGGACAAGGTACTCTGCCCAGGGCCGGCTTCAGTAGGAGCCTCTCCCTGTGCCGAACGAGATGGAGGCGCCTGTAGTCCCTGCGATCGGAAAGGGTATGTGGCCTAATTAACATATGCCACACCCCCTACATGACTTTATTTGGGGGGCGTGCCCGCATAGCACGCCTCCCGTGTAACAGGCTGGGGACGAGCCCAGCACTCCGTCACTAGCTGGGCTGCCCCCAGCTCTCTCCCTGCACTGTATGGATGCCGCGCACATGCGTGCAGCATCCATTCAGCTTCTTCCCGGGGTCCGGCACCGTCGCACAGCTGCGGGGGTGGGGGTGCCCAACCTCCTGACCACCCACGGCTGGAACAGCGGGACTGTCCCGCAGAAATCGGGATGGTTGGGAGGGGTGCGCCCTCTACGGGGTGGCGCCCCTGTTCAGCCGCACTGGTCGAACAGGCCTCGAGCCTGGCTTTTCCATCCACCGCTAATCATGAAATGTACAAATGTGGCTACGACTTTGTTACATGCATATAGAGGACCTGCGCTCAGTAAGGTCCTCTATATGCAAGCAAGTATCCCAAGTAAATTGTCCAAAGATCAAATAAATAACAGGTAGACTTCCAGAAAGAGGATACAGAAAAAATTAAGAGTTATGGTAAAACTTACCTTTGTTAACTCTCTTTCTTCGAAGTCCATAGGGTCCACAGGGATACCATGGGGGTTTAGGTGGAGGTTAGGACCAGACAGTTAAAGCTGTTGACTCCCAGGATGCACTGGTCCTTCCCCCTATACCCCGCCCTCCAGCCAGAGGCCTTTCAGTTAGTTAGCAAGCCAATGGCAGGAGGAGGACAGGAGAGAAGGAAGACTGTGTTTTGCCAGTCAAACGATGGTTAAAAAGAACTCCTCTTCCTTATTATAGTGTGTATACTGAAGTCTGATTGACCAGATTACGGCGTCCTGTAGTGTCCGGTATCTATGTACGTTATCGCTGTGTCCCTGGGTCGGAGTGGTCTGCAGATGTTCTTAGCAGGGTCTTGAGGGGTAAGATGAGTAGTGGCTGGATGCATGTAGGGAGACCCTTGGCTAGGCTTCGGTGCCCGTATGGGACCGTCGGAGGTGAGCAGCTGTCAGCCTGCGACCCCCCAGGTGCCTGATACGGACCGAGACTCCCGTTGCCTGGGGAGGGGATAGTGTGGTGCAGGTTCTCTCAAACCATTACCGCATACCCCTTCCACTGTATGGGACTCACCTGGTGCTCCTCTCGCAGTCTGTCTCCTTCCCCGCCGCTGTTGATGGGAGATCCGTTGCCGCGGTGACTTCCTGGATCTTCCTGCGCTGCGTCCTGTCCTGTTGTTTTTTTTCTGCCCATGTGAGAATGTGAACCACTTCTGACATGGCTGCCCGACTACGAGTGCCTCCTTGGCGATTGAGGTAGGCTACTGCCGTGGCGTTGTGGGACTGTACCTGTATAGGTCGTCCCTGAAGAACATGTTGCGCCAGAGTGAGGGATTTGTATACTGCTCGGAGTTCCAACACGTTGATTGGTAGAGCTGTCTCGATCAGTGTCCACTGGCCCAAGATGGAGTGCAGCCCGGTCACCACGGCCCAACCCGAGACTGGCATCCATCGTCAGGATCACCCAGTCCGGGACTGTGAAGGGGCGTCCTCTGGTTAGGTGAGACGTCTGTAACCACCATGAGGAGGACAGATGAACCTTTGGAGAGAGAACCATTGTTTGGGACTTTAATAGATAAGGCAATTCGTTCCACCTGGAGAGGATCAGGAGTTGCAGAGGTCCTGAGTGGAATTGGGCATACTCCACCAAGTAGAAGGTGGAGACCATGGATCCCAGGACCTGCATTGCTGAGTGAATGGACACTCAGTGACTGTTGAGTAGTTTGCGTACACGTTGTTGCAGTGTGGAGATCTTGTCCACTGTTCGAAAGATTCTTTGAGCATGAGAATCTAGGAGAGCCCCCAGATGGACCATTCTTTGTGAAGGAACCAAGGAAGATAACCGTCCGTGATTCTGCAGAAAGGCAATGGTAACCTGAAGGTGTTGTTGAAGAGCCTCTGGGGAGTGTGCTAATAGCAAGAGGTTGCCCAGGTATGGTAGCAGTCTGACTCTCTGACGGAGGTGAGCTGCCATAACTGCCATAATCCTGGTAAAAACCCGTGGGGCTGTAGAAAGTCCAAAGGGCAGAGCCTGGAACTGGAATTGTTGCTGTAGAACAGCAAACCTGAGAAATATCTGGTGAGAAGACGCTTTAGGTATATGTAAGTAAGCATCCTGAATATCCAGTGACACCATAAAGTCCCCAGGCTCCATAGCTAGGACTATAGAGTGCAGGGTTGCCATCTGAAAACTGGGCACCCTGATAAATTTGTTCAGGAATTTGAGGTTGAAAATAGGCCGGTAAGACCCATTTGGCTTCTGACCAGAAACAAGGTGGAATAATAACCTGTCCCTCTCTGAGATAGAGGGACCGGAACTATCACCCTCGCCTGCAGTAATGACTGAATAGCAGGCCCTTAATTGGGTCCAAGTAAGGGCCTATGCAGAAAAAATAGTGGGGTGGTCGTCTTAGGAAAGAGAGGGCGTACCCGTAAGAGACCACTTCCTGTACCCAAGCGTCTGAGGTAATTTGACGCCAGCGCTGGGCAAAGAGAAGAAGGCTCCTATCCTGGGATCCCCCAGAGGGAGGCCCGCCCCGTCAGGCGGTCGGTTTAGCCTCCGATTTAGCAGTAGGACAGAGGGTGGCCCAGGCCTGCTTGGGCCGAGGTTTGGCTGACTTAGGTTTTCCTTGGGGACGAAAGACTTTAAAAGACGTTGTCCCTTTAGCAGCCGTTGCAGATGGCAGAAAAGCAGTGTTAGAGGCCGCCAAAGAGGTGACAATCTTGTCCAAGTCAGGGCCAAAAAGAATGTCCTCCATGTAAGGGAGCGATTCTAAGGCCTTCTTAGAGTCTCCATCCACCCCAAGCAATAGCCATGGATGGGCGAGCAGAGGCTCCTGAATGAGAATACATACATTTCAGACCCGCTTCTACCTTTATATCTGTTGGATCCTTCAGCGAGGAAGCAGAAGGAATAGGTAAAGTAGAACTCTTGATCAACCGCGTGATAGGAGAGTCCACTGCAGGGGGAGTCTCCCACTTCGTACAATGATCAGCTGGAAAAGGATAACAATGGGTCAGTCTTTTATGTGGCTGAAACCTTTTACTGGGCGTCTGCCAGGCAGCCATCACATGGTCAACTAGCTAATCAGATATAGGGAACGCTGCAGAATTAACCTTTTGTTTTTTAAAAAGAGGGTGCTTTGACTTTGCAGCGGGTTCATCATCTTCTATGTGATGTATATCTCTAACCGCTGGTACTAGGGCAGGGATATTAATCTTTGCCTGCAGTTCCTCCTCCCCTGAGGGAGACTCAGTAGTAGATAAGTCAGCCTTTCCTGCCTCGTCAGGAACGTGGAATGAGAGGAAACCAGAGGACATTTATTTTTACTGGGAAGTGGATTTCTCTCCCTGTAATAAATTTTAAACAGCTGTGGATACCATCATCTCTAAAGGTAGCTGGCACAGGAGGCACTGGTAGAGTTTGTGCTTGTTGTGGCAACTCCATAGGGGGAATTACAGCCTGTACCTGTTGTGGCAGCCCCAAAGGAGGAATTACTGCCGGGACTGTTAGGTGGTGTATTTAGCACCTGAGTAAAGGAAACCCAGGGGGGGCTTTGGACAGGGGCTGGGGGAACTGATGGGCCTGGGGTATTATAACAGGTGGCACAAAGTCCCTCTTGGATTAAATCATCCACATGTAATCCTGCTGCCCATGACGTACATGAGAGCAGTGTGGGTGCAGCAGCTATTGTTACTCTTGCCTGTGTTAGACATACTGCAGAGTAGTATAGCACTATGGTATGAGGCAGTATACAACCACTGAGTATGTGACAAAAGTCAAAATCAAGGGGAAGTAATATAAATAGCCTGTTCAAGCCTGTATTAAGATGTAGAACTTCAACACATTTATGGCACTATGTATAGTGCAACTGCCCCAGTATGCGAGAACTTCACAACTCCAGTGAGAAATGAAGTGTATATGGACCCTTAATACACCGGTATTGTTAGGGACAGAGAGAAAAAAGTGATAGGCAAAGTTGGACAGAATATGAGAATATCAAAACAGACACACACAGCGCTAGCAAATTACATACAATGCAGAAAAGTAACTGCACAATTGGCACTACTCTGTCTGGTAGGCTATAGTGCTACGTAACCTAGCTCCAGGGAGAGGAATGTAGGGGGACCCGGACCCAGCTTTTCCCTCAGAGAGTTGTGGCTGAGCCTTGGAGAAGATGGCCGCAGGAGACCTCTGAGGGGGCGTGGCCGGAGAGGAAATGCAGCTCAGAGCGGTTTAGACCCTGCGGAATGGCAGCTACGTTTATAGGTTCCTGTACATCTATCAGTACTGACTGCAGATCGTCCATCCATAATGTAGCCAGCATGAGGCAGCTACGTTTATAGGTTCCTGTACATTTATCGGTAATGACTGCAGATCGTCCATCCATAATTTAGCCAGCATGGGGCAGCTTCATATATAGGTTCCTGTACATCTATCAGTACTGACTGCAGATCGTCCATCCATAATTTAGCCAGCATGGGGCAGCTTCATATATAGGTTCCTGTACATCTATCAGTACTGACTGCAGATCATCCATCCATAATTTAGCCAGCATGGGGCAGCTTCATATATAGGTTCCTGTACATCTATCAGTACTGACTGCAGATCGTCCATCCATAATGTAGCCAGCATGAGGCAGCTACGTTTATAGGTTCCTGTACATTTATCGGTAATGACTGCAGATCGTCCATCCATAATTTAGCCAGCATGGGGCAGCTTCATATATAGGTTCCTGTACATCTATCAGTACTGACTGCAGATCATCCATCCATAATTTAGCCAGCATGGGGCAGCTTCATATATAGGTTCCTGTACATCTATCAGTACTGACTGCAGATCATCCATCCATAATTTAGCCAGCATGGGGCAGCTTCATATATAGGTTCCTGTACATCTATCAGTACTGACTGCAGATCATCCATCCATAATTTAGCCAGCATGGGGCAGCTTCATATATAGGTTCCTGTACATCTATCAGTACTGACTGCAGATCGTCCATCCATAATTTAGCCAGCATGGGGCAGCTTCATATATAGGTTCCTGTACATCTATCAGTACTGACTGCAGATCGTCCATCCATAATTTAGCCAGCATGGGGCAGCTTCATATATAGGTTCCTGTACATCTATCAGTACTGACTGCAGATCGTCCATCCATAATTTAGCCAGCATGGGGCAGCTTCATATATAGGTTCCTGTACATCTATCAGTACTGACTGCAGATCGTCCATCCATAATTTAGCCAGCATGGGGCAGCTTCATATATAGGTTCCTGTACATCTATCAGTACTGACTGCAGATCGTCCATCCATAATTTAGCCAGCATGGGGCAGCTTCATATATAGGTTCCTGTACATCTATCAGTACTGACTGCAGATCGTCCATCCATAATTTAGCCAGCATGGGGCAGCTTCATATATAGGTTCCTGTACATCTATCAGTACTGACTGCAGATCGTCCATCCATAATTTAGCCAGCATGGGGCAGCTTCATATATAGGTTCCTGTACATCTATCAGTACTGACTGCAGATCGTCCATCCATAATTTAGCCAGCATGGGGCAGCTTCATATATAGGTTCCTGTACATCTATCAGTACTGACTGCAGATCGTCCATCCATAATTTAGCCAGCATGGGGCAGCTTCATATATAGGTTCCTGTACATCTATCAGTACTGACTGCAGATCGTCCATCCATAATTTAGCCAGCATGGGGCAGCTTCATATATAGGTTCCTGTACATCTATCAGTACTGACTGCAGATCGTCCATCCATAATTTAGCCAGCATGGGGCAGCTTCATATATAGGTTCCTGTACATCTATCAGTACTGACTGCAGATCGTCCATCCATAATTTAGCCAGCATGGGGCAGCTTCATATATAGGTTCCTGTACATCTATCAGTACTGACTGCAGATCGTCCATCCATAATTTAGCCAGCATGGGGCAGCTTCATATATAGGTTCCTGTACATCTATCAGTACTGACTGCAGATCGTCCATCCATAATTTAGCCAGCATGGGGCAGCTTCATATATAGGTTCCTGTACATCTATCAGTACTGACTGCAGATCGTCCATCCATAATTTAGCCAGCATGGGGCAGCTTCATATATAGGTTCCTGTACATCTATCAGTACTGACTGCAGATCGTCCATCCATAATTTAGCCAGCATGGGGCAGCTTCATATATAGGTTCCTGTACATCTATCAGTACTGACTGCAGATCGTCCATCCATAATTTAGCCAGCATGGGGCAGCTTCATATATAGGTTCCTGTACATCTATCAGTACTGACTGCAGATCGTCCATCCATAATTTAGCCAGCATGGGGCAGCTTCATATATAGGTTCCTGTACATCTATCAGTACTGACTGCAGATCGTCCATCCATAATTTAGCCAGCATGGGGCAGCTTCATATATAGGTTCCTGTACATCTATCAGTACTGACTGCAGATCGTCCATCCATAATTTAGCCAGCATGGGGCAGCTTCATATATAGGTTCCTGTACATCTATCAGTACTGACTGCAGATCGTCCATCCATAATTTAGCCAGCATGGGGCAGCTTCATATATAGGTTCCTGTACATCTATCAGTACTGACTGCAGATCGTCCATCCATAATTTAGCCAGCATGGGGCAGCTTCATATATAGGTTCCTGTACATCTATCAGTACTGACTGCAGATCGTCCATCCATAATTTAGCCAGCATGGGGCAGCTTCATATATAGGTTCCTGTACATCTATCAGTACTGACTGCAGATCGTCCATCCATAATTTAGCCAGCATGGGGCAGCTTCATATATAGGTTCCTGTACATCTATCAGTACTGACTGCAGATCGTCCATCCATAATTTAGCCAGCATGGGGCAGCTTCATATATAGGTTCCTGTACATCTATCAGTACTGACTGCAGATCGTCCATCCATAATTTAGCCAGCATGGGGCAGCTTCATATATAGGTTCCTGTACATCTATCAGTACTGACTGCAGATCGTCCATCCATAATTTAGCCAGCATGAGGCAGCTACGTTTATAGGTTCCTGTACATCTATCAGTACTGACTGCAGATCGTCCATCCATAATTTAGCCAGCATGGGGCAGCTTCATATATCGGTTCCTGTACATCTATCAGTACTGACTGCAGATCGTCCATCCATAATTTAGCCAGCATGGGGCAGCTTCATATATAGGTTCCTGTACATCTATCAGTACTGACTGCAGATCGTCCATCCATAATTTAGCCAGCATGGGGCAGCTTCATATATAGGTTCCTGTACATCTATCAGTACTGACTGCAGATCGTCCATCCATAATTTAGCCAGCATGGGGCAGCTTCATATATAGGTTCCTGTACATCTATCAGTACTGACTGCAGATCGTCCATCCATAATTTAGCCAGCATGGGGCAGCTTCATATATAGGTTCCTGTACATCTATCAGTACTGACTGCAGATCGTCCATCCATAATTTAGCCAGCATGGGGCAGCTTCATATATAGGTTCCTGTACATCTATCAGTACTGACTGCAGATCGTCCATCCATAATTTAGCCAGCATGGGGCAGCTTCATATATAGGTTCCTGTACATCTATCAGTACTGACTGCAGATCGTCCATCCATAATTTAGCCAGCATGGGGCAGCTTCATATATAGGTTCCTGTACATCTATCAGTACTGACTGCAGATCGTCCATCCATAATTTAGCCAGCATGGGGCAGCTTCATATATAGGTTCCTGTACATCTATCAGTACTGACTGCAGATCGTCCATCCATAATTTAGCCAGCATGGGGCAGCTTCATATATAGGTTCCTGTACATCTATCAGTACTGACTGCAGATCGTCCATCCATAATTTAGCCAGCATGGGGCAGCTTCATATATAGGTTCCTGTACATCTATCAGTACTGACTGCAGATCGTCCATCCATAATTTAGCCAGCATGGGGCAGCTTCATATATAGGTTCCTGTACATCTATCAGTACTGACTGCAGATCGTCCATCCATAATTTAGCCAGCATGGGGCAGCTTCATATATAGGTTCCTGTACATCTATCAGTACTGACTGCAGATCGTCCATCCATAATTTAGCCAGCATGGGGCAGCTTCATATATAGGTTCCTGTACATCTATCAGTACTGACTGCAGATCGTCCATCCATAATTTAGCCAGCATGGGGCAGCTTCATATATAGGTTCCTGTACATCTATCAGTACTGACTGCAGATCGTCCATCCATAATTTAGCCAGCATGGGGCAGCTTCATATATAGGTTCCTGTACATCTATCAGTACTGACTGCAGATCGTCCATCCATAATTTAGCCAGCATGGGGCAGCTTCATATATAGGTTCCTGTACATCTATCAGTACTGACTGCAGATCGTCCATCCATAATTTAGCCAGCATGGGGCAGCTTCATATATAGGTTCCTGTACATCTATCAGTACTGACTGCAGATCGTCCATCCATAATTTAGCCAGCATGGGGCAGCTTCATATATAGGTTCCTGTACATCTATCAGTACTGACTGCAGATCGTCCATCCATAATTTAGCCAGCATGGGGCAGCTTCATATATAGGTTCCTGTACATCTATCAGTACTGACTGCAGATCGTCCATCCATAATTTAGCCAGCATGGGGCAGCTTCATATATAGGTTCCTGTACATCTATCAGTACTGACTGCAGATCGTCCATCCATAATTTAGCCAGCATGGGGCAGCTTCATATATAGGTTCCTGTACATCTATCAGTACTGACTGCAGATCGTCCATCCATAATTTAGCCAGCATGGGGCAGCTTCATATATAGGTTCCTGTACATCTATCAGTACTGACTGCAGATCGTCCATCCATAATTTAGCCAGCATGAGGCAGCTACGTTTATAGGTTCCTGTACATCTATCAGTACTGACTGCAGATCGTCCATCCATAATTTAGCCAGCATGGGGCAGCTTCATATATCGGTTCCTGTACATCTATCAGTACTGACTGCAGATCGTCCATCCATAATTTAGCCAGCATGGGGCAGCTTCATATATAGGTTCCTGTACATCTATCAGTACTGACTGCAGATCGTCCATCCATAATTTAGCCAGCATGAGGCAGCTACGTTTATAGGTTCCTGTACATCTATCAGTACTGACTGCAGATCGTCCATCCATAATTTAGCCAGCATGGGGCAGCTTCATATATCGGTTCCTGTACATCTATCAGTACTGACTGCAGATCGTCCATCCATAATTTAGCCAGCATGGGGCAGCTTCATATATAGGTTCCTGTACATCTATCAGTACTGACTGCAGATCGTCCATCCATAATTTAGCCAGCATGGGGCAGCTTCATATATCGGTTCCTGTACATCTATCTGTACTGACTGCAGATCGTCCATCCATAATTTAGCCAGCATGGGGCAGCTTCATATATCGGTTCCTGTACATCTATCAGTACTGACTGCAGATCGTCCATCCATAATTTAGCCAGCATGGGGCAGCTTCATATATAGGTTCCTGTACATCTATCAGTACTGACTGCAGATCGTCCATCCATAATTTAGCCAGCATGAGGCAGCTACGTTTATAGGTTCCTGTACATCTATCAGTACTGACTGCAGATCGTCCATCCATAATTTAGCCAGCATGGGGCAGCTTCATATATCGGTTCCTGTACATCTATCAGTACTGACTGCAGATCGTCCATCCATAATTTAGCCAGCATGGGGCAGCTTCATATATAGGTTCCTGTACATCTATCAGTACTGACTGCAGATCGTCCATCCATAATTTAGCCAGCATGGGGCAGCTTCATATATAGGTTCCTGTACATCTATCAGTACTGACTGCAGATCGTCCATCCATAATTTAGCCAGCATGGGGCAGCTTCATATATCGGTTCCTGTACATCTATCTGTACTGACTGCAGATCGTCCATCAATAATTTAGCCAGCATGGGGCAGCTTCATATATAGGTTCCTGTACATCTATCTGTACTGACTGCAGATTGTCCATCCATAATTTAGCCAGCATGGGGCAGCTTCATATATCGGTTCCTGTACATCTATCTGTACTGACTGCAGATCGTCCATCCATAATTTAGCCAGCATGGGGCAGCTTCATATATCGGTTCCTGTACATCTATCAGTACTGACTGCAGATCGTCCATCCATAATTTAGCCAGCATGGGGCAGCTTCATATATAGGTTCCTGTACATCTATCAGTACTGACTGCAGATCGTCCATCCATAATTTAGCCAGCATGAGGCAGCTACGTTTATAGGTTCCTGTACATCTATCAGTACTGACTGCAGATCGTCCATCCATAATTTAGCCAGCATGGGGCAGCTTCATATATCGGTTCCTGTACATCTATCAGTACTGACTGCAGATCGTCCATCCATAATTTAGCCAGCATGGGGCAGCTTCATATATAGGTTCCTGTACATCTATCAGTACTGACTGCAGATCGTCCATCCATAATTTAGCCAGCATGGGGCAGCTTCATATATAGGTTCCTGTACATCTATCAGTACTGACTGCAGATCGTCCATCCATAATTTAGCCAGCATGGGGCAGCTTCATATATAGGTTCCTGTACATCTATCAGTACTGACTGCAGATCGTCCATCCATAATTTAGCCAGCATGGGGCAGCTTCATATATAGGTTCCTGTACATCTATCAGTACTGACTGCAGATCGTCCATCCATAATTTAGCCAGCATGGGGCAGCTTCATATATAGGTTCCTGTACATCTATCAGTACTGACTGCAGATCGTCCATCCATAATTTAGCCAGCATGGGGCAGCTTCATATATAGGTTCCTGTACATCTATCAGTACTGACTGCAGATCGTCCATCCATAATTTAGCCAGCATGGGGCAGCTTCATATATAGGTTCCTGTACATCTATCAGTACTGACTGCAGATCGTCCATCCATAATTTAGCCAGCATGAGGCAGCTACCTTTATAGGTTCCTGTACATCTATCAGTACTGACTGCAGATCGTCCATCCATAATTTAGCCAGCATGGGGCAGCTTCATATATCGGTTCCTGTACATCTATCAGTACTGACTGCAGATCGTCCATCCATAATTTAGCCAGCATGGGGCAGCTTCATATATAGGTTCCTGTACATCTATCAGTACTGACTGCAGATCGTCCATCCATAATTTAGCCAGCATGAGGCAGCTACGTTTATAGGTTCCTGTACATCTATCAGTACTGACTGCAGATCGTCCATCCATAATTTAGCCAGCATGGGGCAGCTTCATATATCGGTTCCTGTACATCTATCAGTACTGACTGCAGATCGTCCATCCATAATTTAGCCAGCATGGGGCAGCTTCATATATAGGTTCCTGTACATCTATCTGTACTGACTGCAGATCGTCCATCCATAATTTAGCCAGCATGGGGCAGCTTCATATATAGGTTCCTGTACATCTATCAGTACTGACTGCAGATCGTCCATCCATAATTTAGCCAGCATGGGGCAGCTTCATATATAGGTTCCTGTACATCTATCAGTACTGACTGCAGATCGTCCATCCATAATTTAGCCAGCATGGGGCAGCTTCATATATAGGTTCCTGTACATCTATCAGTACTGACTGCAGATCGTCCATCCATAATTTAGCCAGCATGGGGCAGCTTCATATATAGGTTCCTGTACATCTATCTGTACTGACTGCAGCTTCTCTATACGCATGCAACACAATTTTATAGCTACAATGTTACTTTTCATAATTAGTAGATGATGGAAGACATTCTTATAGTAGGGTTCTTAGAAGACGTAGGTGACGCTACAATATTACCTACACGCTGTGCGAGTTACAAGGTCTTATCAACTCCCCAGTGTATGACATGGTTATATGGAACTGTACAGTGATTACACTGGGATTATTAGTGCATAGGATAAGTTTATGCCTGTCTCTTGTAGTACAACAGAGTAGTATAGATTTATAGTCCTCCACCTGATCCACACTGAGCACACTGAGCTGAAGCCAAGGAAATACTGCTTTCTGGCTACTGTGGGTCTGCCAGGGATTTATTACTGTCACTTCTCTATTTAGAAAACCACTTAACAAGTACTTAATATATATTTATATAGGAACGACTGCAACAGTTTTTAGCATTTGCTTTGCACATCATAATTATATCACTTGTTTGCCGTGTTATTATGATGCCACAATGTGGAAACAATAGGACGTTATTATGTATCTTAACGGAATATGAAAATAACTGTATAGACTTCAGGATTGCCCCAAATCCCCCCCCCCCCCTCCTCCCTTTCCCCTGGCATCTCTGACTTAACCCCTGCAAGGTCCTGCCCCCTGCTTCATCCTTAAGCGGTCTCTCTCATTTCCTTTATCGCACTCAGGTTTGTAAATCTTGCTCTATACTTTGTTGTTACAGAGTAGTTTTTGCATTTATAGGATGATTCCATATCTATGCTGGTCTCTTGGAGACCCAATATATCATTTTACAAAAAGGAGTGAGTGAGTGGTCCATTAAACATGACGCTTATACTGACCTCTAATTCATTCTCATCAAAGATACCGAGCAGATTGTCCGGGACAAGTTCATTCAGTCCTGAGATTAGAAAAGGTTTCAGTAGATGGCATCACCCAGCAGACACCCAAACTCGAACCACCCAACCGTATTACCTTTCAGAAAGTGCTCCACCTCCTCACGAACCTGGCTGCAGAGACGATACTGAGCCAGGAGATCCAAGTAGTATATCTTATTCTCGTTGCTGACCAAAATCTGAGAGCCCCCAGGAATGAGCTCCACCACCTGGAGGGGCAGGGAATGTCATGGAGTCAATTACTTCACGTGGTACAGATTAAGGGGGTTCAGGTAAAAGAGGAAAAATATTCTCTGTAACATACTGATCAGTGGCCATAGCGTAATCTGCCCTGTATGTAACGTACTGATCAGTGGCCATAGCGTAATCTGCCCTGTATGTAACGTACTGATCAGTGGCCGTAGCGTCATCTGCCCTGTATGTAACGTACTGATCAGTGGCCATAGCGTAATCTGTCCTGTATGTAACGTACTGATCAGTGGCCGTAGCGTCATCTGCCCTATATGTAACGTACTGATCAGTGGCCGTAGCGTCATCTGCCCTGTATGTAACGTACTGATCAGTGGCCGTAGCGTCATCTGCCCTGTATGTAACGTACTGATCAGTGGCCGTAGCGTCATCTGTCCTGTGTGTAACGTACTGATCAGTGGCCGTAGCGTCATCTGCCCTGTATGTAACGTACTGATCAGTGGCCGTAGTGTCATCTGTCCTGTCTGTAACGTACTGATCAGTGGCCGTAGCGTCATCTGCCCTGTATGTAACGTACTGATCAGTGGCCGTAGCGTAATCTGCCCTGTATGTACCATACTGATCAGTGGCCGTAGCGTAATCTGCCCTGTATGTAACGTACTGATCAGTGGCCATAGCGTAATCTGTCCTGTATGTAACGTACTGATCAGTGGCCGTAGCGTCATCTGCCCTATATGTAACGTACTGATCAGTGGCCATAGCGTAATCTGCCCTGTATGTAACGTACTGATCAGTGGCCATAGCGTCATCTGCCCTGTATGTAACGTACTGATCAGTGGCCGTAGCGTCATCTGCCCTGTATGTAACGTACTGATCAGTGGCCGTAGCGTCATCTGCCCTGTATGTAACGTACTGATCAGTGGCCGTAGCGTCATCTGCCCTGTATGTAACGTACTGATCAGTGGCCGTAGCGTCATCTGCCCTGTATGTAACGTACTGACCAGTGGCCGTAGCGTCATCTGCCCTGTATGTAACGTACTGATCAGTGGCCATAGCGTAATCTGCCCTGTATGTAACGTACTGATCAGTGGCCGTAGCGTCATCTGCCCTGTATGTAACGTACTGATCAGTGGCCATAGCGTAATCTGTCCTGTATGTAACGTACTGATCAGTGGCCGTAGCGTCATCTGCCCTATATGTAACGTACTGATCAGTGGCCGTAGCGTCATCTGCCCTGTATGTAACGTACTGATCAGTGGCCATAGCGTCATCTGTCCTGTGTGTAACGTACTGATCAGTGGCCGTAGCGTCATCTGCCCTGTATGTAACGTACTGATCAGTGGCCGTAGTGTCATCTGCCCTGTATGTAACGTACTGATCAGTGGCCGTAGCGTAATCTGCCCTGTATGTACCATACTGATCAGTGGCCGTAGCGTAATCTGCCCTGTATGTAACGTACTGATCAGTGGCCATAGCGTAATCTGTCCTGTATGTAACGTACTGATCAGTGGCCGTAGCGTCATCTGCCCTATATGTAACGTACTGATCAGTGGCCGTAGCGTAATCTGCCCTGTATGTAACGTACTGATCAGTGGCCGTAGCGTCATCTGCCCTGTATGTAACGTACTGATCAGTGGCCGTAGCGTCATCTGCCCTGTATGTAACGTACTGATCAGTGGCCGTAGCGTCATCTGCCCTGTATGTAACGTACTGATCAGTGGCCGTAGCGTCATCTGCCCTGTATGTAACGTACTGATCAGTGGCCGTAGCGTCATCTGCCCTGTATGTAACGTACTGATCAGTGGCCATAGTGTCATCTACCCTGTATGTAACGTACTGATCAGTGGCCGTAGTGTCATCTGCCCTGTATGTAACGTACTGATCAGTGGCCGTAGCGTCATCTGCCCTGTATGTAACGTACTGATCAGTGGCCGTAGCGTCATCTGCCCTGTATGTAACGTACTGATCAGTGGCCGTAGCGTCATCTGCCCTGTATGTAACGTACTGATCAGTGGCCGTAGCGTCATCTGCCCTGTATGTAACGTACTGATCAGTGGCCGTAGTGTCATCTGCCCTGTATGTAACGTACTGATCAGTGGCCGTAGCGTAATCTGCCCTGTATGTAACGTACTGATCAGTGGCCGTAGTGTCATCTGTCCTGTATGTAACGTACTGATCAGTGGCCGTAGCGTCATCTGCCCTGTATGTAACGTACTGATCAGTGGCCGTAGCGTCATCTGCCCTGTATGTAACGTACTGATCAGTGGCCGTAGCTTCATCTGCCCTGTATGTAACGTACTGATCAGTGGCCGTAGCGTCATCTGCCCTGTATGTAACGTACTGATCAGTGGCCGTAGCGTCATCTGCCCTGTATGTAACGTACTGATCAGTGCCCGTAGCTTCATCTGCCCTGTATGTAACGTACTGATCAGTGGCCGTAGCGTCATCTGCCCTGTTTGTAACGTACTGATCAGTGGCCGTAGCGTCATCTGTCCTGTATGTAACGTACTGATCAGTGGCCGTAGCGTCATCTGCCCTGTATGTAACGTACTGATCAGTGGCCATGGCGTAATCTGCCCTGTATGTAACGTACTGATCAGTGGCCGTAGCGTCATCTGCCCTGTATGTAACGTACTGATCAGTGGCCGTAGCTTCATCTGCCCTGTATGTAACGTACTGATCAGTGGCCGTAGCGTCATCTGCCCTGTATGTAACGTACTGATCAGTGGCCGTAGCGTCATCTGCCCTGTATGTAACGTACTGATCAGTGGCCGTAGCGTCATCTGCCCTGTATGTAACGTACTGATCAGTGGCCGTAGCGTCATCTGCCCTGTGTGTAACGTACTGATCAGTGGCCGTAGCGTCATCTGCCCTGTGTGTAACGTATTGATCAGTGGCCGTAGCGTCATCTGCCCTGTGTGTAACGTACTGATCAGTGGCCGTAGCGTAATCTGCTCTGTATGCAACGTACTGATCAGTGGCCGTAGCGTAATCTGCCCTGTGTGTAACGTACTGATCAGTGGCCGTAGCGTAATCTGTCCTGTATGTAACGTACTGATCAGTGGCCGTAGTGTCATCTGCCCTGTATGTAACGTACTGATCAGTGGCCGTAGCGTCATCTGCCCTGTGTGTAACGTACTGATCAGTGGCCGTAGCGTAATCTGCTCTGTATGCAACGTACTGATCAGTGGCCGTAGCGTAATCTGCTCTGTATGCAACGTACTGATCAGTGGCCGTAGCGTAATCTGCCCTGTGTGTAACGTACTGATCAGTGGCCGTAGCGTAATCTGTCCTGTATGAAACGTACTGATCAGTGGCCGTAGTGTCATCTGCCCTGTATGTAACGTACTGATCAGTGGCCGTAGCGTAATCTGCTCTGTATGCAACGTACTGATCAGTGGCCGTAGCGTAATCTGCTCTGTATGTAACATATAGCGATATATTCAGCACTTCTTCCATACTGAGAGACAGAGTATGTGTAATAATGCACTCACCTTTTCTAGCTGCCCCCCACGTCCATATTTGTCCTCAGCAAAGACCAGGTCTGTGTCAGAGACATCGTGGGTTAATAGGTAGAGAACTTTGGACTGAAAGAAGTCTGGGTCATCTGTCTCAAAGTACTGCAGAAGAAATCACAACAAGGTGTAAGGGAGCATCACATAGACAGGGAATAGAGGGAATGCAATACAGGAGGAGAGAGGGAGGGGGAGAGAGGTGTACAGAACAGGAGGCGACAGAGGTACAGAGTAGAAGGAGGAGAGAGGAAGGTATAGAATGGAGGAGAGAGCACGAGGTACAGAACAGGAGGAGGAAGAGAGAGGGAGATACAGATTGAGAGAGATGGAGGTTACAGAGCGAGAGAGTTGTACAAAAGAGGAGTGGTGAAGCGAGGTACAGGAGAAAAGGAGGAGGAGCGAGGGAATGAGGAAAAAAAAAGGAGGAAGAGGATAGGGAGGTACAGAATGAGAGAGAGGCAAAGGTACAGAACAGGAGGGAGAGAGAGAAGGAGAGAGGCAAGTACCAAATATGAGCGAGAGAGGCAGGTACAGAATATGAGCGAGAGAGGCAGGTACAGAATAGGAGCGAGAGAGGTAGGTACAGAATAGAAGCGAGAGAGGTACAGTACAGGAGAGAGGCAGGTACAGAATAGGAGCGAGAGAGGTACAGTACAGGAGATAGGTAGGTACAGAATAGAAGCGAGAGAGGTACAGTATAGGAGATAGGTAGGTACAGAATAGAAGCGAGAGAGGTACAGTATAGGAGATAGGTAGGTACAGAATAGGAGCGAGAGAGGTACAGTACAGGAGATAGGTAGGTACAGAATAGGAGCGAGAGAGGTACAGTACAGGAGATAGGTAGGTACAGAATAGGAGCGAGAGAGGTACAGTACAGGAGAGAGACAGGTACAGAATAGGAGCGAGAGAGGTACAGTACAGGAGATAGGTAGGTACAGAATAGAAGCGAGAGAGGTACAGTACAGGAGATAGGTAGGTACAGAATAGAAGCGAGAGAGGAGAGAGGCAGGTAAAGAACAAGGAAAAGGATCAAATTAATGTTTAAGAAGGGACAAAAAGGAAATTAAGCAATAAGAACATGTCTGTGATTGCTATTTAATGAAAAAGCTTTGGAACTACAGGAAGACATTGGGTAGTGCTGCAAATCATTATCTTCCTAACAGAAAATCTAGAAAGGAAAAAGGGGAAAGAGCTGATCAATACACCCTGGCTGAAGTCTGGCACAGAGGGCCTGATTCAGACCCGGTCGCAAGCGCTGAGCGCTCGCAACCGGGTCGATGGTGGCCCAGAGCGCATGCATTCGACGGAGCCGGCTCCGTTGTGTGCATGCGCGAGACCACCCGGATAGCGACGGGCAAGCCGTCGCTCCGGGTCTCGCACCAAAGGGGGCATGCTGTCGCTGTTGAGTGACAGCACGCCCCCTTTGGTGGGCGGGCCAGGGGGGGTGGCTGCCCAGACGGAGGCGTTCCAATGAGAACACCTACCGTCTGGGGGCGGCCCCACTAACATCATAAGTGATGTCAGTGGGAGAGATTCCGGCTCTGTTTGAGCCGAAAGCTCTCTGGGGTTTGCGGCAACGAGACCCTACCACAAGGGTCTCGTCGCAAGCCCGATGGTCGCGATGGTCTTGACCATCGCGACCATCTTCCTGGCCGCTTGCTATAGCTGTAGGTGGTCACCCACAGCTATGCGAGCGGCCAGGAGGCCGTTCTACAAAAAAAAAAAAAAGGACTGGCCCTGATTCAGAGCGAGCGCTCTGTCAGAGCGACCGACTCTGAATCAGGCCCAGAGACTTATCTCTGTGCCTCATAGATCCCTACTATTGTCACAGGGCCTGATTCAGCACTGTACGCAAGTTCCCCATTATCAGGAATCTGCGCGTGTGCAGAATGGGTCCTGCTAAGACGCATGCAAGCCCTTGAATGCCTCTGCCTGATTGATAGGCGGAGGCATTTAAGGGGGCGGGGTCAGACAGCGTTCCCGATAACAGGGCGGGGTCGGACAGCGTTCCCGAAAACAGGCCGTGTCCGCCCCGTTTCCCAGGAGTGGCCAGCCCAGAGACTGCGTGGACGTACGCAGTCAGCTGGGCTCGCAAAGCCGGCCAGCCTGAGTAAGCGAAAGGCTTACTCAGCTGGCCGGCCGACCACCATTGCGACCATCGACCACAGATAGTCGCGATGGTGATCCCAGCCTGCGACTTCCGTCGCAGTGCTGGGATCGCAAATGCAGCAGAGGGCGTCATACACCTCCTGCTGCCTTTGCATTATTGCAAGGATCGCAATTGGAAGGCTGGCTGTGTGCATACATATATCTATAGCCTGTGTGCAGCCTTGCAATTGCGATCCTTGCTGAATCAGGCCCACAGTCTACAGTCCTCCTCCCCCTAGTGCAAGCGGAATAAGGAGACTAGATTACTGCACCCTTATGTTGCTGACCCTGGAGACTGCGTTGCTCTCTTACATGCTAGCAGAGACCTGTCTGTAGACTGACCTGTGCATTATTAAACTAGAATAACAAGCTAGATGTGATCCCAGTGGTGTGTCTCTGGGTTTGTGGCTCTTAGGGTACCTTATAGTGCACGCGAAGTCCAATGATCTGCGCCAGGAAGGAACGGGTGAACCTGGCTCTCACCAGCTGTTCATATCCACCTCCTTGAGAAGATTCAAACAGACATTTGCCCACCACCCTGCCCGCAAACTCATACAGCTTCAGCCGTAACCCGGCCGGGCGGCTTGGATTGGGGTGTACCTAGAACAGAAGGCACAATAAGACGAGTATTAGGAGAAGGAACATCTAACATACAGGGAAAGCTCTAGTGAGAGAATAGAGAGAAGACAACACTATGGGCCATGATTCAGCAGCGATGGCAAGTGCAACTACGTAGGCAGATTGAGTGATTCTTTGCTATTGCGCGGGCGCATAAACCGCACTGCGATCGCACTACGATTATGGGCACACAGAGGAATCTATCGCAGAGTGAGTGACAGGCTGTTAGCGTTTGGGGGGTGGTGAAGGGGGAGTGGTTTTGAGAAACGCAGGCGTGTCTGTCCATTTGAACGCCGTTGCTTGAGCTTGCATAAATTAGCCACTGCGACGGCATACGGCAGCTTGAGTACTCATTGCGTGCGAAGAGACTGGCACTGCCTGCGGCTGGTCAGACAAGGTGTAAATCCTTCACGAGTGGTTGATGGTACCGATGTTTACGCAGAAAAGCGTCAGTGGACGGATATGAGAAATCAGCAGTGGGCGTCTATGTTCGGTGCGAATTCGCAGCTGCGATCGTTGCTGAATCAGGCCCTATATACAGAGAAATAACCTGTATACAACAAAGACGAATATTGAGACAATCTAATGTCATTCGCAAAAAAGAACATCAGGCGCTAGCCCAAAGGAGAGGCCCAGGTACTAGTGCAGCACTAGAGAGGTATTTGCCAACCTCACTAGCAACGAAAAAAATAACATATTATACTGTGCTTAAATACCTTTGTTGGGACATTAAATTAACCACATATAAATAAATTAGTTTTATTTAAGCAATAAACAAAGCAAAAATAAAAAGCATAACAATGTTACAACATTCTAACAGACATCTCATTAATACAAGAAAAATATAAACATACAAATACTACTTTGAACAAATTGACAGCTTGAGAAAGGCTACGGTGGTAGCCGAAACGCGTTGCTGCTCTCCTACAGATCACTGGGTATTCCATCTTTCCAGCCACCGGCTACAAACTACACTCTGGTATCCATTGCTTGCCCTCTACAAGTCTTATACAGCTACAGGGACCGGAGACAGCCGCAACACTACACTGCTCATGCAATTACACTGTGCCTGCACAGCACGACTGACACTATTCAGAGCTGCCGGCGATAGAGACCACTGGGTACTGGCCTGGACTATCGTGTATATAAGAGACCTACACAGAGAGCTAAGGTGATGTAACCAGATGTCCTTTAACAAATGAGATAAGTTTATCATACACTCTGCTGATCACACTTAGCAACGGATATGCAGGCCTACTGAGACGGACTATACATCTATCTCATAATACACAGAACTGGTTTAAACGATATACAAAATCATGTGCACATGTTGGAGAGAACCCCCAGTGAATTGTTTTTTTCCATATAATTTGCAAAAATGTTAGCTATTTTGTATCTAACAAAATCAAAGCCTGGAATCAGGATAATTAACAAGTTACCTTTCGGCTTATTGAGAATATTCTAGCTGAATATTTGTTTTTGCACTGAGGGCCTGATTCTGTAAGGATCGTACTTGCAAAGCTGAACGCAGGCTATAGATTTATGATGTACACACGCAGGCTATAGATATGATGTGTACACGCAGGCTATAGATATGATGTATACACGCAGGCTATAGATATATGATGTACGCACGCAGGCTATAGATATGATGTATGCACGTAGGCTATAGATATGATGTATGCACGCAGGCTATAGATATATGATGTTCGCGCGCAGGCTATAGATATATGATGTATGCACGCAGGCTATAGATATATGATGTATGCACGCAGGCTATAGATATGATGTATACACGCAGGCTATAGATATGATGTATACACGCAGGCTATAGATATGTACACACGCAGGCTATAGATATATGATGTACGCACGCAGGCTATAGATATATGATGTACGCACGCAGGTTATAGATATGATGTATGCAGGCAGGCTGTAGATATGATGTATGCACGCAGGCTACAAATATGACGTATGCACGCAGGCTATAGATATGATGTATGCATGCAGGCTGTAGATATGATGTATGCACGCAGGCTACAGATATGATGTATGCACGCAGGCTATAGATATGATGTATGCATGCAGGCAGCTTCGATCCTTGCAGATATGGTAATGCACAGGAGGCATCACGCCTGCTGTGCATTACTTAACCGAGCTGCGTTGTCCAACGCAGCATCGGTTAATATGCGTACCATCGGCCGGCTGCAGTGACCCATGGGGTCCCGCAGCCGGCCACCGCAGTTTACAGGAAGAGGCCAGGAAATCTCTGTCACCCGACGGAGATCCTGGCTACTTCCCTCCCCCACAAAGGCGGCGAGATGTCTCCGTTTAGGAAACGGAGGGCATCGCCACCCCCTCCCCGCCCACAAACGGCAGCAGACTGTCAATCACTGACAGTCTGCTGACAGTTTACATGCGGCCTCGTAGACCCGTTCTGCACATGCGCAGAATGGGTCTGGCGCCTGCGCAGGTTCCCGAACATCGGGAATCTACGATCACTGCTGAATCAGGCTCTGAGACCATTACACTGCACAACAATGAAAATGTTTCAGATGTGAAAATAGTTACTGCTAATTGATGTCAGCATGCAAAGAATGAATATGACATTTAAAACTCTCAGTTAGCTCTGAGTTCCGAGATATAGCCCATTTATGACGATGTAGGGGTATTCCTAGTGAAGTGGGCAGAATGGAGAGAGTCTTACCAGCAATCTGCGTTCCGCGCAGAGGGGGCGGGGCTTAATGACCCAATTAAATGAATCAGTTATTTGTCCCCTCCCCTATTCAAATATATGCGATTCACTGGATTCCCCAGACAAGATAACTGTGGTGCACTGAGTGACAGCATAGTGAGCGACTCCACCAAGACATCTCAGCAATGGGACAAAGATATCAGGGTAGGTGATCACTAGTGTTCTACAGTGACAAGAGATGCCCCAGAAGAGGAGTACGAGCGACAAGCAAAGAGAGAGCTCCCCCATGAATAGGCCACTATATTACATAGTACTTTCCTATGCTGTATGTTTGTGTCGTATGCTGTATGTTTGTGTCGTATGCTGTATGTTTGTGTCGTATGCTGTATGTTTGTTTCCTATGCTGTATGTTTGTTTCCTATGCTGTATGTTTGTTTCCTATGCTGTATGTTTGTTTCGTTTTGTGTTCTTATTTGTGATTGATTGAATTAAAACAACTGTTATTTATTTTCTATCAAGAAAATATCAGATTATTTTAAAATAGCTTTTCACTATGACTATATTACTAATGTACATACAGTATAGTATAAGTAGTGTAGCTCAAAAAATAGAGCTAGTAAAAACATCCTGAAATCATTTTAGTTTTTCTTGACCTCAAATTAGTAATGTATGACTATTTTTAGAAAGGAAACAAATTAAAAGTATTAATTTGTTGTACAGTGTTATCTGCACTTGAACTATTCAATAGAGGAGCCTGATCAGCTCCTTTTTTGATTACAGTCAATTTGTTCAAAGTAGTATTTGTATGTTATATTTTTCTTGTTTTAATGAGATGTCTATAAGAATGTTGTAACATTGTTATGCTTTTTATTTTTGCTTTGTTTTATTTATTGCTTATATAAAACTAATTTATTTATATGTGGTTAATTTAATGTCCCAACAAAGGTATTTAAGCACAGTAAAATTCAATCTAATTTCATTAACCAACTTGAAGGGTAACGGTACTGTCAAAAAATATGAGATATGGTAAGAACTTACCTTTGTAATCTCTATTTCTACGAAGTCCGTAGGGTTCCACAGGATACCTTGGGGTATAGGTGATGACGTCAGGCATCGGGCACCATAGAGTTAAGTTTTCAGCCTCCCAGGATGCACTAGGGTGCCCCTCCGATACCCCGCCCCCGAGCTAAGGCATCTCAGTTACGTACCAAGCCATAGGCCGGAGGAGGAGAAGGAAGAGAGAAAAAAGATCTGGACACACACAAGAATCACATTCTCACCAGGGGAAGATGGAAAAAACCCGGTGACAAGAGTAAAGCCCATCTGCAGCGCAGGTGCGACAGGGCAGGAGTCCTGTGGAACCCTATGGACTTCGTAGAAATAGAGATAACAAAGGTAAGTTCTTACCATATCTCATATTTTCTACATCAGGGTCCATAGGGTATCCACAGGATACCTTGGGGATGTCCCAAAGCAGTATCCTTTAAGGGTGGGGACGCTCCTGTGCTGAAAGGAGAATCCGCCGCCCGAAGGAAGCATCCTGAGAGGCAAAGGTGTCAAAAGCGTAATACCTCACAAAGGTATGGGACAGAGGACCACGTGGCAGCCTTGCAGATCTGGACTGCAGAGGTACCACGCCGAGCTGCCCACGAAGGACCCACAGACCTAGTGGAATGAGCCCTCACAGAGGATGGAACCGGAAGGCCTTCATGAAGATAAGCTTCTGAAATTGCCATACGAATCCAACCTGCCAAAGTTTGCTTTGAAGCAGGCCAACCCTTTGTACAGAAGCCATAGAGGACAAACAAGGCGTCCGACTTCCTAAACGAAGAAGTGCGGTCAACATAAATCCTTAAGGCCCGCAGGCCCGCACAACGTCCAAAGTGGCCTCACCCACTGAAAGATCAGGTGAGTTAAAAGCCGGCACAACGATTTCCTCGTTGATATGGAAACTTGAAACAACTTTGGGAAGGAATCCAGGATGAGTGCGCAGCACCGCCCTGTTCCTATGAAAAATCAGAAAAGGGGGTCAACAGGAGAGAGCCCCTAAGTCAGAAACACGTCTGGCCGAAGCGATGGCCAGAAGGAATATTGTTTTAGCTGTCAGCCATTTAAGGTTCACTGAGCCCAGTGGTTCAAACGGCGGTCCTTGGAGAGCCCTCAGGACCACAGCTAAATCCCAAGGCGCCACTGGTGGAACAAAAGGTGGCTGAATTCGAAGAACACCTTGCATAAAGGTGCGCACATCAGGGATCGCAGCAATCCTACGATGGAACCAGACAGACAGGGCAGACACCTGCACCTTCAAAGAAGCAAGACGAAGCACATAGTCTAGCCCCACCTGTAGGAAAGATAACACTCTAGACAGCCGGAACTCCCGAGGGGCATAACCTCTCGGTCGACACCACTGGAAGAACGTATGCCACACACGATGATATATCCTCGCAGAGGATGGTTTCCGAGCTCTTATCATGGTTTGCACCACAGAACTGGAAAACCCCCTGGACCTTAACATGGCCGTCTCAACAGCCACGCCGTCAAAGACAGCTGAGCCAGGTCCGGGTGAAGACAAGGACCCTGTGATAGCAGGTCCGGTCGTAGCGGCAACCGCAGAGGAATGTCCACGGATAGACTCTGAAGGTCTGAGAACCAGTGCCCTCTGGGCCACTCGGGAGCTATCAACAGGAGTGTACCTCCTTCCTGTTTGAATTTCCGGATTACCCGCGGAAGAAGGGAAAACGGAGAAAAGAGATAAGCAAACCGGAACGTCCACTGGACGGACAGAGCATCCACCAGAGACGCCTTTTCGTCTCTTGTTCGAGACCCGTACACCGGCAACTTGTTGTTGTGCTGTGACGCCATGAGGTCTATCTCTGGAAGACCCCACCTGTCCACCAGAAGTTGAAAGACGTCCTGGTCCAGAGACCATTCCCCCGGATGTACGTCCTGGCGACTGAGAAAGTCCGCCTCCCAGTTGAGGACTCCCGGGATGAATACTGCTGATATGGCCGGGAGATTGCGCTCCGCCCAGACCAGAATGCGGGACACCTCTACGAGTGCCGCCCGACTTCGGGTTCCTCCTTGTCGGTTTTTGTAGGCCACGGTGGTGGCATTATCCGACTGGACCTGCACGGGGTGACCTTGGAGAACCCAATGTGCCTGCTGGAGAGCACTGAAAACCACGCGGAGTTCCAAGATGTTTATTGGAAGCTCCTTTTCCGCCTGAGTCCACCTGCCCTGGAACAAGTGTGGACCCGTGACAGCTCCCCAGCCCCGAAGACTGGCGTCCGTTGTTAACAGGACCCAGTTCGCCTCCCAGAATGGACGACCCTTGTTGAGGTGGGTCGTCTGCAACCACCAGGCTAGAGAAAGGCGAACCTCCGGAGTGAGCACCATCGTCTGGGACTTTAGACTCTGAGGCAGTCCATTCCATTTGGACAGGATCAATTGCTGCAGAGGTCTGGAGTGAAACTGGGCATATTCCACCAAGTCGAATACTAACACCATGGAGCCCAGTAACCTCATCGTCGAGTGCAGAGACACTCGGCGACTCTGCAGACAACTGCGCACCCTCAGCTGTAAGGCAGAAATCATTTCCCCCGTCACCAAGATCCTCTGCTGTCTGGAGTCCAATAAGGCTCCGAGGTGCAGAATCCTCTGAGACGGGATAAGGGTGGACTTTTGCCAGTTTATTAACCAGGCGTGACGTTGCAGAACTGCAATCGTCAGGTCCAAGTGGCGTAGAAGGAGCTCTGGAGATCCTGCCACCAACAGAAGGTCGTCTAGGTACAGCAACATGCGGACTCCCTGCAGCCGCAGGTAAGCCGCCATGACCTTGGTGAACACTCGTGGTGCGGTCACCAGGCCAAAAGGTAATGCCCGGAACTGGAAGTGATAGTTGCGGATTGCAAACCGGAGGAACTGCTGATGGTGCAAGAGAATAGGGACATGCAGATAAGCGTCCTGTATGTCCAATGACGCCATGTAATCCCCAGGTTCCAGCGCCAGAATGATGGACCGTAGGGTCTCCATACGAAACCGCGGTACCCGCAAGGACTTGTTGAGGGCCTTGAGGTTGAGAATCGGACGGTACGACCCATCGGGTTTCTACACCAAAAAATAGATTGGAATAGAAACTCTGGCCCCTCTGGGAGAATGGAACAGGCACTATAACTCCAGCCTGGAGCATAGTGTGCAAAACCTTCCGCAGTTCCAAGGCTTTGTTCCGATCTAATGGAAGGCCGTGGTGACGAATCGGGATGGGGGCCTGTGCCGAAAGGAGAGGGCATACCCGTGAGAAACCACCTCGTGAACCCAATTGTCTGTCGTGGTTATTGACCAACACTGGGCGAACTGCAGCAGGCGGCCTCCCACTTTGGGATCCCCCAAAGGGAGGCCCGGACCGTCAGGCCGCAGGTTTGTCATCTGACTTAGGGGCCGGACGTCTGGTACTCCAGGCCTGTTTCCTGGGCTTGGCCGATTTCTTGGGTCCAGCCTGCCGGGGAAAAGACTGTGCTTTAGGCCTACCCTGGGCCCTGTAAGGCCGACGTACCCGAACGTGAAGGGACCGCAGCAGACGGGAGACATGCAGATTTGGCTGCCGCCAGCGTCGCTACAATTTTGTCCAGATCCGGACCAAATAGGACTTCTCCATTAAAAGGCAAAGCTTCTAAGCCCTTTTTGGAATCAGCGTCCGCCTTCCAAGATCGCAACCATAAGGTGCGACGAGCAGCAACAGCTGCCGAAGACACTGTTGCGTATCCTTAAAAGGCATAATATCCTTAAAAAAGGCATATTTGGACTTGGACACTGGAGGATCGTCATCCTCAATAACTAAAGCCGTGCGGACTGCCCAAATAAGGCCAGGAATATAAACCTTGGACTTAGCGTCCGACTCTTTAGTACGGAGAGGTTCTTGGTCAGATAGATCCAGAATCTCACCATCATCGGACATCACGTCGTCATCCTCATAAGACAGAGACGCCACAGGCCGCTTATGTGGCCGCAACATAGACTCCCCTTGTAACACGTCCGACAAATGCTGTACCGAACTTGTCAGTGAATTAACCCACGCAGGCTCCTGTGAAACCTGGGGAGGGGAAATAGGGAGACTGTGGGATACCATCAGTTGTCTCGGGAAACCGTGCATGGGTGACGACACCACTGACTGCTGGGACAATCCCATCTGGGAAAACGCAGGTGGCGGAGCTAACTGGTCCACTAGGGTTGTAAGCGCTTTAGCGAAACAAGCCCAGGGAGGTTCCTGTACCAGAGCCGTGACAGTAATTGGGCGCGTCAATAAATAACACTGCCGACATAGCCCATCCGCGCTCCCCTCCCCCTCCGCTATTGGTACATTGCACTTAGTACACATAAGCTGGAGAGGAAAATCACTCTCAGACATGATGGTAAGTATGTGACCCCTCTCACTCATACTCGTTAGTATAGTGGGAGAACCACCCTGCAAGCACCGCACCGCAAGGGCTTTAGCAGAAGAAGAGCAGGGACAGTAAAATGGCTGACAGTAGACATACAATGCAGAAGAAATTAATCCCTGCACTATCAGCGCTGTTCCTCAACTACACAGAGCCTGGTAGGACACAGCGCTGCATACACTGACCTTAAGCCAACGGAGGAGAGGTATGCCGGGGGACCCAGACCGCGATGCCACCGATCACAGCTTCCAGCAGCGTTCACCATGCAAAGATGGCCACCGAGGAGCAGAGAGGAGGCTGGCCTGGGTGAGGAGCGCTGCCACAGGACCAATCGGCAACGCAGAGAGGGCTGTGTGCAGCGGGGGAGGCGCCGGCTGTATACAGGGAAGGCGCGCTCCCCTGGCATGCAATTAACCCCTGGGACGCCGCAGCGCTACCGCTCAGCTGCGGTCCGCTGTCTCAGGGGGGTAGTGGAAGCACAGGTTAGTTACCTGGCTCCATGCTGCAGACAGTCCCCAGGGAGCCCCCTGCCTGAGGACTGTGGACCATGTGCTTTCAGGAGGGACCCACTGCGGGACCCCCGCTGCTTACCTGCTGCCCCTTGAATCTGGCCATGGTCCGAAATATCTTGGGTCACCACTAGCCATGACCCCAGATGCTTACCAGCATCCCCGGATCAGTACCGGCGTTCTGGTACCGGCGGGGTGTAGGGAAGACAGCATGGACGTCAGTAGTGACTGTCCATGCTGTACTTCCAGATGTGCAGCCACAGCTGCCTCGAAGAAAACTTCAGTGGCTATCCTTAGCCCCCCTCTAAACAGGTGCTCCGACTCCAAGCCGGGGACCAACGAAACTGTGATGCCTTGGCTCGGGGGCGGGTTATGAGGGGGACCCTAGTGCATCCTGGGAGGCTGAAAACTTAACTCTATGGTGCCCGATGACTGACGTCATCACCTATACCCCAAGGTATCCTGTGGATACCCTATGGACCCTGATGTAGAAATTATTTTGTTTATTTAAGATCATTATGCTGAATGTTACAATTTAGTTAAATAAATTGAAATAAGACTTTAGCCTGAATTTGGCAGATTAAAACTCAAAAACAAGGTTGCTTCTAAATGACAGCAATGTTGCTAAAGAGTGTCCTTAACCTATAAATCTATGGAAACGATCGGTGGATTGAAACAGACTGTTTTTATGTTTCCGGAGGTGAATTGTGAGCTGCAGATTTCAGGCAGAAATCATATTCCAAGTAATATGAATTAATCCAGTAGTCTGCAATAAACCAGCATTTACTGTAACACATTCATGCTCTGAAGGCAGTTATCCTTTAAAGGAAACTTATCTGGTCCTATCTCTTCCATTACAAGACACATGAAACAGAGGATTTACTGTACAATGGGGAGTTCACTCACCAGGCTCTGGTTGGATTCACTGAAACGAGTGAAGAGTTTGTTGTTTGTGTCAAATAAAACTTTACAGATCAGTTCAAACCATTCTCTGCTCGGTCCACCCCAGTCCAGAGCTGCAGACAGAACACAATAGCTGACGGCAAAATGTAGGAGTGCAGGCTGACAGTAGCGGGTACTGCAACGTGTATGAGTGCAGGCTGACGATAGTGGGCACTACGACATGTATGAGTGCAGGCTGACAGTAGCGGGCACTGCAACATGTGCGAGTGCAGGCTGACAAAAGTCGCCACTGCAATGTAAACAAATCTCTACATCAGGATTACATTTTAATCACAAGTTTACAGATAAAACAGAGGGGGAATGAGGGCCTGATACAGAGCCGGACGCTCTGACAGAGCGATCGCTCTGAATCATGGAGTTTTTTTTTTTAGTTTTGTGCGGCCTCCTGGCTGCTCGCATAGCTGTGGATGACCACATCGGGCTTGCGACGAGACCCTTGTGGTAGGGTCTCCTGGCAACAAGTCCCCAGAGAGCTTCCGGCTCTAATAGAGTGATGTCAGTGGGGCCGCACACAAACGGCAGGCAATCGCATGGGAACGCCTCAGTTTGTGAAGCCACCCCCTCACCACGCCTACAAAACGGGTCGAGCTGTCGATCAACATCGACATCCGCCCCTTTTGTAGTGAGTCTCAGAGCGAGAGAATTTCTCTCTCGCTCCAGGGCTTGCGCACTTGCGACGGGTCTGAATCAGGCCCTGAGTCCGCACACACATATTTTTATCAAACATATGAGCATCACCAAAATAACTGGCTGTACAAAATACAGCCGCCCGGAATCTGTGTGCGACAGGCTGCAGCCGCCCGGAATCTGTGTGCGACAGGCTGCAGCCGCCCGGAATCTGTGTGCGACAGGCCGCAGCCGCCCGGAATCTGTGTGCGACAGGCTGCAGCCGCCCGGAATCTGTGTGCGACAGGCTGCAGCCGCCCGGAATCTGTGTGCGACAGGCTGCAGCCGCCCGGAATCTGTGTGAGACGCGCTGAAGAGTCTTCCAAGCATTAAAATATACTGTATATAAATGTACTTGTATAACAACTTAGTGGTTCTGGAGCAAATTTCCTCCTTTATTCTGAGTAGTGTTATCGGGTTGGGTACAAGATGCTGGCGCTCGTGATCCTGGCTGTCAGAAGCCCGGCATCCTCATCCTGACAGGGTTAGGATACCAACACATGTCGATAAGTATCCTAACCCTCCCCCTCTTCCTACCCCTAATCCTCCCTGCCTAAACCTCCCTCCCCCTGCAAACTAAACATAACCTTCCCCCTTTAGTGCCTAACCCTCCACCTAGTCTCTAACCCTAAACCTCCCCCTAGTTTCTAACCCTCCCCCAAGTGTCTAACCCTCCCCCTAGTGTCTAACCCTCCCGCTAGTGTCTAACCCTAACCCTCCCCTTAGTGTCTAACCCTCCCCCTCCTAGTGCCTAACCATAATCCTCCCCTTAGTGTCTAACCCTCCCTCCTAGACCCTAACCCTCCCGCTAGTGTCTAACCCTCCCTCCTAGTGCCTAACCCTCCCCCTAGTGTCTAACCTTCCCCCTAGTGTCTAACCATCCCTCCTGGTGCCTAACCCTGACCCTCCCCCTAGTGTCTAACCCTCCCCCTAGTGTCTAACCCTAACCCTAGTGTCTAACCCTCCCTCCTAGTGCCTAACCATAACCCTCCCCCTAGTGTCTAACCCTCCCCCTAGTGTCTAACCATCCCTCCTGGTGCCTAACCCTGACCCTCCCCCTAGTGTCTAACCCTAACCCTCCCCCTAGTGTCTAACCCTAACCCTCCCCCTAGTGTCTAACCCTCTCTCCTAGTGCCTAACCCTAACCCTCCCCCTAGTCTAACCCTCCCCCTAGTGCCTAACCCTCCCCCTAGTGTCTAACCCTCCCCCTCCCCTTTGTGTCTAACACTCCCTCCTAGTGCATAACCCTAACCCTCCCCCTAGTGTCTAACCCTAACCCTCCCCCTAGTGTCTAACCCTCCCTCCTAGTGCCTAACCCTAACCCTCCCCCTAGTGTCGAACCCTCCCTCCTAGTGCCTAACCCTAACCCTTCCTACAAGTGCCTAACCCTAACCCTCCCCCTAGTGTCTAACCCTAACCCTCCCCCTAGTGTCTAACCCTCCCTCCTAGTGCCTAACCCTCCCCCTAGTGTCTAACCCTAACCCTCGGGTCTAACCCTAACCCTCCCCCTAGTGTCTAACCCTCCCCCTAGTGTCTAACCCTAACCAGCCCCCTAGTGTCTAACCCTCCCTCCTAGTGCCTAACCCTAACCCTCCCCCTAGTGTCTAACCCTAACCCTCCCCCTAGTGTCTAACCCTCCCTACTAGTGCCTAACCCTCCCCCTAGTGTCTAAACCTCCCTCCTAGTGCCTAACCCTAACCCTCCCCCTAGTGTCTAACCCTAACCCTCCCCCTAGTGTCTAACCCTCCCTCCTAGTGCCTAACCCTAACCCTCCCTCTAGAGTCTAACCCTCCCCCTCCACCTAGTGTCTAACCCTCCCTCCTAGTGCCTAACCCTAACCCTACCTCCTAGTGCCTAACCCTAACCCTCCCCCTAGTGTCTAACCCTCCCCCTAGTGTCTAACCCTAACCCTCCCCCTAGAGTCTAACCCTCCCTCCTAGTGCCTAACCCTAACCCTCCCCCTAGTGCCTAACCCTAACCCTTCCTCCTAGTGCCTAACCCTAACCCTCCCCCTAGTGTCTAACCCTAACCCTCCCTCCTAGTGCCTAACCCTAACCCTCCCCCTAGTGTCTAACCCTCCCCCTAGTGCCTAACCCTAACCCTCCCCCTAGTGTCTAACCCTCCCCCTAGTGTCTAACCCTAACCCTCCCCCTAGTGTCTAACCCTCCCTCCTAGTCCCTAACCCTAATCCTCCCCCTAGTGTCTAACCCTAATCCTCCCCCTAGTGTCTAACCCTCCCCCTAGTGCCTAACCCTAACCCTAGTGTCTAACCCTCGCTCCTAGTGCCTAACCCTAACTCTAGTGTATAACCATCCCTCCTAGTGCCTAACCATCCCTCCTAGTGCCTAAACGTCCCTCCTAGTGTCTAACCCTAACCCTCCCCCTTGTGTCTAACCCTCCCTCCTAGTGCCTAACCCTAACCCTCCCCCTAGTGTCTAACCCTCCCCCTAGTGTCTAACCATAACCCTCCCCCTAGTGTCTAACCCTCCCTCCGAGTGCCTAACCCTAACCCTCCTCCTAGTGTCTATCCCTCCCTCCTAGTGCCTAACCCTTCCTCCTAGTGCCTAACCCTAACCCTCCCCCTAGTGCCTAACCCTCCCCCTAGTGTCTAACCCTAACCCTCCCCCTAGTGTCTAACCCTCCCTCCTAGTGCCTAACCCTCCCCCTAGTATCTAACCCTAACCCTCCCCCTAGTGTCTAACCCTCCCCCTAGTGTCTAACCCTAACCCGCCCCCTAGTGTCTAACCCTCTCTCCTAGTGCCTAACCCTAACCCTCCCCCTAGTGTCTAACCCTAACCCACCCCTTGGTGTCTAACCCTCCCTCCTAGTGCCTAACCCTCCCCCTAGTGTCTAACCCTCCCTCCTAGTGCCTAACCCAAACCCTCCCCCTAGTGTCTAACCCTAACCCTCCCCCTAGTGTCTAACCCTCCCTCCTAGTGCCTAACCCTAACCCTCCCTCTAGTGTCTAACCCTCCCCCTAGTGTCTAACCCTAACCCTCCCTCCTAGTGCCTAACCCTAACCCTCCCCCTAGTGTCTAACCCTCCCCCTAGTGTCTAACCCTAACCCTCCCCCTAGTGTCTAACTATCCCTCCTAGTGCCTAACCCTAACCCTTCCTCCTAGTGCCTAACCCTCCCCCCTAGTGTCTAACCCTAACCCTCCCCCTAGTGTCTAACCCTCCCCCTAGTGTCTAACCCTAACCCTCCCCCTAGTGTTTAACCCTAACCCTCCACCTAGTGTCTAACCCTAACCCTCCCCATAGTGTCTAACCCTCCCTCCTAGTGCCTAACCCTAACCCTCCCCCTAGTGCCTAACCCTAACCCTCCCCCTAGTGTCTAACCCTCCCCCTAGTGCCTAACCCTAACCCTCCCCCTAGTGTCTAACCCTCCCCCTAGTGTCTAACCCTAACCCTCCCCCTAGTGTCTAACCCTCCCTCCTAGTCCCTAACCCTAATCCTCCCCCTAGTGTCTAACCCTAACCCTCCCCCTAGTGTCTAACCCTCCCTCCTAGTGCCTAACCCTCCCCCTAGTGCCTAACCCTCCCCCTAGTGTCTAACCCTAACCCTAGTGTCTAACCCTCCCTCCTAGTGCCTAACCCTAACCCTCCCCCTAGTGTCTAACCCTCCCCCTAGTGTATAACCATCCCTCCTAGTGCCTAACCATCCCTCCTAGTGCCTAACCATCCCTCCTAGTGTCTAACCCTAACCCTCCCCCTTGTGTCTAACCCTCCCTCCTAGTGCCTAACCCTAACCCTCCCCCTAGTGTCTAACCCTCCCCCTAGTGTCTAACCATAACCCTCCCCCTAGTGTCTAACCCTCCCTCCGAGTGCCTAACCCTAACCCTCCTCCTAGTGTCTATCCCTCCCTCCTAGTGCCTAACCCTTCCTCCTAGTGCCTAACCCTAACCCTCCCCCTAGTGTCTAACCCTAACCCTCCCTCCTAGTGCCTAACCCTCCCCCTAGTGTCTAACCCTAACCCTCCCCCTAGTGTCTAACCCTCCCCCTAGTGTCTAACCCTAACCCTCCCCCTAGTGTCTAACCCTCCCTCCTAGTCCCTAACCCTAATCCTCCCCCTAGTGTCTAACCCTAACCCTCCCCCTAGTGTCTAACCCTCCCTCCTAGTGCCTAACCCTCCCCCTAGTGTCTAACCCTAACCCTAGTGTCTAACCCTCCCTCCTAGTGCCTAACCCTAACCCTCCCCCTAGTGTCTCACCCTCCCCCTAGTGTATAACCATCCCTCCTAGTGCCTAACCATCCCTCCTAGTGCCTAACCATCCCTCCTAGTGTCTAACCCTAACCCTCCCCCTTGTGTCTAACCCTCCCTCCTAGTGTCTAACCCTAACCCTCCCCCTAGTGTCTAACCCTCCCCCTAGTGTCTAACCCTAACCCTCCCCCTAGTGTCTAACCCTAACCCTCCCCTTGGTGTCTAACCCTCCCTCCTAGTGCCTAACCCTCCCCCTAGTGTCTAACCCTCCCTCCTAGTGCCTAACCCTAACCCTCCCCCTAGTGTCTAACCTTAACCCTCCCCCTAGTGTCTAACCCTCCCTCCTAGTGCCTAACCCTAACCCTCCCTCTAGTGTCTAACCCTCCCCCTAGTGTCTAACCCTAACCCTCCCTCCTAGTGCCTAACCCTAACCCTCCCCCTAGTGTCTAACCCTCCCCCTAGTGTCTAACCCTCCCCCTAGTGTCTAACCCTCCCTCCTAGAGCCTAACCCTCCCCCCTAGTGTCTAACCCTAACCCTCCCCCTAGTGTCTAACCCTCCCTCATAGTGCCTCACCCTAACCCTCCCCCTAGTGTCTAACCCTAACTCTCCCCCTAGTGTCTAACCCTAACCCTCCTAGTGCCTAACCCTAACCCTTCCCCTAGTGTCTAACCCTCCCACTAGTGTCTAACCCTAACCCTCCCCCTAGTGTCTAAGCCTAACCCTCCCCCTAGTGTCTAAGCCTAACCCTCCCCCTAGTGTCTAACCCTCCCTCCTAGTGCCTAACCCTAACCCTCCCCCTAGTGTCTAACCCTAACCCCCCTAGTGTCTAACCCTCCCTCCTAGTGCCTAACCCTAACCCTCCCTCCTAGTGCCTAACCCTAACCCTCCCCCTAGTGTCTAACCCTAACCCTCCCCATGCCTAACCCACCCCCTAGTGTCTAACCCTCCCCCTAGTGTCTAACCCTAACCCTCCCCCTAGTGTCTAACCCTCCCTCCTAGTGCCTAACCCTAACCCTCCCCCTAGTGTCTAACCCTCCCACTAGTGTCTAACCCTAACCCTCCCCCTAGTGTCTAACCCTCCCTCCGAGTGCCTAACCCTCCCCCTAGTGTCTAACCCTCCCCCTAGTGTCTAACCCTAACCCTCCCCCTAGTGTCTAACCCTAACCCTCCACCTAGTGTCTAACCCTAACCCTCCCCATAGTGTCTAACCCTCCCTCCTAGTGCCTAACCCTAACCCTTCCACCTAGTGCCTAACCCTAACCCTCCCCCTAGTGCCTAACCCTAACCCTCCCCCTAGTGTCTAACCCTAACCCTCCCCCTAGTGTCTAACCCTAACCCTCCTAGTGCCTAACCCTAACCCTCCCCCTAGTGTCTAACCCTCCCCCTAGTGTCTAACCCTCCCCCTAGTGTCTAACCCTAACCCTCCCCTAGTGTCTAAGCCTAACCCTCCCCCTAGTGTCTAACCCTCCCTCCTAGTGCCTAACCCTAACCCTCCCCCTAGTGTCTAACCCTCCCTCCTAGTGCCTAACCCTAACCCTCCCTCCTAGTGCCTAACCCTAACCCTCCCCCTAGTGTCTAACCCTAACCCTCCCCCTAGTGTCTAACCCTCCCTCCTAGTGCCTAACCCTCCCCCTAGTGTCTAACCCTCCCCCTAGTGTCTAACCCTCCCTCCTAGTGCCTAACCCTAACCCTCCCCCTAGTGTCTAACCCTCCCCCTAGTGTCTAACCCTAACCCTAGTGTCTAACCCTCCCTCCTAGTGTCTAACCCTCCCCCTAGTGTCTAACCCTAACCCTCCCCCTAGTGTCTAACCCTAACCCTCCCCCTAGTGTCTAACCCTAACCCTCCACCTAGTGTCTAAAGCTAACCCTCCTCCTGCAACCTAAACATAACCTCCCCCCCTTAGTGCCTAACGCCTTGTTTTTTTTTAGAAATATATATTTAATGGCATCATAAAAAAAAAATTAAAAAAAAAGAAATGACAGGAACTTCCAAGTACAACCCTACACATGTGACTTATCGGCTTAGAAGGGAGAGGTGGCTGGATGTGAGGGGTCATTTAGGGCCTATTATTCAGCATTAGCAGACACTTCATTCATCTCTCAGACATGGCAGCTCTCACCTTCTTCATCTTGAAAAATCACTTCAAAATTTTTGCTCCAGTCAGAGGCAGAAAAGTTCCTTGTTGCTCTTAGTGACTGTAAGAAAAGAGGAAATAATGTGTCATTCTATGACTGGGGAAGAGAGAAGTGAGAGTCTCCCAGATCCTCTGCATCAGTTACAGGGAAGCGGCAGATCCTCTGCATCAGTTACAGGGAAGCGGCAGATCCTCTGCATCAGTTACAGGGAAGCGGCGGATCCTCTGCATCAGTTACAGGGAAGCGGCGGATCCTCTGCATCAGTTACAGGGAAGCGGCAGATTATTATTATTATTATTATCCTTTATTTATATGGCGCCACAAAGATTCCGCAAGGCCTTACACAGTACATAAATGAGCACACAAGAAAAACAGTTAATAGTAATACAAAACAATGCAGGACAAGGACAAGGTTATAAACTCAGCTGCAAAACACAAGCAGCAGGACATGAGCAACCAGGTGTTAGGTGCCGTTGTGGGGAGTTAGGAGTAAATGATACTATAAGTAGGGGGAGGAGAAACACGTGAGGATGAGGGCCCTGCTCGTGAGAGCTTACATTCTAAAGGGGAAGGGCAGACAGACAGGGGCGACACAGAGGGGTAGATAGTGAAGAAGGAGCATGGAGCAGTGGGTTAGGATATGTGCTGCGGAATGTGTGTGTAACAGATCCTCTGCATCAGTTACAGGGAAGCGGCAGATCCTCTGCATCAGTTACAGGGAAGCGGCAGATCCTCTGCATCAGTTACAGGGAAGCGGCAGATCCTCTGCATCAGTTACAGGGTTCCGGCGGATCCTCTGCATCAGTTACAGGGTTCCGGCGGATCCTCTGCATCAGTTACAGGGAAGCGGCGGATCCTCTGCATCAGTTACAGGGAAGCGGCGGATCCTCTGCATCAGTTACAGGGAAGCGGCGGATCCTCTGCATCAGTTACAGGGAAGCGGCGGATCCTCTGCATCAGTTACAGGGAAGCGGCGGATCCTCTGCATCAGTTACAGGGAAGCGGCGGATCCTCTGCATCAGTTACAGGGAAGCGGCGGATCCTCTGCATCAGTTACAGGGAAGCGGCGGATCCTCTGCATCAGTTACAGGGAAGCGGCGGATCCTCTGCATCAGTTACAGGGAAGCGGCGGATCCTCTGCATCAGTTACAGGGAAGCGGCGGATCCTCTGCATCAGTTACAGGGAAGCGGCGGATCCTCTGCATCAGTTACAGGGAAGCGGCGGATCCTCTGCATCAGTTACAGGGGAGCGGCGGATCCTCTGCATCAGTTACAGGGGAGCGGCGGATCCTCTGCATCAGTTACAGGGGAGCGGCGGATCCTCTGCATCAGTTACAGGGAAGCGGCGGATCCTCTGCATCAGTTACAGGGAAGCGGCGGATCCTCTGCATCAGTTACAGGGAAGCGGCGGATCCTCTGCATCAGTTACAGGGTTCCGGCGGATCCTCTGCATCAGTTACAGGGTTCCGGCGGATCCTCTGCATCAGTTACAGGGAAGCGACGGATCCTCTGCATCAGTTACAGGGAAGCGGCGGATCCTCTGCATCAGTTACAGGGAAGCGGCAGATCCTCTGCATCAGTTACAGGGAAGCGGCAGATCCTCTGCATCAGTTACAGGGAAGCGGCAGATCCTCTGCATCAGTTACAGGGAAGCGGCAGATCCTCTGCATCAGTTACAGGGAAGCGGCAGATCCTCTGCATCAGTTACAGGGAAGCGGCAGATCCTCTGCATCAGTTACAGGGAAGCGGCAGATCCTCTGCATCAGTTACAGGGAAGCGGCAGATCCTCTGCATCAGTTACAGGGTTCCGGCGGATCCTCTGCATCAGTTACAGGGAAGCGGCGGATCCTCTGCATCAGTTACAGGGAAGCGGCGGATCCTCTGCATCAGTTACAGGGAAGCGGCGGATCCTCTGCATCAGTTACAGGGAAGCGACGGATCCTCTGCATCAGTTACAGGGAAGCGGCGGATCCTCTGCATCAGTTACAGGGAAGCGGCGGATCCTCTGCATCAGTTACAGGGAAGCGGCGGATCCTCTGCATCAGTTACAGGGAAGCGGCGGATCCTCTGCATCAGTTACAGGGAAGCGGCGGATCCTCTGCATCAGTTACAGGGAAGCGGCGGATCCTCTGCATCAGTTACAGGGAAGCGGCGGATCCTCTGCATCAGTTACAGGGAAGCGGCGGATCCTCTGCATCAGTTACAGGGAAGCGGCGGATCCTCTGCATCAGTTACAGGGAAGCGGCGGATCCTCTGCATCAGTTACAGGGAAGCGGCGGATCCTCTGCATCAGTTACAGGGAAGCGGCGGATCCTCTGCATCAGTTACAGGGAAGCGGCGGATCCTCTGCATCAGTTACAGGGAAGCGGCGGATCCTCTGCATCAGTTACAGGGAAGCGGCGGATCCTCTGCATCAGTTACAGGGAAGCGGCGGATCCTCTGCATCAGTTACAGGGAAGCGGCGGATCCTCTGCATCAGTTACAGGGAAGCGGCGGATCCTCTGCATCAGTTACAGGGAAGCGGCGGATCCTCTGCATCAGTTACAGGGAAGCGGCGGATCCTCTGCATCAGTTACAGGGAAGCGGCGGATCCTCTGCATCAGTTACAGGGAAGCGGCGGATCCTCTGCATCAGTTACAGGGAAGCGGCGGATCCTCTGCATCAGTTACAGGGAAGCGGCGGATCCTCTGCATCAGTTACAGGGAAGCGGCGGATCCTCTGCATCAGTTACAGGGAAGCGGCGGATCCTCTGCATCAGTTACAGGGAAGCGGCGGATCCTCTGCATCAGTTACAGGGAAGCGGCGGATCCTCTGCATCAGTTACAGGGAAGCGGCGGATCCTCTGCATCAGTTACAGGGAAGCGGCGGATCCTCTGCATCAGTTACAGGGAAGCGGCGGATCCTCTGCATCAGTTACAGGGAAGCGGCGGATCCTCTGCATCAGTTACAGGGAAGCGGCGGATCCTCTGCATCAGTTACAGGGAAGCGGCGGATCCTCTGCATCAGTTACAGGGAAGCGGCGGATCCTCTGCATCAGTTACAGGGAAGCGGCGGATCCTCTGCATCAGTTACAGGGAAGCGGCGGATCCTCTGCATCAGTTACAGGGAAGCGGCAGATCCTCTGCATCAGTTACAGGGAAGCGGCAGATCCTCTGCATCAGTTACAGGGAAGCGGCAGATCCTCTGCATCAGTTACAGGGAACAGGAATACACTACATATCATTTAAGATAAATCCGTGGATACTTCTATTAATGTAAAGCTGTGGAATGTGTGTTATTATCTGGATAAGAGGTTAATGCTTTGTACGAGGGTTGTTCAAAAAGCAATGCCTAAATGCTCATAACTCTGAAATAATATGCAACATTTATTTGAAACTTTGTCAGTTTGAAGTTTAATATGTCTGCTAACTATATATGTAGTTTTGTTTAGGTAGTCCAAGAAATACCATGGAATCCAAGATGAAACAAAGAGCCGTCATTGAAGTTCTGGAAAAAGAAGGCTGCAGTGCTACAGAAATCCACAGAAGACTGAAAAAAGTGTATGGTGAGCGTACAAATGACCATAGCAATGTCAGAAGGTGGATGAGGCGTTTTCAAACGGGAGAATCGTCCGTGTGCGACAAACCTCATGGCGGCAGACCATCAACCGCAGTGAAAGCAGAGAACCGCCACAAAGTCGATGCCATGATTCAGAAAGACCATTGTGTGACCATCAGATATCAGTGATGACCTTGAATGTAGCCATGGCGCTGTAAAACACTAATCAATGATTTGGGATATTGTAAAGTGTGTGCTAAATGGGTTCCAAAGCAATAAACCAGGGATCATAAGGCCCAGAGGGTGGAAGTATGCAATGACCTTTTCACCAACTTTGAAGCCGACCCTGAGACATTTTTGGAAAATGTCATTACAGGAGATGAGACCTGGGTATTCCTTTATGACCCAGAAGCAAAGGCCCAATCAAAGCAATGGAAACACCTAAGTTCACCTAGGCCAAAAAAGTTTAAATCACAGTAATCCGTAAACAAAGTCATGGGCACATTCTTCTGGGATTGCCGAGGTGTTATTCTCATCGATTACTTGGAACAAAACCAATCAATCAACAGTGATCGATACATTATTACACTTAAGAAGCTGAAAGAAGCCATCCGCAAAAGAAGGTCAACAATTCGACTGTCAAATGTCATCTTACACCACGATAATGCCAGACCTCACACTTCGATGGCAACATCTGCGGCCATTGCCAAAATGGGGTAGCAATAATGCCACATCCACCATACAGTCCTGATTTAGTCCCTTCTGACTTTCATCTGTTTGGCCCTCTCAAATACTGTCTCCAGGGTGAACATTTTGAAGACATAGAGGTTGTTAAAATCGTCATACGTTCCTGGGTCAAATACCAACCACTGGAATTTTTCCAAAGTGGATTCACAGCTTGGGTTGAGAGGTGGAGAAAATGTTTGAGGGCAGATGGTGAATTTTTGAGTAGAGTCATTCTGTTACTAAGACTTCAAAGTATTTTACTGCAAATTTTCAAATCTGTATCTATAATATAATTTGAGTTGTGAGCATTTAGGCATTACTTTTTGAACAACCCTCGTAGACTATATGGATTGCTTGTATTACTGTACTAAGACCACGTCGGCATGGTTACTACTCACACTCTCCAGTAGCGAGTGTCTGCTCACTCTCAGAGTTATTTTGCTCCGGTTCTTCTTGCTATGAATGAGTTTCAGCTCCTTCTGGAAAAAACTGACTTTATCCTGGAACATCTCAGATCCACCTAGGACAGAAAGTGACCGTAACACCTGTCAGGCGCTGTCATCAGACGTTACCATCATTCATCCTCCAAGATCCGGCCCCCCGGTAACCCCCTGCCCCTTTCCTTAAACACATCATTCCTACCATACCTGTACTTTCTGCTCACCGCCCAACTTGTCCACATTTTTGAAGACCGTTCTACAACCAGGACTGAATCCCGGATTGTGTGGGAGTGTACAATGCCAGACGCTGTGGAGACGGGCGTCTCCCGCTGGTGATTCCTCTGGAGTTGGTCGGTAAGGTTTATGTGGTGTCAACATGACGGCTATAGGTACGAGACACATATATTATTTTCTTACCAATATTCAGGTGCAGGAAACGGGTGAATGTGGCAGCCATGATGTTCCGATCCTTGCAGCTGATCTCTATAGGGGGCTGCAGCCCATCATCCACCTGCAAGGAGAGCAGCCCATGCAGGGGGTCTGGGGGGAGGTACAGGAACTGCGGGAAAGATTGGAGACCTGATTACAGATAGAAGAGACTGACTGTAGGGTTCTCCATAGAATCGCACATACCGGAAACACACAGCGATATCCCCATGATATAAGATGGGGGAAATGGGTATTGGGTTCTGGCAAGAGAGACAGGCAGTGAGGGGTAAGTATGTAGAGACAGATAAGAGAGTGCAGAGGGTAGGACAGAGACAGACCGCATGTGATAAGTATACAGTACAAACAGAGAGTGCAGAGAGTAGGATAGAGACAGGCAGTGAGGGGTAAGTATGGAGTACAGACAGATAAGAGTGCAGAGGAAACGACAGAGACAGGCAGTGAGGGGTAAGTATAGTGTATAGACAGATAAGAGAGTGCAGAGGGTAGGACAGAGACAGGCAGTGAGGGGTAAGTATAGTGTATAGACAGATAAGAGAGTGCAGAGGAAAGGACAGAGACAGGCAGTGAGTGGTAAGTATAGTGTATAGACAGATAAGAGAGTGCAGAGGAAAGGACAGAGACAGGCAGTGACTGAGTATGCCGAAGCCGAATAATTGCATGCGACCGCAATTAAACCGTTATCGGACGATTTGGTCGTCTGCTGTCCGATTTATGTTGGTACAATCCAGGACGCACCATTGCATGTGCACGCACCCAGTGTGCGCACGTATCCACACAACACTAAATAGCGAATAATATACAACACTCTCACACTGACAAACACAATATTCCTGCAGGGTTTAGTTAGTAATGAGAAACAGCTTCTGTATACATGTCTGAGAAAAGAAATTAAAAAAAAATACAATACTATACTGTGAGTGTTTTACATATAAATTGGGAAGCCCCGCATACAGACAAGTATGGCTGTGGCAATTGAAATATAACCCAGACACTGATATGCACAATTGAATTTGTCTGAATGAGAAGTTAGAAACAATTGGCGGAGGTTTGCTTAAGAAGTACTGGCAAGTGTATTCTAAATAGGCAGAGGAAAACCTTTGAATTAGCTAACAGACGAAGTGGCAACGGCAGTCAGCTGGGGGTCTCCACCCTGCTTGAAAGTGAACCTCACTGCTTGTAACACCTTGCACTGTAGTTTTAAAATATGTTAGAAAGGGAGAATATATATATTAAATCCATAATAAATACACTGAATTGCGTAACACACACTCAGACTTAAATGCATAAAACACACACATAGACGTAGATGCATAAACACCGCACATTACGCACAGTTGCGCTGTTTATCATAAGCACTCTACACATAAACGTACCATGCATATTAGCAACTTTACACAAGATTCTCTTACACTTAATATAAAGGCTAATATTAGACGGTTTATTTGTTAGTGTATAATGTTATAAAACGCATATATTTGATATCCAAATTTTAGTATGTAGTAGCCACATCGTGTTTGGTGCTATTCTAAACCACATTTTATTTGCAGATCTCTGGTTCCATCGGCAAGGAGATCGCAACATGCGCCTGCAAGTTATGGATTATAGAGAATTATGTGTCAGAATGTACTTTGTATGTAGTGTCTATTGATTAGTTAAAACACACACAAAGAGCCATTGGAGGGCTGAACTACCATTGTACCAACTGACCTATGACAGAAGAAACAATAGGATTATGCCAACTTGTTTCTATTGTATTGCCTAATCTCTGCAAGGGTTTATATACAAGCACCCTCAACCGGCTAGTCAGTCATCATATTCTTTCTGTTGACGGAGGCTTCACCTTTGATGCCGGAAATCTGGATCCAGAGCGCCTGCGTAATGTATTGACTGTACCTTGTTTATGTATAATCTTTTGCGCTAATTGTATTTAGATCACAGCGTGTAACTATCTGCTTTTTGGTGAATAATATCTTTTTGTGCTTTGGAAACACAATCAAAGTCTGGAAAGCAATTATTTTTTGTGAGACTTATAACGCTAAATAGCGACATTTAGGGTGTATAGATAGGTAGGAATCAATAGGTAAGTATAGTGCACAGACAGATAAGAGAGTGCAGAGGGTAGGACAGAGACAGACAGTGAGGTGTAAGTATAGACAGATAAGAGAGTGCAGAGGGTAGGACAGAGACAGGCAGTGAGGGGTAAGTATAGTGTATAGACAGATAAGAGAGTGCAGAGGGTAGGACAGAGACAGACAGTGAGGTGTAAGTATAGAGTACAGACAGATAAGAGAGTGCAGAGGGTAGGACAGAGATAGGCAGTGAGGGGTAAGTATCAGATACAGACAGATAAGAGAGTGCAGAGGGTAGGACAGAGACAAGCAGTGAGTGGTAAGTATAGAGTACAGACAGATAAGAGAGTGCAGAGGGTAGGACAGAGACAGGCAGTAAGGGGTAAGTATAGACAGATAAGAGAGTGCAGAGGAAAGGACAGAGACAGGCAGTGAGGGGTAAGTATAGAGTACAGACAGATAAGAGAGTGCAGAGGGTAGGACAGAGACAGGCAGTGAGGGGTAAGTATAGACAGATAAGAGAGTGCAGAGGAAAGGACAGAGACAGGCAGTGAGGGGGTAAGTATAGAGTACAGACAGATAAGAGAGTGCAGAGGGTAGGACAGAGATAGGCAGTGAGGGGGTAAGTATAGTGTATAGACAGATAAGAGAGTGCAGAGGGTAGGACAGAGACAGGCAGTGAGGGGTAAGTATAGACAGATAAGAGAGTGCAGAGGAAAGGACAGAGACAGGCAGTGAGGGGGTAAGTATAGAGTACAGACAGATAAGAGAGTGCAGAGGGTAGGACAGAGATAGGCAGTGAGGGGGTAAGTATAGTGTATAGACAGATAAGAGAGTGCAGAGGGTAGGACAGAGACAGGCAGTGAGGGGTAAGTATAGACAGATAAGAGAGTGCAGAGGAAAGGACAGAGACAGGCAGTGAGGGGTAAGTATAGAGTACAGACAGATAAGAGAGTGCAGAGGGTAGGACAGAGACAGGCAGTGAGGGGGTAAGTATAGAGTACAGACAGATAAGAGAGTGCAGAGGGTAGGACAGAGACAGGCAGTGTGGGTTAAGTATCAGATAGATAAGAGAGTGCAGAGGATAGGACAGAGACAGGCGGTGAGGGGTAAGTATCAGATACAGACAGATAAGAGAGTGCAGAGGGTAGGACAGAGACAGGCAGTGAGGGGTAAGTATAGTGTATAGACAGATAAGAGAGTGCAGAGGGTAGGAAAGAGACAGGCAGTGAGGGGTAAGTATAGTGTATAGACAGATAAGAGAGTGCAGAGGGTAGGACAGAGACAGGCAGTGAGGGGTAAGTATAGTGTATAGACAGATAAGAGTATCATTTTTCACACATCCCTAAACAGTGACTATTGTTACTTACCGTTACATCTGTTTCCCCTATCTAGGGGACACTACCAACCTTGGGCTGTAGAGGGAGCTCTGAGGAGATTTCACATTAAACTAATCTTGTTTAAAGCTAAGTCCTCCCCCTCTACATCCCATCAGCCCCTCTTAGCCAACCAGATGTTTGTCTACACTGAAAGCTCATAGGAGAGCCTAACGAATAAACACTCAATCAGAGCCACACTCTAACCTGAGATTAAACACAGCGTGTACAACAAGAGGGAGGAAGCGCAAATGAAGTAAGGCAAACGGATTTATCGGCGAGTATCAAATTTGATAAAATTAGGAACGGAAATCCGGCTGGCTAAGAGGGGCTGGTGGGATGTAATGGGAGAGGACTTAATGTGCCCACACCTGACCGTGCCCTCTACAGCCCAAGGATGGCAGTGTCCCCCAAATTGGAGGACAAAGAAATATCTATGTCTAAACAAGAGTAACATTTTGCTGTACAGGATGGGCTGAGGTTTAAAATCAGTGGTGGGCGTGATACACAACAATGGGAAATAAAAAACACGAGAAGGGACTCGAGCTCACCTTGGTCCCAGGACACACTCGGAAAGTGAAGAGACGCCAAGGAATTAACCGCAAGTAAAACTCTTTAACTGACAGTTGCTGCAACAGACACGAAAGGGATCAGGATACAAGAATAAGCGGCTGCTCCCTTAACTTCAACAAAAACGCCTACTCACTTTGGGGGAGATGTAGAAATAGACCTTTTTAGGTTTCTTCATCCTCTCTGGAGCATTTCCACTAAGTGAGCAGCCGCCTCCCTCTTTCTGGCTGGGGGATGAGGGACTTTGCTGTCCAGAGACATTTGGCGGACTCGAAGGAGGATACAGGTACCCCTCGAAGAAAACGCCTACTCCGGACCGCGACACATTATTATCCACAGCTGACTTCTCAGCATCTACGGGCAGAGAGTAACAGCTCATGTGGGTGGAGAGAGCGCACTAACACAACACTCACGGGCTGCCCGCTAACACTGGCTGTAATGACAGGGAAACTAGAGTCCAAGTTCCTTGCTGTCTGACTCCTGGACACAGCGACACTAGAGAGATAATACACTAAAACATTGTGTCCGCTCTATACATGGACATCTGAGGAAAGCTACATGCACCACACTCCAGGGGAGGACCTCACCACTCAGAACAATGATATTGAAGTGTCCGTTGCTGATCGGCTGTCCCTGGTAACGTAGCGTGGCCTGGAAACATCCCGTCTGGAGCAGAGTGAGGTGCAGCAGAACCCGGTTCTGTTTCCCGATACAAACAGTTGTCTGACAGCAGCCGTCAGCCATACCCACCACACCCAGCTAGCGGAAGAGAAACAGATCACTCACAGGAATTTAGGGAAATGGCAACAACCAGCACAGGGCTCACAGAGACATCCCGCTCACCTCACTCAGGGTCAACGTGTAGCCCTCCAGGCCTCTCACACTGTCACTCGCTGGGTTGCCGTACTGGTCACGCGGCGCGATCTGTAGCAGATGCTGCTCCCCACAGGTCAGGACCAGCGTGGAAAAGTGACCGACAATCTGCGTCTTTGCTGGGACTACCACGCCTACAAGGAACCAGCGGTGATATCATGGCCACAATAAAGGACAACTATTCCCTACTCATTTGCAACGTTCCCCTCTTACCTGGGAGGAAGACCTTGTAATAAGGGCTATAGCCGACATTAAGACCACCGGCGCTGATGCTGATCTGATATCTCCCAGACCTCCGTACTGTGAAGGCAGCTTTCACCACATTCCTCATGGGATCCTGCACAATCTCCAGAGTCACCGGGACTTCAAGCGAAAGCTCAGTGTGCGAGACCCGGACCCGCAGGGCACCAGTCCCCATGACCGGGAACGGGTGTCCATTCCTGTAATACAACTGGGAAGCGGCAGCATTAGACAGCAGTGTCAGGAGCGACGGCGGAGATGGCTGGGCAGAGACACGAGCGCCAGGGACGAGGGATGGAACAATGAGACAAGGCGAGAGAATAATACAGGAGAGAAATATTATGCAGGCTTCAGTCTACGTACATGCACTCGAAATCCCATGGACTGTCCCACCTCGCAGGGCTCATTCCAGTCCCACGACACTTGGCAGGAGCGGGGCTCCAGGTATTTTCCCCGCACATAGTTATATATGGTACGCTCTGTGCCACGTTCCCGACCGTCATGGTGCCAGAAGGTAAGGACTCTGGAACTTAGTTCAAACAGGAATTTAATGGTGATCAAAAGCACGCACATCAAGCCCGTGACGCTGCCTGTGGGGGACAGAAACAGATGGAGAACACTGAGAATCTGGGCACTATAAAGAGTCCTGTGCAGGGCGTAATGAGGACAGCAGCATCCACCATACATACAATGCAAATAACATCCGGGGAATACGACACGTGGAAATTAGGCCCTGATTCAGAGGCGCTCGCTCTGAATCAGGGGGGGGGGGGCGGTTTTCTTTATCACTGGTCTCCAGGCCGCTCACTAAGCTGTGGGTGACCACCCACAGCTTTAGCGGGCGGCCTGACGATGGTTGCGATTATCGCGACCATCAGGCTTGCGACGAGATCCTTGTGGTAGGGTCTCGTCCATCGCAAGCCCAAGTGAACTTCCTGCTCTAATAGAGCAGGAAGTTCACTACTGACATCACTGGTGATGTCAGTAGGGCCGCCCACAAATGGCAGGCGCTCCTTCAGGAACGCCTCCGTTTGTCCAGCCACCCCCCCTGCACGCCTACAAAACGGCGCGAGCTGTCAATCACAATCGACAGCCGCCCCTTCTTGTAGTGAGTCCATTCACTCGCTACGGGTCTCGCGCGTGTGCACTGCCCGGCTATTGACCCGCTTACCAGCGGGTCTGAATCAGGCCCTTAGTTCCATCGTCAGTGGGTGGTGTGGAAATGGAAGCAAACAATCTGATGACTAATGTCCGAGTCATGAACAGATCATGGAGTCCAAGTTGCCTGCACGGTCTGTGCTTTACTGTCCCATATGGGCTAGTTTGTAATAGACAAAACAGCTCTTCTTGGGGTAGATTGGGGTAGATGTAGATGTATTATAGCGGCACTTACCGTGCTGCTATATTGCTTCCTGCTTCTCCTTTTTACCGATAACTCCCCCCTTCAGTGCTACCTGCTAGAGACCACAGCCCATCAGCCTAGTGCTGATGAGCTCTGTCTCAATCCCGGCCACTGAGCATGCGCGGGATCTCGCAAGTTTCGCGAGATCCCCGCGTGCAGCCTGGAGCCGGCAGCCGCCGCAGCAGGGACAGCGCTGTCCCTGCTGTGGGGAAAGGGCAGCGCCAGGCTGTAGCCGTCGATAGCGACAGCGGGCCGAACGGTCAGGCGACCTGACCGTTCATACATGGCCCAGGCTATCGGCGCTGCTATCTTGTACATAGCAGTGTCGATTACGACAGGGACGCATAGCGCCTGTCATTTACCGCCCAACCTCCCGATCATACATTGGGGTGAAGCGGTATCAGTTCTCATAACGTGCGCCGATACCGCTTCAGGGCTTCTTACATCTCCCCCATTGCTTTCTATGCAGCTGGTCACTCAGGACTTTTAGGGGTAAATTTCCTAAAGTGAGAGCTTTTAGAAGTGGAGATGTTGCACATAACAACCAATCAGATTCTAGCTATTATCTTCTAGAATGTGCTAGTTAAATGTTAAGTAGAATCTGTGATTGCCGCAGCCTCAACAGCAATCACCTGATGTGCTTCCCCGTGGCTCCACCCATGGCGTCTACACTACGGCGAAGCGAGTGACTCCCACCCAGCCCTACCGGAAAATCACACAGCACCCCTGCCTATATCTTTTGCTCCTCTCCTGCACGTACCTCCTCGGAGCCGGTAATTAACAGTGAAATGTGCCTGTGCGTAATTGTATTTACAAACTACAACAATATCAGTGTAATAATTAAGTGCATTGTTGTTTTCTATGAAACATTTCTTCATTATCATTAAATGACCTTCAACTGTCCGGTTATTAGCCAGATTTTTTTTTTTCTACAATTTTAGTAGCTTTTCAGGAGGTTTCATTTTTCTAACGTAGCTCACACCTCAATTAACATTGGAGACCACTGGTGTATAGCATGTAAAGCCTCTTCTGAAACCAACAATCATTGTGCAGGTTGTACCTGGATGAAACAGTCCCCCCCCCAGGACTAGATGGAAGCAGCACATTTAGACTAGACCGATATAATCTAGGTGTAGCTGCTATCCAGTACCCGTGCCGCAACGCAAGAAGAGCTACCCTGTAGTCGGGGGAGAACTAGCCCTTGGAACAGAAATCATCCAGAGCGCAGGAATAACAGGCATACACTGTTCCGTGAGGATGGGAAACACCTCTGTGTTAGAGGGCAGTATAAGGGACAGGGCTGTATTACAGAGACTCAAGACCTCAATGTGCGGGACTGATCTTGATGCCTTACCAATAATGTACAACATCAGTGCGCAGAACGAAAGGCGATTTCTTCATAGCATCTCCACCTCCACATGTCTCAGAAAAGGCAGAGATTATCTTCTGCTGAGATATACCGGGAGTGACCTCTACGTCCAAATCAGAGGCTATGGAAACCTACAGAAAGATGGTGAATATTAGAAGACTCCCTCCCCGCCTCTATTGTGATGCCTACTCCCATTCCCACTCTACACTCCCAACTTTAATCTCATCCCAATTGTGAAGCGCAGCAGAATATATTGGTGCTAGATTAGTAACTGTTAATAAATGATCCCTACTCTACCCTCCCCACCTTTACTGTAATTCCAACTCACCCCATCTAGCCCTTTACAGTTACCCTTATTCGCCCCTCCCTACCTATATTATTAGCTCTACTGTACTCCTGCTCACCTCACCAATCATTTTCTCTGACCACCCCTCCTTTTTCACTGACACTTATTAATTTCTACCCACCACCCACTTCCCCAACACCTGCTCCCCCTCTTCTCACCCTTCCCCACACCACCCACTTCCCCAACACCTGCTCCCCCTCTTCTCACCCTTCCCCACACCACCCACTTCCCCAACACCTGCTCCCCCTCTTCTCACCCTTCCCCACACCACCCACTTCCCCAACACCTGCTCCCCCTCTTCTCAACCTTCCCCACACCACCCACTTCCCCAACACCTGCTCTCCCTCTTCTCACCCTTCCCCACACCGCCCACGTCCCCCTCTACTCACCCTTCCCCACACCACCCACTTCCCCAACACCTGCTCCCCCTCTTCTCACCCTTCCCCACACCGCCCACGTCCCCCTCTACTCACCCTTCCCCACACCACCCACTTCCCCAACACCTGCTCCCCCTCTTCTCACCCTTCCCCACACCACCCACTTCTCCAACACCTGTTCCCCCTCTTCTCACCATTCCCCACACCACCCACTTCCCCAACACCTGCTCTCCCTCTTCTCACCCTTCCCCACACCACCCACTTCCCCAACACCTGCTCCCCCTCTTCTCACCCTTCCCCACACCGCCCACGTCCCCCTCTACTCACCCTTCCCCACACCACCCACTTCCCCAACACCTGCTCCCCCTCTTCTCACCCTTCCCCACACCACCCACTTCTCCAACACCTGTTCCCCCTCTTCTCACCATTCCCCACACCACCCACTTCCCCAACACCTGCTCTCCCTCTTCTCACCCTTCCCCACACCACCCACTTCCCCAACACCTGCTCCCCCTCTTCTCACCCTTCCCCACACCACCCACTTCCCCAACACCTGCTCCCCCTCTTCTCACCCTTCCCCACACCACCCACTTTCCCAACACCTGCTCTCCCTCTTCTCACCCTTCCCCACACCACGCACTTCTCCAACACCTGCTCCCCCTCTTCTCACCCTTCCCCACACCACCCACTTCCCCAACACCTGCTCCCCCTCTTCTCACCCTTCCCCACACCACCCACTTCCCCAACACCTGCTCCCCCTCTTCTCACCCTTCCCCACACCACCCACTTCCCCAACACCTGCTCCCCCTCTTCTCACCCTTCCCCACACCGCCCACGTCCCCCTCTACTCACCCTTCCCCACACCACCCACTTCCCCAACACCTGCTCCCCCTCTACTCACCCTTCCCCACACCACCCACTTCCCCAACACCTGCTCCCCCTCTTCTCACCCTTCCCCACACCACCCACTTCCCCAACACCTGCTCTCCCTCTTCTCACCCTTCCCCACACCACCCACTTCCCCAACACCTGCTCCCCCTCTTCTCACCCTTCCCCACACCACCCACTTCCCCAACACCTGCTCTCCCTCTTCTCACCCTTCCCCACACCACCCACTTCCCCAACACCTGCTCCCCCTCTTCTCACCCTTCCCCAACACCTGCTCCCCCTCTTCTCACCCTTCCCCACACCACCCACTTCCCCAACACCTGCTCCCCCTCTTCTCACCCTTCCCCACACCACCCACTTCCCCAACACCTGCTCCCCCTCTTCTCACCCTTCCCCACACCACCCACTTCCCCAACACCTGCTCCCCCTCTTCTCACCCTTCCCCACACCACCCACTTCCCCAACACCTGCTCCCCCTCTTCTCACCCTTCCCCACACCACCCACTTCCCCAACACCTGCTCTCCCTCTTCTCACCCTTCCCCACACCGCCCACGTCCCCCTCTACTCACCCTTCCCCACACCACCCACTTCCCCAACACCTGCTCCCCCTCTTCTCACCCTTCCCAACACCTGCTCCCCCTCTTCTCGCTTATTACCCAACCGTCTTCCCGCTCCCCTCTTCTCGCCCTCCCGTCTAATTACCGCTCCCCCTCTTCCTCCAACCCGCTATCTCCATTCTTACCCTCTGGGGAATATATGCGGAAGGTGAAAGGTCACCGGCTCCCTCCTCTGTTTGTTTGGGTTCGTGACGTCATGTGACAGCGAGAGAGCCGGTTCCGTATAAGTGGGCGGGACTTCCGGTACTAGGTGCCAATCCATCGTCACTATGGTAACCGGGCAAAGGGGACGATGTATGCGCGGTTGGCGATGGTGTGACGTAATCATCGTGCGACAGAACGTAGCTGAAGCAGAAGCATGGTACGGAGGGATGGTCTCGTCTGAGTTTTTCTTGTGCGCCCGGGGAGGGGAGGGATAGGGTCACTGTGCCGGGACGGGGTCCGGGCTCAGAGTTTGGTATGTGTTCAGTGTGGCCTGGGAGAGTTTCCTGCTGAGATGTTAGGATCACTCTGTACGGAAGGGGGGATCACAGGTACCATGATATTGGGGCTGCATTGGAGTAACTCTGAGGGGGAGAGCGCAGGTGTCAGGATATTGGGGGCACCCTGTAAGTTGGGAATCACAGGTGTCAGGATATTGAGGTACAGGGTGACCCCAATATCCTGGAAACTGATTTCCCCCCCCCCCCCCCCTTCTGTACACTCTACCCAGGTGTCAGGGTATTTGGGTTACACTGTATAGTGCGGTTACAGGTGTCAGGGTATTTGGGTTACACTGTATAGTGCGGTTACTGGTGTCTGGGTATTGGGGTTACACTGTATAGTGCGGTTACAGGTGTCTGAGTATTGGGGTTACACTGTATAGTGCGGTTACAGGTGTCTGGGTATTGGGGTTACACTGTATAGTGCGGTTACAGGTGTCTGGGTATTGGGGTTACACTGTATAGTGCGGTTACAGGTGTCTGGGTATTTTTGGTTACACTGTATAGTGCGGTTACAGGTGTCAGGGTATTGGGGTTACACTGTATGGGAGGGGTTGCTGTTGTCTGGACATTGGTGTACGTTAGCACAGTTTGGTCTCTAAAGGAATTGGGGGCAGTGTGGGGATTGTCACTTTGGGGCTACAGGTCTGTTTGTTATGGCTCAGGAGACTCATTCCTGTCCATTATAGTGTGATGTCCGTCATTGTTGCTCCTAAGCAGCGAGTAGCAAGGCTTCCCAGTTCTTTCTGTTCAGGGCATAAACTATAACCCTTTTCAGCAGCTTTCCCAGCTTTCAGTTGCCCGCGCCCTGACTTTCTGGAATGTGCAAAGTGAAGCTGATTTTTATGCTGCTCAAAGTGGAGCAGTGTAGTGTGATGGAGAGTTATGCAGACTAATACAGAATAACTACTGATACCGTGTGTGTATGTATATCTCTCTCTCTCTCTCTATCTCTCTTGGGTACCTTTACACTAGTCGTACTGCTGTTCAAAAGTACCATAAGTCTGGAGACTGGTGTTCCCTGCAGTGTTTTCGTCTGACCCCATGGCATGCCTTGCCCTGCGCACATCTCTTCGTCTCTCTCTCGCAGCCTTTGGCTGCTGTGCGATTTTTAGGTGTGAGTTGGGACTTGTTCTCTCTGTAATCCTCTCATTTGTGGTTTATCTCCTGCTCTGCACGAGTATTGTTTCATCCATATTGCAATTTGTATTTAGGCTCTGATTATCTTTGCAGCATTGTACAATTCTGTGGGGGTGATGCAATTGTTTGGCCGGTGTTTTTTTTTTTTTTTTATAAGTTGCCTGACTGAACAATTCAATTGTTGCTCCGTCTGAGCGCGATAGGCGCCGGCACTTCTGCTCACACTCTCTGGAGGGTGCGAGCAAAAAAATGTGCAAGAAACCCGTTGTTGGGGCGCCCTAACCGCAGTGACGGCACCCTAACCAGGACTTTAGACGGGGGTTTAGCTGTTTTTACATGGCTAAACCCGGTCTGATAGGGCGCGAAGAGGGTGATAAGTAATGAGTGCCAAGAACAACTGAATTGCAAAACTGGGCGCTCAATAATTATCACCTCCTACGCAGCAATTGAATTTCCCCCCCCGTATATGTCTGGCTATGGTTCATTAGCCTGTGTGGGACATGCTTTATAGATCCCTACCCTAATATGAGGCTGCGAGGTACATAGGGATCATCTGCAATCTCTTATCCCCTTACATCTAACACTCGGCTACTTTCTGTTTTCAGGGGAAGCAAAAGAAAACTAGGAAATACGCTGTGATGAAAAAGCGGATTAGCCTCCATGATCAGCGCATGTGAGTGTGGTAATGGCGGGTACCGGCGGCTATAACTCTAATCTGTGCCTCATACTCATTACTCTTTTTCACTAGTAAAGAAAGTGATCGGGCAAAGACTCAGCAGAAGAAGGAGAAAGATCCGTCCGTCATAAAAGAGAGAGAAGTGTAAGTTTTGTTGTGTGGAAATAACTATGTAACACCCGTGTATTATAGTGTGTGAGGCGAAATATTGTTACCAAAGCTTGACGTGCCTCTGTTCCTCCCCTCACATGAGCCCCCAGCCCTGCACTCTTCATGAGGTCCCTCTGTATTCCTCCCTCTGACAGGAGCCCCCAGCCCTGCGCTCTTCATGAGGTCCCTCCTGTATTCCTCCTCCTGACATGATCCCCAGCCCTGCACTCTTCATGAGGTCCCTCTGTATTCCCCCTCCTGACATGAGCCCCAGCCCTGCAGTCTTCATTTTTCATGATGTCACCCTGTATTCTTCATACTGACATTAGCCCCAGCCCTGCACTCTTCATGAGGTCCCTCTGTATTCCCCCTCCTGACATGAGCCCCAGCCCTGCAGTCTTAATTTTTCATGATGTCACCCTGTATTCTTCCTCCTGACATAAGCCCCAGCCCTGCACTCTTCATGAGGTCCCTCTGTATTCCCCCTCCTGACATGAGCCCCAGCCCTGCACTCTTCATGAGGTCCCTCTGTATTCCCCCTCTGACAGGAGCCCCCAGCCCTGCGCTCTTCATGAGGTCCCTCTGTATTCCTCCCTCTGACAGGAGCCCCCAGCCCTGCGCTCTTCATGAGGTCCCTCTGTATTCCTCCCTCTGACAGGAGCCCCCAGCCCTGCGCTCTTCATGAGGTCCCTCCTGTATTCCTCCTCCTGACATGAGCCCCAGCCCTGCACTCTTCATGAGGTCCCTCTGTATTCCCCCTCTGACATGAGCCCCCAGCCCTGCACTATTCATGAGGTCCCTCTGTATTCCTCCTCTGACATGAGCCACCAGCCCTGCATTCTTCATTTTTCATGATGTCACCCTGTATTCTTCCTCCTGACATTAGCCCCAGCCCTGCACTCTTCATGAGGTCCCTCTGTATTCCTCCTCCTGACATGAGCCCCAGCCCTGTACTCTTCATGAGGTCCCTCTCTATTCCTCCTCTGACATGAGCCCCCAGCCCTGCACTATTCATGAGGTCCCTCTGTATTCCTCCTCTGACATGAGCCACCAGCCCTGCATTCTTCATGAGGTCCCTCTGTATTCCTCCTCCTGACATGAGCCCCAGCCCTGCACTCTTCATGAGGTCCCTCTGTATTCCTCCTCCTGACATGAGCCCCCAGCCCTGTGCTCTTCATGTGGTCCCTCTGTATTCCTCCTCCTGACATGAGCCCCCAGCCCTGCACTCTTCATGAGGTCCCTCTGTATTCCTCCTCCTGACATGAGCCCCCAGCCCTGCACTCTTCATGAGGTCCCTCTGTATTCCCCCTCCTGACATGAGCCCCAGCCCTGCAGTCTTCATTTTTCATGATGTCACCCTGTATTCTTCATACTGTCATTAGCCCCAGCCCTGCACTCTTCATGAGGTCCCCCTGTATTCCTCCTCCTGACATGAGCCGCAGCCCTGCACTCTTCATGAGGTCCCTCTGTATTCCCCCTCCTGACATGAGCCCCAGCCCTGCAGTCTTAATTTTTCATGATGTCACCCTGTATTCTTCCTCCTGACATAAGCCCCAGCCCTGCACTCTTCATGAGGTCCCTCTGTATTCCCCCTCCTGACATGAGCCCCAGCCCTGCACTCTTCATGAGATCACTCTGTATTCTTCCTTCTGACAGGAGCCCCCAGCCCTGCGCTCTTCATGAGGTCCCTCTGTATTCCTCCCTCTGACAGGAGCCCCCAGCCCTGCGCTCTTCATGAGGTCCCTCTGTATTCCTCCCTCTGACAGGAGCCCCCCGCCCTGCGCTCTTCATGAGGTCCCTCCTGTATTCCTCCTCCTGACATGAGCCCCAGCCCTGCACTCTTCATGAGGTCCCTCTGTATTCCCCCTCTGACATGAGCCCCCAGCCCTGCATTCTTCATTTTTCTTGATGTCACCCTGTATTCTTCCTCCTGACATTAGCCCCAGCCCTGCACTCTTCATGAGGTCCCTCTGTATTCCTCCTCCTGACATGAGCCCCAGCCCTGTACTCTTCATGAGGTCCCTCTCTATTCCTCCTCTGACATGAGCCCCCAGCCCTGCACTATTCATGAGGTCCCTCTGTATTCCTCCCTCTGACATTAGCCCCAGCCCTGCACTCTTCATGAGGTCCCTCTCTATTCCTCCTCTGACATGAGCCACCAGCCCTGCATTCTTCATGAGGTCCCTCTGTATTCCTCCTCCTGACATGAGCCCCAGCCCTGCACTCTTCATGAGGTCCCTCTGTATTCCTCCTCCTGACATGAGCCCCCAGCCCTGTGCTCTTCATGTGGTCCCTCTGTATTCCTCCTCCTGACATGAGCCCCCAGCCCTGCACTCTTCATGAGGTCCCTCTGTATTCCTCCTCCTGACATGAGCCCCCAGCCCTGCACTCTTCATGAGGTCCCTCTGTATTCCCCCTCCTGACATGAGCCCCAGCCCTGCAGTCTTCATTTTTCATGATGTCACCCTGTATTCTTCCTACTGACATTAGCCCCAGCCCTGCACTCTTCATGAGGTCCCCCTGTATTCCTCCTCCTGACATGAGCCGCAGCCCTGTACTCTTCATGAGATCACTCTGTATTCCTCCTCCTGACATGAGCCCCAGCCCTGCATTCTTCATGAGGTCCCTCTATATTCCTCCTCCTGACATGAGCCCCAGCCCTGCACTCTTCATGAGGTCCTCCTGTCTGGTCACTGGCTCCTGGTGAAGTGATGAATGAGAATGGCTGCCATCACTGTGTGTAGATGACAGGTGCTCTGTGAAAGTGTTCTAACTACTGGAATTGTAGTGCAAGTCGGTCCTCAAAGGTGTCTTATCTGGCAGCATGTTATTGGTATCTGAGTGCTGGGCGGAGAGATTTTTGCCGCACTCTCCTTGCTCGTGCCATCGCGCTCTCTCGGAAGGCAATTTATTGTCCATGAAAATATGCTGCTAGTGGGTTGCGTTCATGAGCGAGAGGAGTAGTGACCGGTAATGCCAGGGGACCCAGCAAATCTAACAAGCACAGGACCCAGAGGAGCAGGTTTCACTTTTGATATTTCAGGTTTTCAGTTTTGGGTGAAATTAGTGTAAAATTTGCAATGGTTAAAACACATTGCGAAAATATAAAGATATATACAGTAAATTAATGATTTATATCAGATGAGGTGGGAAAGGGTTACCTGTAGCCAATCAGAGCCTTAGCATGTTGTAAACATCACCAAATGAAATGTTTAAGCTCTCTCTGAGGTTACAGCTGCTCTCCTCTGTTAGCCCTCAGGTAGTAGATGACATGCCTAGTCACTGACTGATAGCTGCTCTCCTCTGGTAGTAGATGACATGCCTAGTCACTGACTGATAGCTGCTCTCCTCTGTTAGCCCTCAGGTAGTAGATGACATGCCTAGTCACTGACTGATAGCTGCTCTCCTCTGTTAGCCCTCAGGTAGTAGATGACATGCCTAGTCACTGACTGATAGCTGCTCTCCTCTGTTAGCCCTCAGGTAGTAGATGACATGCCTAGTCACTGACTGATAGCTGCTCTCCTCTGTTAGCCCTCAGGTAGTAGATGACATGCCTAGTCACTGACTGATAGCTGCTCTCCTCTGGTAGTAGATGACATGCCTAGTCACTGACTGATAGCTGCTCTCCTCTGTTACCCCTCAGGTAGTAGATGACATGCCTAGTCACTGACTGATAGCTGCTCTCCTCTGTTAGTCCTCAGGTAGTAGATGACATGCCTAGTCACTGACTGATAGCTGCTCTCCTCTGTTAGTCCTCAGGTAGTAGATGACATGCCTAGTCACTGATTGATAGCTGCTCTCCTGTTAGCCCTCAGGTAGTAGATGACATGCCTAGTCACTGACTGATAGCTGCTCTCCTGTTAGCCCTCAGGTAGTAGATGACATGCCTAGTCACTGACTGATAGCTGCTCTCCTCTGGTAGTAGATGACATGCCTAGTCACTGACTGATAGCTGCTCTCCTCTGTTACCCCTCAGGTAGTAGATGACATGCCTAGTCACTGACTGATAGCTGCTCTCCTCTGTTACCCCTCAGGTAGTAGATGACATGCCTAGTCACTGACTGATAGCTGCTCTCCTCTGTTAGTCCTCAGGTAGTAGATGACATGCCTAGTCACTGACTGATAGCTGCTCTCCTCTGTTAGCCCTCAGGTAGTAGTTGACATGCCTAGTCACTGACTGATAGCTGCTCTCCTCTGTTAGCCCTCAGGTAGTAGATGACATGCCTAGTCACTGACTGATAGCTGCTCTCCTCTGTTAGTCCTCAGGTAGTAGATGACATGCCTAGTCACTGACTGATAGCTGCTCTCCTCTGGTAGTAGATGACATGCCTAGTCACTGACTGATAGCTGCTCTCCTCTGTTACCCCTCAGGTAGTAGATGACATGCCTAGTCACTGACTGATAGCTGCTCTCCTCTGTTAGTCCTCAGGTAGTAGATGACATGCCTAGTCACTGACTGATAGCTGCTCTCCTCTGTTAGCCCTCAGGTAGTAGATGACATGCCTAGTCACTGACTGATAGCTGCTCTCCTCTGTTAGCCCTCAGGTAGTAGATGACATGCCTAGTCACTGACTGATAGCTGCTCTCCTCTGTTAGTCCTCAGGTAGTAGATGACATGCCTAGTCACTGACTGATAGCTGCTCTCCTCTGTTAGTCCTCAGGTAGTAGATGACATGCCTAGTCACTGATTGATAGCTGCTCTCCTGTTAGCCCTCAGGTAGTAGATGACATGCCTAGTCACTGACTGATAGCTGCTCTCCTCTGTTAGCCCTCAGGTAGTAGATGACATGCCTAGTCACTGACTGATAGCTGCTCTCCTCTGTTAGCCCTCAGGTAGTAGATGACATGCCTAGTCACTGATTGATAGCTGCTCTCCTCTGTTAGTCCTCAGGTAGTAGATGACATGCCTAGTCACTGATTGATAGCTGCTCTCCTCTGTTAGTCCTCAGGTACTAGCTGGCATGCCTAGTCACTGACTGATAGCTGCTCTCCTCTGTTAGCCCTCAGGTAGTAGATGACATGCCTAGTCACTGACTGATAGCTGCTCTCCTCTGTTAGCCCTCAGGTAGTAGATGACATGCCTAGTCACTGATTGATAGCTGCTCTCCTCTGTTAGCCCTCAGGTAGTAGATGACATGCCTAGTCACTGACTGATAGCTGCTCTCCTGTTACCCCTCAAGTAGTAGGTGACATGCCTAGTCACTGACTGATAGCTGCTCTCCTCTGTTACCCCTCAGGTAGTATGTGACATGCCTAGTCACTGACTGATAGCTGCTCTCCTCTGTTAGTCCTCAGGTAGTATGTGACATGCCTAGTCACTGACTGATAGCTGCTCTCCTCTGTTAGTCCTCAGGTAGTAGCTGGCATGCCTAGTCACTGATTGATAGCTGCTCTCCTGTTAGTCCTCAGGTAGTAGATGACATGCCTAGTCATTGACTGATAGCTGCTCTCCTCTGTTAGCCCTCAGGTTCCATCCTGCCTTTTCTTCCAATATAACACTAACCTGGGACCTCCCTACTATATCCTGGTGGATACGAACTTCATTAACTTCTCTATCAAAGCGAAGCTGGATATTGTACAATCCATGATGGATTGTCTCTATGCTAAGTGTGAGTATTCCCTTTATTTACTGGGCGCGTTCGCCATGGGATCTCTGCAAGTTTCCGTGGTGACTGATTCTGTTCTTCTGTTGCCTTTTTGAATATCGCAGGTGTTCCTTGTATTACCGACTGTGTCATGGCGGAGCTGGAGAAACTGGGACAGAAATATAGAGTAGCTCTCAGGTAAGTGCTGCTGGGAATGCAGGGGCTTGTTTGTAATGGGCATAGAAGAAGGCTGGGTCTGGTTGTCTGATCTTAGGAGATTGGACAAGACATCTCACAATTGGTCACAGAGGGCCTGATTCACTACGGATCGCTATTCCGCTTATATGCACGCAACTGCTATGATGATATCGGCGGTGTTATTTAAATGTTACATTCGTAAACGTTCGCAGTCTGACATAAGGCCGCCCACTGCCCCTTACTCGCATCCATATACTTGGCCAACATAGTGAAACAATCGGTAACATCGGACAGTGAGAGAAGCACAGACCTTACTCAGGAATTACCTATGTGCACGCTATGACGCCTCAGGCGGCATCTGGTATCGCAGTGGATAATATATGCACGCCCCTGCAGTGGCGTTGAAATGCACTGGCGTGTCTGCGTTCGCCCACACAACCCCCACCCCGTCACCACCCACAAACAGAACTTCCTGTCAATCACTCTGCCATGGGTCTACGTAGTCACTGCGTTCTCAATTCCTAACGCCGCGCCCAGCACACTGTGATGCATGCGCAGTGCAAATTAATCCACCGATTGCGTGCGTATAAGCTACTGCGTTCCTTACTGAATCAGGCCCAGAGTCCTCTTTGAGCCAGAGTCAGGGGGTGAGCGTCAGCAGAATGCCCCAGGCAGCACCGCTGTGCTCTGACTGATGTGCGCAGAAGACTGGCGCTCTTCTTTAAAATCCCATTTACTGAACACACACACTTATAGGACATTAATAAAGTTTTCCATTTATCAGTTAAGTAGAGGGCAAAACCCTTCATAACCTGATCGTTCGGGAACATCCCTCCCTGGACTTGTAGGGTGTGGACATGAACGTTCCCAGCTGCGGGAGGGGAAGGCACTGGGTTTTGCAAGGACTGTGTCAGTATACCGCTTGACTACCCATAAGGCCTTTCTGCCAGCTGCTTGTGCTGCTTAGTAAGTGTTGAGGTGACCCCGGGCAGCATGGACATGGATCAGTCCCTGTGTGTAGTGGTTATAATCGCCAGTCACTAGCACTGCGGAGAGCAGAACCTTCCTGTCTTAGATGCTACAAGAGGGTTGCAGGAACTAGAACTGCTCAGTTCAGGTTGAACTCGGCTGGTAGACTGGCAGAACCCTTTTCTTCTGAGTCTGCCAGCTTCCACCACAGCGTGTAGACCCATCTCCTTTCTCCCTCTGGCTGAGCGACATAAAGTACTTGCTGTAATACAGACAGAAGAGTGTCTTTGGTACAGCGTTGTGCAGCTGGTGTAATGCAGTATCTGGGTACAGCTTACATAGACGGCAGATTCTCGGGGCCAGCTGCCTCAGTACATTGTGATTATCTCTCGTAGGATAGCCAAGGATCCAACATTTGAGAGACTGCCGTGTACTCACAAGGGAACCTATGCAGATGACTGCCTTGTACAGAGAGTCACTCAGGTAAGTAACAGAGTAATGTTACATTGTATCTCTGACTGTAGCGGGTGCTCATGTTTGTGACATAGGATTAGATGGAGTGGGGGGTGAACGTGTCAGGAGTTGGGTACGGAATGCTGATGCTGGGGATCCCGGAGGTCAAAATCCCGACTCCGGCATTTCAAAAGGGTTAGGATACAGACACCTGTCGGTCAGTATCCTAACCCTCCCTCCCTGGTGCCTAAACTTAACCCCACTACTTATCTTCGGTGCCAGAATTCTGTCGGGTGTCAGGATTCCGGCGCCTGTATTCTAATCGTTGGCATCCTCCTTTGTTTTGGTGTTGAAGGTAGGTTGTATATATTGCTGGGTGATATACACAGACCTAAAAAAATAATGGCACCACGGCACATTCTGACTAACGTTTTTCATTCCCTTTCAACAGCACAAATGTTACATTGTGGCCACGGTGGACCGAGACCTTAAAAGGAGAATCCGAAAGATTCCTGGGGTTCCTATCATGTACATCTCAAACCACAGGTTAGAACTGGGGCGATGGTGATCACCGGGTTCCCTCCCTTAAGCATCCTTCCCAGAGTATCAGAGTACCAGTTTTTGTTCCAGAGCTAATCGTGTCCGTCTCTCCTGTAGGTACAATATTGAGAGGATGCCGGATGACTACGGGGCTCCGCGCTTTTAGGATTCCGGTCCCTCTTACTATGGAGCTCTGGATTTGTACCATTTTTGGACGGTTCAGTCGTCTGCACCCTGGGCAGCACACAGTAATATTGCTTTCATCAAGTGCCTCTGATTGACCCTACACAGAACAGCGATGACATCTCGCAGTCTTATGTATTTCTTGTCTCAGTAAAAGGGATGTAAGAGCTGGGTCCCTCTCACCTGTAACTATACATAGCGGCGGGAACATGTCAGTGCATTGTGCAAATCACTCACAAGACTGATGAGCTGAGAGTGGTGTTTGTGGATGAAAGGTTCTACCAGTAATAAACTATCCTGTATATATACCCTTGTAAAGCTGTTGAATAAAAGTTTTATGGGAGTAAATGTAACATTCCTACATCAGTCTGTCTTTCTAAAGGCCCCCATACATCAGAGATTGATTGCAGCAATCGTGCAATTTGCAATCGATTGTGTATAAAAATCTTTCCCTTTTTCTATCGATTGCACGATTGCTGCAATCAATCTCTGATGTATGGGGGGCATTAAGGTTTGATTCTCTTTCATTGGGTCATGTTTATTCACACTTTATTGGGTACACCTGCTTGTTGCACATGTGTAATCCTCCCATCATGTGGAAGCAATTGGATGCATTAAAGAATTTAGACTTGGGCAAGAGATTTAGTCCCGTATTCAATTTGGAGCGAAAAGTATCACGCGTGTCCCCGCTTATCCCCGTATTCAATTCCAATTTGGCGAAAACTGGACCCAGGGAGAATGAAATGAGCAAAAAGTGATGTCATTTTTGAGGAAATCAGTCTGACACCCCCCAAAAGATGCTCTGACATGGGGGGGTTCACTATGGGTACCCTCGATTAGCCCTGCTGAAGGTATTTGGGGTCTTTGAGTGGTCTCAATAGGCGCTGTTTAGCATATTTGGGACAGTGGTGAAGAATAGCACTTAGCAATTTTTGGGGGGATAATAAGTATTCCCATCAAATTTGGGGTACATTAAAAATGGGTGCAAGCATATTTTAAAATTGCTAAAGTCAAGCATTAAATAGCGCCAAAAACACACCTTCAGCAAACACCAGCAAACCAAAAAAAAAAAAAACCCCCCATACTACCAGACCCCCCAAAGGCGGTTTCGCTAGATTTTTTTTTTATTTTGTACCTCCACTTTGATCCCCCCCCCCCTCATTTTTTCAAAGTGCTTTTTGGGGTGTCTTTTGTGGGTGTTTTTAGCGTTTTTTGACGCAATTAGCATCAAGGTAGGGTGTGGTTTAGGGGGGTTGCCGCAATTTTGCACCCCAATTCTGAACTTTTTTCCATCGGGAATCCAGTGGTGAAACTTTTCCACAGGTTACAAGACACAAACTTATCTCAGAAAAGTCTGACAAATTGTGTACGGGGATAAATGGAATCGGACAAAATTATGTCATCGGCGAAAAAGTTTAGCTGAAAACGGCTTTTCACTCCAAATTTAATGCGGCCCTATGTTGTTGTTCAGACCATATAGCAAACTTAGGACGAAATATGATCTAATGCTGGGTACATACTATGTTATATGTCGTTGGCTCAGCCGACAAACAACTTATCACATAATGCATCTGCCCGCAGACCTTATGCCTACTGTTGTGGCCACTGAGGGTATATAAAGGGGTCTGGCCCGAACACTATAGTTATTCTTAAAGTAAAAACACTTATAGAACTTCACAGATGCGTCTTATATTAAGGACAGTTGTAACCTTTCTTCGTACCAGGATGAATGAGCAGTGTCTAACACAGCGCTCCTCAAACTCAACCCTCAAGTGCCCCCAACAGGTCATGTTTACAGGATTTCTGTCTGTGGAAGCAGGTGGGAGAATCACTGACCCAGCAAACAAATCAAAGTGTTGAGTTTGTTTTATATTTGATAAACAGACCCCACCCTGTGTTCATGGACCCCTACCCCCTGTGAATCCCCCCCCCCCACACACACTTTTTTTGCACCCCCCTTCCTCCTGCCCTGTGACTGGTGTAATTTTTTTGTTTTATTATTGCGCTGCCTCCCCCCCCCCCCCGGCCTTCATTACACTGACTGAATGTATAGACCGACCCCCAACAAGGTAATACCCCCCCCCCCCCCCACCAATATGGGGCATAACCCCTCTCCCTCCACACTTGCAGAGTGTGTGTCAGGGGGACTGACGATAAATCCATCCTGCTGCACCTGACATCAGCACAAAGAAAATATAATCCGCACACACCATGGGTAGAGGTCGTCCTTTCCCCTATTGTATTGTCTATGAAAAGTATATCTGTTATGGGGCGCTCACAAACTGATCAAATATGGTCATCTTTATCAACTATCAAATGTTCAGACCCTAGGGCCTGATTCAGTGATGTACGTTCATCCGAGGATCAATGCACCTCTCCAATGTTGAAGGGTCTGCGCCATGCAGAATGGGTCCTGAGAACACGCTCGCAGACCACTGCAGCGAATTGAGGATGTGCCTGGGCGTTGATCCCAGAAACTGAGGCCCGTCGTGGACGCAGATTCCTTGCCTCCTGTGTGACCAGGCTGCGGGAGATGAAGCCAAAGGAGCAACCATCGTGAGCGGTGATCCCAGCCTGTCGCGTTGGTCGCAGTGCTGGGATTGCAAATGCAGCAAGGGGGTGTCTGATACCTCCTCCTGCATCTGGAATGGACGGAATTGTACAGCTGGTTGTGTGTGGCTCTGCAAATCCATCCATCTCTGAATACTGATCTAGAATGCCAAAAAGATATAGAAAAAAACATAACTTTTTATCCAGTCCCTAAAAGGATCAGCAAAATATCACATTAAAAAAAAAAAAAAAATACACATCATGTGAAAGTGAGTTAAAATATTGCCACCGGCTAGATCTATAGTATTTATTCCATAGTGTATATTCTATTTTACCACATATGAGAGTAATCCAAATATAGAATGGGTGTCGTCAGGGTAATCTGATATCTTCCTTAGGTCCCAAATAATATGGACGTGTGTTATGTTGGTAATCGCTGTTATACTGACAACCAGGGCTGTAACTAGGGTAGTTAGACCAGTGCCATGGCACAGGGCACCGCAGGGCAGGGGGCGCTGTTTGGGCCTGTGAATTTTCCTGTTATCATTCTCACTTGTAGCTTCCTCTTCTTTTATCGCCAGCATCTCCTGGCCTCCCCTGTCTCTTCCCCATGAGGCCATGGCCCTCTCTCAGGTGCACTATATTATGTCCCTATTTATCCTCAGCATCTCCTGGCCTCCCCTATCTCTTCCCTGGCCCTTCCCCATGAGGCCATGGCCCTCTCTCAGGTGCACTATATTGTGTCCCTATTTATCCCCAGCATCTCCTGGCCTCCCCTGTCTCTTCCCCATGAGGCCATGGCCCTCTCTCAGGTGCACTATATTATGTCCCTATTTATCCCCAGCATCTCCTGGCCTCCCCTATCTCTTCCCTGGCCCTTCCCCATGAGGCCATGGCCCTCTCTCAGGTGCACTATATTGTGTCCCTATTTATCCCCAGCATCTCCTGGCCTCCCCTGTCTCTTCCCCATGAGGCCATGGCCCTCTCTCAGGTGCACTATATTATGTCCCTATTTATCCCCAGCATCTTCTGGCCTCCCCTATCTCTTCCCTGGCCCTTCCCCATGAGGCCATGTCCCTATTTAAAAAATGGTGGGGGGCGTCAATGCTCTCTCTGGAACAAGGCACCCAAAAATCTGATTGCGGCTCTGCTGGCGACTCCCACTGCTATATTCCTGTATAATATACGTTTATTCTTGAGCGCTCGGCTCTATTTCTCAATAATGATCTCTCGTGTCCAGAAATGCTTTGGTAATAGTTGTTATATAATGTTGCTACATAACTTAATAGTAACAATTGTGGCTAAGGCACAACGATCCACTTATGCACTTCTTGTAATATGGTAAGTGTATAGAGTTGATGTTGTGTTTATTATAGAATTGTTGCTCTCCTTTATTAATTAGGAATAATTGTATATCCCCTTTCTCCTTCATCCACTAGGGGACACTGGAGTTCAAGACAGTGGGGTATAGACGGTGGTAGAGTAGAGCCTGGCACTTTAAATAATTTAGAAGTGTGACTGGCTCCTCCCCCTCTATGCCCCATCAGCCCCAGTTTTTAGAATGTGCCCGGGAGAGCCGGTCACATAGGGCTGAGCTCCAGCCCACACTTAGTATTTTTATCTTTATTTTCACTTTATTTTATAGCTTTCACAAAGCATTGAGGACAGGCTGACAGAGAACTGCGTCTGTCAGCCTGCTACATGGAGGGATCAGGAGACCCGCCACCACTAATAAAGAGTGCGTGTCCGGGTCCCAGGCACCCTGGCAGTAGCTCAGGGAGGGACACGCCACAGCTTAATATAGAAGCTGTGTCCGTGCTTCCATATGCCTAGCCGCAGCCCTGATGCCAGCAGTGGTAAGTATAATCTCTTCCCCTGACTAGCGGGGGACTAGATCTGCGGCCCCTCCGCCCCCATATAGCTGAACTACTGAGCTCAGCAAACTACCAACCTGGGTCCTTATTTTAGAAGGTCCCCGGTTCTATGGCCGGCATAGAAAATGTTCTTTATGCCAGAGTTAACACGGGGGGCGGAGCCACCCCGCATATAGTCGCGCTTCCCAGTCGAAATCTCCCTCATGAGAAGGACTGTAATAGCATTCCTGCACTCTCTGGGCAGGGACACCACTATCCTGCACCTGTGACAGTGCGGTGCCTTGCTGCGGCTGTCATTTACAGTGAGCCTACTCTCTGCAATAGAGGCGGTCTGTTGCCTCGTTGTATACTCCTTATTAGGAGTCTGTGGACAGGATCAGCTCTGTATCTGTAGATTGGTATTATATACGTATATCTATATGAATTCTGTCCAGCAGTGCTGGGTTGCTGCTGTCTGCGAATTATACAGCTTCCTATGTTCGACTCTGGTTTGGCCTGGGTCTGTTTTCAGCTGAGCTTACATTAGCCGTTATTACATTCGAATTACGCTGTAAGTTGTGGAATTCTTTCGCTGTTTAGCAGGGAGTTGTGATTGTCTCCTCTGCGACACTTGATCCTCAGCTCTTGCCTTTCCATTGGGTCTACAGTTCTTGGCGCTCCTGGTTTTCGGGTTTGCCCAAGGGTCGGCGAGTTCTCCGCGCTTCCCACCCGGGAGGTTGGCTTTGGGACGTCCCCACTGTCTTGAACTCCAGTGTCCCCTAGGGGATGAAGGAGAAATCAGGATTTTGGTACTTACCGATAAATCCCTTTCTCAGATTCCACAGGGGACACTGGACGCCCGCCCAGCGCTGCGTACCTGCTGTGTTGTTTGATTCGTTATATGGTTGTGTGACTGCATGCGTTCCCTGCAGTGAGTTCCTCTGTTCTCCTTCGGTCGGTATTGTTCCGTTCTGTGGTCCTCTCCTTCTTCTCATTTTCCTATTGTCCTCAGTCTCCTCTCGGGCTCAGTTCTTAAACTGGGGCTGATGGGGCATAGAGGGGGAGGAGACAGTCACACTTCTAAATTATTTAAAGTGCCAGGCTCTACTCTACCACCGTCTATACCCCACTGTCTTGAACTCCAGTGTCCCCTGTGGAATCGGAGAAAGGAATTTATCGGTAAGTACCAAAATCCTGATATTTATTGCTAGTTTTATAAATTGCTGCTATATACCATATTTGTAGCTAAGGCACAATGATCCCCTTATATACTCCCAGCTGTTTATAGTGTAGTAAGTACAAAATAGTTAATTCTGTGATTACTCATTGGGAATAATTGCAAATTCCCTTAATACAGTCTTATACACTTTCAGCTGTTTATGTTACAGCAAATATTATGGATGTGTATTAACAGCTGTTTGTCATACAACAAATATGATACAATTAGTGTTGTTCTTGCTAATTAGGAATAATCGCAGATCCCCTAAATTCAATATTAAACGGACAGAAAATGGACTTAAAATTACATATTTCACCTCATCAGTTATAATCCGTGGGCTGTGGATAATCGTTCCGCATCAATGGTCTTAAATCCCTTGTATATGCAGCATGAGATAACAGAGCTTATTCAACCTTGCTTTGGCTTAAGCCACTGTAAGATTGAAACCTACAGCATCATTAGTGGATTCCCTGCCGGGGCTCCGATTGGCTTCTTACCCATGGCAGGTGGTGAAGAGGTGCCCAGACTGAACCAGGGGCAACACCAGCTCCGAATAAGCACCAGTGGGCTTCCACTTCAGCCTTCTCCTTTACCTGGTACTATTAAAGCTGGTACACAATTTCACACTATTTCAAATAATTTTGAACCCAAATCAACACATGGCTGTAGCACTTTCAGGAATACAATTCCTGTGCACGGTAGACCAGTACTTTAACCACCTCAGGTATGTATTCCTTAGGTGCCAGCCGTTAGTTAAAAGAATACAGCCCAAGGACCACATGGCTTTCAGTGGGCACATGGCACTACGTAAAGTTCAGCAGATATTTTACCTTTTGGCAGAAGTCATCTCAAGCTTGGTGATAAATCTTATACGTCATTCCTGGGCAGTCCAGAGAGAACCATAATCCCCAGCCAGATTTGCCAATGTCATGATCTGATGTTGAAGCGGCTTAAGGACGTCATTCTCCTTTCCCTGGATGCTGAGAAGGCGTTTGACCGCCTTCATTGGCAGTTTCTGAATGAGGCATGGTTGTGCGTTGGTTTTCAGGGTACAATTTTGCAATCTATTAAGGCTTTATATAGCAACCCTACAGCCAGGGTTTTTAGTAATGGTTGTTTATCTTCCCCTTTCCTCATTAGGAATGGCACTAGACGAGGATGCCCCCTCTCTCCCTTGATGTACATATTAGCTATTGAAACTTTTTGCATCTGCAATTCGAAGCTCCACGTTCTCCCATGGTGTGGATGTTGGCCCAGCCTCCCACAAATGATGTCTGTTTGCAGACGATATACTTTGGTTGGTAACCAGCCTTGATACCTCATTGCCCATCCTGCATGAAATGATAGATAGATATAGGGCAGCTTCTCTATATAAGTTAAATACTACTAAGACCGAGGCGCTGCCTTTTAACATATTAGGCACAGTTTGGAAATCGGATTACCTTCCTTTATCTCGGTATAAATAAACCAAATCGTCATGATGGCTTTGCTGAGATAAATCTTGATCCGATCCTTAAGCATATAGCAGAGTTGCTGAACAGCTGGTTGGGCTTTGGGGTCTCTTGATTGGGCCGTCTAGCGGCATTTACAATGATGGTCCTGCCGCAATGTACTGTACTTATTCCGCACCATTCCTTTCTTGGTCCCAAAACAATACCTAATCCCCGCTCGTAAGTTGATGGTGTCCTATATTTGGAAGGGCAAGGCACCACGGTTGGCTTATCAATGTTGACCTAGGCCTAAAAATCAGGGGGGGGGGGGTTGTGAGTTAAATTGATCGGCCAATATATCTGCTGCCCGTCGGCCAGTGTGTACCCGCGATATGTTTGTGAACGACGTTGTTCACAGACATATCGCATTGGCTTTGCTGCACAGCCTGATGGTCAGATATATCTGCAGACATATCTGTCCATCGGGCAGTCTGTGTACGGGCAGTCTGCAGACCACCCGAATACATGTAGCGGCAGGTGATGGTTGTTCAGTGTGTACGAATAACCATTATCTGCAGATATATCTGTTTAGTGTGTACCCAGCCTAAATATTTTAAATGACCAGCTAAAACTTTATCCATGGTTGCTCTCTCTCGTCTAATCCCAGATTTATCTGTAGTGGCCTGGTGCTCCCGAGCGTTTGCAACCAGTGCAGACATTTTGAGGACTAACACACTCATCCCCTTTCCACAAATCCAATCTGAATTCCATCTACCGCCAGGTGAATTACCTACCTACCTATTGACATTGGGTGGCTAGTCCTGTCCGAGTGAGCGGCTCTTCAGAGTTGCCCTCACCAGATATTTTAGCTAAAATAACGAGAGGTAATTCTAAAAGGCTTATTGGCTTCTGGTATGCCCATTGTCTTGGGGTTGGTTCAGCAGTTAAGACCAAATCCCAAATTCAGTGGGAATTGGATCTCCAGGAGTCCTACAAGCCCCAGCAATGGGAATCTATTTATCTAACCGCCCACAAGTTGTCCAAATGCTACAACCATTTGGAGTTACAGTACAGCGGTAACACTTCATCTCAGCCAGATTACACATAATGTGGCCTGCTCCGTCAAAGTATTGCTGGCGGAACTGTATGTGTGTTGGAGACATATTTCACATTTCTTCGTCAGGGTCCATAGAGGGTCCACAGGGTTGACCTTGGGGTATAGGTTGGGAACCAAATCCGGGCACCACGCAGTTAAAGCTTTCTGCTCCTAGGATGCACTGGGACCACTCTTCCTATAACCCCGACCCCAAGCCAGAGGCACCTCAGTTTAAGTTGGTGCCCGGCTGGAGTCGGGTCACCATTAATGCAGGGGGGGCTGATTAGCAGCCCCTAAGCGACTTTTTAATTTCATGAGTTTTTTATTTACTTTTAAACACTTCAGAGCGGGAGCGTCGGACTGTCCATTTGACGTCCAAGCTGCCACTCCGTGGCGACGCCAGCACAGATCTTGGGATCACGGCTGGACCACAGAGTCTGTGCAAGCCGGGCTCTGCTGGCTCCCAGGACTGCTGTCAGATCGACGGGGACAGGTAAGGTTGCGGGTCACCGCTTGCGGTGATCCGCGTATACCCGCTTGTGGTGATCCGCCTATTTATGCAGTCTATTGCCTCTGGTTGTTGGGGACACATCAGAGGTGCTGGCAGTGGCGGTGGGGCCCCCCCCATACCACACGTGTCCACTAGACCACCAGGGACTTAAAGTTCGGCAGCGGGAGCCGGCGTCCCGGGGGTTAATAGCGGGCCGGGAGAGGCAGCCTTCCCTGTTACAGCGGCTCCTCCCCTCAGCTCAGCGCGCCTTACATTTCTGAGGTCTGGTGTTGCTGAGCTGCATCTTCCTTGGGCCACAATTCCTCTGAGGTCTCCGGCGGCCAATTTACTCTGTGGTGCTTTGCAGATCTCCTTGGTCGGCAGTTGGTCCAGTCCCCCTGCGTACCTCACAATTTAGGTCAGTGTACACAGCACTATAGCCTCCCCACACACTGAATCTGGGCAGTTGAATGTAGTGCCATTTGCAGTATATTATATGTAATGTTTATGTATATATATTTCTGCATTGTATGTGACTTATGCTAGCGCTGCCTGTGTGTGCTTTATTCTCTCACCTGTCAGTGTATATCTATCCCTTTTCTTTACAATCTGCCCTAATACACATGTACTTTGGATGGTTCTGAGACCTCACATATATACTGTATACTTGTCAATATTTGTGAAGTTGGTCACATACTGTTGCGTGCTGCACGTTGCCATATTTTAGATGGAACTGTGTGTTGCATACGCTGATAGTGGGTCCCTGCAGCTAATCTTAGCGCCAGTCAGGACCAGTATAGCGCTGCTTGATATTTCCACATTGATTGTTATTCAGATATGTCTGACTAGGAAATGGAGCACGATGCTGCACCCATTTTTGCTATCCTGAAAGTCAGGTGCTGCAGTTGTGAGTAAGGAGGATTTAACTCAGGAAGGGTTATGTATAAGGTACCATCAGGGGCCGGGCCCCTTAAAGGGACCCCCCTTAGGTGTTTTTTTTCTTATGACCCTGGCCTCCATTGCGGACCGCCTGGCGGCCCCTCATAGTTATAACCCACTTGGGGTCACCTCAACATGCTACCCTTCCCTCTCAGGGTATCTCGCAGTTCTTGCAGTTTACCCCTGTGACACAGACTGTCGTACCCTACCAGGGTTTTTCACAGTACATGCAATTCCCTCAGGTACCACAACAGTCTGTCATTTTCCTTGCAGGGATTACCACAACAGTCACCCTGGGTGGATGTTGTTTCTAGGAAACACAAGATGGCATAATAAACGCCCTGTGGTGTCTCCTCAGTCTGCACTGCTGTCTAACACAGATCGTCAGCCAAGGGTGCACAGGATGATGTCTGACTCCTATTCCTTTCACATGAGCCTAAATCAAGTATTTAATATCCCTGCTTTGGTGCTGGCGGTCAAGTCCATCCTAGTTGTAGAGGATGTCGAACCTGCACCTAGATCACATCACCCTCAGTTTAAGCCTTAAAGTGTCTTCGGCTTTTTTCCCCCCTCTGACCAGCAGGTGGATCACATGGAGCAGGTCTGGCAATCGCCAGATAAGAGGTATCACCAAAGCGTTTGGCCTCATGTTACCCATTCCCTGAGGGTCATTGCAAGTAATAGGAATCACCTCCTGTGTTGGATTCTCATGTTACTCGTTTGATTAAGAGTGCTATTACGCCTCCCATCCCCTGCCCTGATGGATTCTACGGATAGGTAGGTGGTAGCTTAGCCTGAAATCAATATACTCGCTTTCAGGGACTGTTGCCTGTCCAACCATGGCTATCGCAGGTGTTGCTAATGCTATTGAGAGATGGGCTGATGCATTTGTAGACCTTTTTCCCTCAAAAGTTCCTGGGGATCAGATGTCTTTTAATGCTCACGTTCAAGATGCAGTTCCTATGTTGGAGTAACTACATGGGATGCCAGTCTCCTAACCTCCAGGGTTTCAGCCGCGACTGTATCTGCCCGCCATACCCTATGGCTGAGCTCATGGAAGGCAGAGGTGGACTCCAAGATAGGCCTTAAATGGATTACCCTATAATGGGGAGATCTTGTTTGGCCCTGACCTTGACAAGATTGTAGCAACGTTGGCAGTGTCACAAACGGTATTTCCGCCTTCAGCTACTTCCACTACAAGGCCTCGGACTACATCTGTTAAGTCCTTTTGTCCTCAAGGAAAGCTTAAAGGCCAGTCCTTTCCTAGGCCTTTCCATGGTGTCTACCTTCAGAATGGTGGAATATGCTCAGTTCCATTCCAGGCCTTTGCAAAATCTGATCCCATCCAGGTGGAACGGGTTTCTCCATCGGATAAATGTTCAGACGATGATGGTTTCTCCAGAGGTGCGTCTGTCTCTATCTGGGTGGCTATGGCCATCTCATCTAACCAAGGTTCGCCCAACGGACACCAGTCTCTGGGGCGCAATGACCGGTCCACACTCCTTTCAGGGCCATTGTACGTCGGCCGGTTCAACCCTGCCAATCAACTTATTGGAACTTCGAGCTGTCTTAGGGCCCTCACTCTGGCCTAACACGTGCTTCACGGTAAACCTGTACAAGTTCAGTCCGACTATGTCACAACAGTGGCTTACATCTAGGAGACACTTGAAGTTGGGCAGCAATGACAGAAGTGTCACACATTCTGACATGGACCAAGGGTCACCTCCCAGCCATCTCTGCAGTGTTCATTCCAGGAGTTCTTCATTGGGAAGCGGACTTCCTCAGCCGTCACAACGTGCATCCCAGAGACTGGTCTCTTCACCAAAAGGTTTCAACTCCTAGTGAGCAGATGGGGTCTCCCAGAGGTGGTCCTCATGGACTCCTGACTCTATCACACACTGCCGGTGTTAGGGTCCAGAACTAGATATACTGAAGCAACCTTCAATGATGCGTAGATGTCAGTGAAGTGGACCTGTCAGTGAATTTGCGTACCTGTTTCCTCTGGTCTACCTTCTGTCTCGAGTTCTTCGGAAGTTCAATCGAGACGGAGGTACTGTCCTGCGGGTGGTTCCAGACTGACCCAGACGTCACTGGCACATAGATTTTCGGAGTCTCTCCATCAACACTCTGTTCCTGCTGCCTCAACGTCCAGACCTGTTGTCTCATGGTCCTTGCCTTTCCCTGGACCTGGATCGTCTGTCTTTGACAGCGTCCCTACTGTGGTCCAAAGGATTATCTGTCTCTGTCATCATCAGGATGTTTAGAGCTCATAAGCCAGCTTCTGCTGGGATCCATCATTTTGAACGTGAGCAGCATACATATTCCTTATGGTATCGTAGCGGTAGCTACGATCCTCAAGTGTTTAGGTTTTCCAGAGTTCTGGCATTCCATCCAGCTGGATTGGGTCTAGCCTCCGCCTGGCCTCTCTGAAAGTGCGGCAGTAGTTCTTCGTGCCCTTCAGGGGCTTCCATTTGAACCACTAGTTTTGATAGCCCTTATGTGGTTTATAGCTTAGACTCTTTTCTTATGGCGTTTGCATCTGCCAGGAGAGTGTCGGAATTGGGAGCGTTCTCATGTGGCTCCCTCTTCTGGATATTTCACCAAGACAGGGTTGTGAGTCGCACTTGCCCTGTGTTTCTTCCTAATGTGGTTTTTAAGTTCCATATTATTCAGGAACTTATTGTACCGACATTTCCGTCACCAGTCCTCGCGTCTGGTGGGGCATCATTGACTATGGTCCGGGCGCTCAGAATTTACATGGACAGTTCCTTCCGGAAATCAGACTCCTTATTTGTGCTCTATGGATTTCACAGGAAAGGATGGCCGGCCAATAAACAATCATTGGCTAGATGGCTTCGTATGACTATCTCAGGGGCCTACACACAGGAAGGTCTTTCTGTTTCGACTTCTGTTGAAGCTTATTCTACTCGGGCTGTGGGCCCCTCGTGGGCGGCTCACTGTGGCGCCCACGAGACCTTTCTAAGGTTATATGCATTGGATACCTTTGCCTCTTTGGATGCTTCCTTTGGGCGCCGGATTCTCCTCTCAGCGCACAAGCATCCCCACCCTTAATTGGACTACTTTGGGACTTCCCCAAGGTCAACCCTATGAACCCTGAAGAAGAAAATGAGAGATATGGTAAGAACTTACCCTTGTTATCTCTCTTTCTTCGAAGTCCACAGGGTCCAAAGTGCACCCGCTCTGACGCACCTGGCTTCATATGTGCTGTGTTACTGGTCACCGTTTTCCAGTCTCCTTCTCTGTGAGTGTGGTTCTTGACTGTTCCAGTCTTCTCATGTACCCTTATACCTGTAACATTGGGCACTGATGAGTACCTGCCATTCTGTACCACACTGCTTGTACCTAACAAGGAAAAGGTCCTCAGTGTAATGACATTAATGTTGTAAATACATTTATTAGTTGCTTTTAACCTGGGGAAACTTGTATTTTCGTGGCCCTTTAAATATAGCAGTGGCTACAGTGTTATGTAATAGTGGTGATAATGATGATGATAAGCTGGAGGTAATTACTCTGAGTTGTCTTGCTGCATTTCATTATATTGGCCTTTCATATAAATTAATAGAGATTTGTGTTTTACACTTTTCTTTCTGCTCCATTGTACGTAAATATGACTTTCCCTTTGTGTTACTGTATTACGTGATACATAAATGATACTCCTGCCTGTGATTTCAGCAGTAGAATACAGAAAATGTACATTATGCCCATTACTTGGCAGTTGGCGAGACCATTAGTGCTGTAGCAGGGCGTTGTGCACTGTGCCGGCCCCGCCCCCAATCACGTGCTGTCATGATGTCACACTGAGGGGGCAGGGTTGCCCTCATCTAGGAATTAGAGCACTATCTGGAGCAGGGGTCAGTGAACTTTTTTACCTTTTACCCCAAAATATATTTAGATACGCAGACGTTACTCCCTTGATTTGAAAGGAAGGAAATCATATAGTAGTGCCCCTGTAGTAGTGCCCCCATAGTTATGCCCCTGTAGTAGTGCCCCCATGTAATGCCCCTGTAGTGCCGCTTGTACAAAAAAAAAAAAAACACCTTAATCCCCGCTCTTGCATCCACCGCCGTCCTGTCCGCCCGGCTTCTCCTCGGAACTATGGGAGAGACGTCATTATAGAATGATTCATATGCATGCCCGGCTGTCTGTCCATTCCCCCAGGAATTAAATTTTTACCCCATGTGGGGTAATTTACCCCTGTTCCCTGACCACTGATCTGAAGCATCTTAGATTGCTCCAGGTGGCTCTAAAGGTTACAGGGTGCTTCTGCAATAGCATTACTGGCTGCAGACGGCCATTCCCTGCAAACCAAGTGCAGATGCCGTGGGGCAGCCACAGTACCGCCCCATGGAGCTGCCCCCTGGGAGACAGTATCGCTTGCACACCACTAGGTCAGGCTTGCCTGCCCTCCCGATTCGGTCGGGAGCCTCCCGAATATCGGGTGCCGCTCCCGACCCACTGGAAAGGCAGGCAAACCTCCCGGTTGCCTCCTGCCCCCCCTGCTACTCATAGAAACCCCCACAGGGGCCAGTGACGGGATTTGCGCTGAATCGCGTCATTGTGGCCTCGCCCCCTGCTTCACAATGCCAATATTTTCGGCATTGTGAAAAGGGGACGGGACCACACGACTGCGTCATCGTGGCTCCGCCCTCTGCCCCCAATGCCACATCATTACACGGCCATGCCCCCCGCTGTGCGCAGACATTAAGCGCTCTCCCTGAAAGAGGGAGTTGAATGTCGGCAAGTATACGCTAGGTATGGCCCTGGAGACCATCATATATAAATGTGCATAGAAGTGGTTAGTGCAGCCTGGGTGAGCTCCGCATAGAAAGCAGTGACACATGTTTATAATGGATGCTGGGCAGAAGAGGACGTTCCTTATGTATAGTGATATAATCACACTTGTCTGCCTGTTCTGATAGTAACGTAAAATGGATTTTTTTAGGTACGATATATGTGAATTGTCACAAATGGTGTCTGTGAGTTACCTGTCTCAGGTGGTGATCGGGATTCAACGGAGACCGGCATAACTGGAACCACAGATGACGTCAGGGGTGGGCTGGGCCGGGGGGCAGGGTGCCAACTGCCCCCCGGGCCGGTACAATTCTAGTACTTCAGGGCCGCCAGGCCGCGCAGGCAGAGGATGCTCCTGCTCCCCGGCCGCTGCCGAGCTTGAGAGAGAGATCCGATTCATGGAGTAGGGGCTAAGAGAAAATGGCTGCCCCATATCAGGCTACAAAAAGATGGCCGCTGTCGACCAATGGGAAGCAAGGTTTCCTTACCCAGAAATCCAAGAGGCTAGAGAGAATGGTAAAAGGGGGCGTGGCTTATCGGAGAAGTGAGAAGAGCTGAAATGGCACCGCACCCATGGAGGAAAGAGAGAGAGAGGGCAGCGTGTGATGGGGAGTGCCTCAGAGTGGAGGAGATCCTGCTTGCTTCCTTTCTTCTCCACCCATACCAGGTAAGTGGAGGGTGGAGTGGGGCATATATATATATATATATATATATATATATATATATATATATATATATATATGTCACAATGGCATAAACTTTGCAGGGGGGCGTTGTTTTGTTATTTCAAATATGTGTGTGCTGACTAAGTGTGTCTATGTGTTTGTGTGTGTGTCTGTCTGTATGTATATCTGTCTGTCTATGCATGTGTCTGTCTTTCTGTGTCTGTATGTATGCATGTGTCTGTATGTCTGTCTGTCTATCTGTGTGTGTGTGTGTGTGTGTGTGTGTGTGTATATATATATATATATATATATATATATACATATATATATATATATATAAATTAGGGATGTGCAGGCTCGGATAGGTTCGAGTTTGCACGTGGAGTTCGGATTTTTCCCTCCAAAAAAACGGAACTCAGAACGAGGCAAAACGTCATCTTACATGGACGAACATCATCATTCCTGGACAAAAGACCAGGAATGATGATGTTCGTCCATGTAAGATGACGTTTTGCCTCGTTCTGAGTTCCGTTTTTTTGGAAGGAAAAATCCGAACTCCACGTGCAAACTCGAACCTATCCGAGCCTGCACATCCCTAATATAAATATACACATACACACACTATATCACTGTCCACTGTATCACCAAGAGGATACCATGGCCACATAGCTATAATACAGCTAGCTTTAAAGCCTGCGTAGCCATTAAGAATTATTGGCCACTAATTACTAGTGATAAGGATTTGTCTGTACTTCATGATAAACGTATTCTTACATGCTATTCTCGGGGCAGAAATACACGCGATTTCTTAGTGCATACAGACGTGACACATCTGGGTAAAACAGTATAAAGAATGTCTTGGGTCCACTTAAAAAAGGATGTTTCAAATGTCCGGAGTGTGTTACCTGTGGGTATATGCTCACTGGCCGCATGATTAAACATCCATACTCTGCTAACATTTTTAAAACCTCCCACCATGTGTGTTGTTTTAGTAAGTTTGTGGTGTATGCACTTATATGTCCTGCGGTAAATACTATATTGGGAAGACCGATAGTCAGTTCAAAGAGAGGATGGCGATGCACAGGTCTTCGAACCGTGCCGCCATCCTCTCAGGAACAGGAGAACAACCTGTGGCGAAACATTTTGCCAGTGCAGGACATTCTCTCACGACAATGAGACATATGGTCATTGATCATATTCCCCCTTTGGGAAGCCAAGTGGATTTTTATTTTGGATACCTTAAGCCCAAAGTGACTAATACCCCTTTTACACCGGAGCTAAAACCCGGGTTTTTGAAGGGTTAACCCGGGCAGCTCCCTGGTGTAAAAGGGGAGAGAGTTGGATCGCCGGGTCGAGTGACCCGGCAATCCAACCCAGGTAACTAGCAGGGTTTAACACGGGCGTAGCCCGTGAAACCCTGCTATGGGAACAGCGCACTCGGGTCACGATGACCTGGAGTGCGCTGCTAGCCGGCCGATTGGTCCGGCTTCAGTGGCGCTTGGAGATGACGTCATCTCCAAGCGTCCACTTTCACTCCGCAAAAGCCGGGTCTATGCAGACCCGACTGCGGTGTGAGCAGCGCTGACTCGGGAATATCCCGAGTCAGCGCCGGCAAAATTCCGGGTCTGATCCGGATAGGAACTTTGTTCCAACTCCGGGTCAGACCCGGAATTTAGGTGGAAATGGGCTATTAATGAAACGATGGGGCTGCATTGTTTTTTATAAACTTACTATGTATTTGACGTAGCTTTAAATATAGATTATTTTACACCTGTGGTATCTTGCTTGCATGGATGTGGCATTTTCATCTAAAGTTATTAATAACAACATTAGAATCGTATAGTTTTGTATTAGGTTGCCACAATCCTGAAAGTGAGTTATTACTACAATAATTATTCATCTTACTCAGTTTTCTTGGTTTATATACACAGTGTGCTGGTTGCTGGGATGTTTTAGTCATCTGTTATCATGTTTGTATATCCTGGTTGTACCATTGAATATTTTATTCGCTGTATGGTTACTGGTGGCTGCATTGCTGTGTACTAACTGTTACCATGGTGACGGGTGCACGTTGGTGATGGCGTCACGATGCGCGCATTGATGGGATTCCGTCCAGAAGCTGGGAGGATGAACACGGAATCATGCTGAGGGGGAGCAATTATTTTTAAGTTTTAGTCTTGTTTGTATTCTTTGTGTCCTGATGAAAATGCTGGTGCATTGAAATGTCGACTAGACTGTATCTACGTGTGTGCTGTATTTTTTCAAATCACCGAGTGCCGCCGTCATTGGTGTGTTTTATTTATTTATATATATATATATATATATGTATGTGTGTTCCCACTGTCCATTTTGTTAATCGTGAAATGCACCCTTCCTGTTTTGTAATAAATGGTTCCGCCTTTTCCACAGCAGACACAGACAATGCAAAAAGGGGAGGTGGAACAAAGGTCCGGGGGCAGCTTCTCAACCCAGCCCCTGGGAGGCACATGCAATAGAAGGTGGAATCCAGGGCTCCCACTACATGCCTCCAGCAGCCTAATCCTCACAAGCTGGAGAGGGACACCCAGACATACAGCTTCCCCCTGTGACTGCAAGTCAGGACAGTACATGATTTTACCTGAAGGATATGGAGCAGATTGAATGCTTTGGGCCAGTATCGGCATCAAAGCATTTAGATATATCGGCATTAGCTGTGCTGTAGGGCAGATGCGATATGTCTGTGAATGACATAGTTAATAGACATATCATTTTTACACACCGATCATGCTCTACAAATATATCTATCAGTGTGCACCCAGCATTAGTCATATGGGGCTGGTACATGATATATTTGTTGATAGCTCTTTGTCATAACAACTTTTCATATTTCATTTGCTATTTAAACCATACCCACATTACGCAAACCACACCTCCAACATTATTGTCACGCCCATTTTTAAAATTCTATTCGCTGGTAGAAAAACTGGGCCACTTGCTCTTGTTTGCCCCCTAGGCTGAAAGTTGCCAGCCAGCCCCTGGATATTGGTGTATCGGGGTCAGACATCTGCTTTACCGACATAGGAGGCCAAGGAAACGTAAGTGTCAAATAAGCACTATTTATATTTAGCTGACAGATAATGGTTTGAACGACAAAAAGTTATAATGTTTATACTATAATTGCTCGTATTACAGTATTATTATTATTATGGTGTATGCACATTTAGGACTCCTCCGTATGCATAGGATAACTCGGCCACATCAGGCTGATCATAACCAGCATAAATCAGCGCTAATGCAGGTGATCGCCTGATAGATTCAGCTGCACAAACATTCGGCAGCTTGGTGATAACGGACATCTCTGAAAAGAGAATAATTCATAAATACATTTAGAAAGAAAAGTGTGGCACGGCCTGTGTGCGGGGCGCCATTGTCAGGCAATACGCTCCTAAATCCAGAGGGAATAATTTTCTGTCTGTCTAGAAGCGATTGACATAGTAACTCTCTCTGTTTTACAGCTCAGAACAGGATACCGGTGACAGATCTTTAGTTTCATCAGAAGGATATCAAAGTGTCAGTGACCCAGTCAGGGAGCTCAGCGAGGGCGTATCAGCCAACACTGATGAGGTGATACACAGGGCCCAGCAAGATAATGAGGAAGAGGAGGAGGAGAAGGAGAAGAAGAAGGATGACTCATCTTTACCAAAATATTCAATTTGCATGGTTTGGAAGGACAAGAACAGTACTTTAAGGATCCAAATAACATACAGAGTGAAATGTAAGATCAGAGAATAGTCCCAGCACAATATCCTCCCAATACCATCTATTACTGGGGCCATTAGTTTAGCCCAATAGAAATGAAGGATGAGATAAAATCACGTAACGTAGAACGAAAACAATTATAAATTTGTTGTTTCATTGAAATGTTTAATGTAACAATAAAAGATTCCCATATAGAGAATTGTTTTTCCAGTCGTTGTTCTTTAGGTAAGTACATCTGCACCCAGTCCATCCTGAACACCTGAAAAAGCTTTTCCTTACACATGTGTATAGCGGGAGGGAAGATTGTATCCATTGCTGTAATATACACTTCCTCGCCATGGCCGAGAGAATCAGAAGTAACCTGTGACAACCCAATGACACTGTACAGGTGGTTGTGATAATGCCCCAAAAATGGCCCATTCTGGGGTCAACGGTAAAAAATTTACTAATTCCGATAACTTGAAGCCAAAATACTTTTATAGAAGAGCAATCCCAAAAACACAGATAAAGGGAAGCATCTGGTCTCGTACATTTTGGACAAGCGGACGATGGGGAAAATCTAACTAAATGGCTACGAGAGGGAGAAAAATATCCTCTATCAAACATTTCCTGATACGTTGTAGCAGACAAGACTGGATGGAGTATAAAAGAGCATTTAGAATCTTTGATTCACTAAAATCAGGAAAGTGTTTCAGTCAACGTGTTATTCCAGTGTCATAATGACCACTGTAACACGGTACCCTAAATATTTTATAAACCAAGGAGATGGCACCCCTAGACCCAATAGAGGAGAGTCGTATCCAGTTGATTCATCCAATCTATAGGGGAAAGAAACGTAACCACCTTAGAGGTATAACGCTGCGCCTGCAAAAATAATAAGTTATGAGAATGCAAAAAGGGGAGAAGAGTCTGAGCCTGAGAAAAAGACAGTGGGTGATGTGAGGACAGATCTGTAAGCTGATGAACTGTACTAAGACCATTGGAGGCCCAGAATGTTTCATCAGAGGAGGCCAAACATGTAGCAAGCTGGTATTACCCAACAGAGGGACAAATAAGGAGTAAGAGGTATTTAGGTACCATTTGTTATGTATAGTGTGCCAGGCTGACCATGCAGACATTAATAACGGATTGTCTAATACATCCGCAGGTAAATCAAACTTATTTAGATGTAAGAAGCACATTAAGTCCATATTTGTTAGGAGGGATTTCTCTATCAAATAGTTAGTACATAAGTTAGAACATGAAATCCAATCCTTGATGTGTCTGAAAATATCTGCATAATTATACAGTGCCATACTTGGGAATTAATATCCCCTCCAATCTATTACGCTGTAACAATTGCAAACTGAGTCGAGGTTTGTTTTTCTTCCAAATAAATTGCCGTAAGGCTGCATCAATTGGCTTATCCTCTGTTTTAGTAAGAACTACAGGTAAGACCTGCAGAGGATAAAGCAATTTAGGAAAAGTAATTAATGAAATAAGGTTGTATCTGCCCAAATAAGACAACTGTAAATGATTCCAATCATCCAATTCTGTAAGAGCTGTATCTAAAACATTTGTAATATTAATTGTATACAAGTCATGGATATTCTTGGAAAAGGCGGATCCCCAGATAAGGAATCAGTCTCCACCCATTGTAAACCACCTAATTTAGACTCTCTCTACGAAGTCAGGTATTAATGGCCATTGCAAGTGTCTTGATGGGTCTATAGGAATTAATAGAGTCTGGCTCTTTATTAGGTTATAATAAAAGAATTGCGTAAGCATTATTAAAAGTAGGATATTGTAAACCCCCTTTCTGAATATTTTGAAAAACGTTAGTGAGAGAGGGAATTAAGTCATCTTATAAAATTTTGTAATAGTTGCCATTAAAGCCATTGGGGCCTGGTGATTTGTTAAGTTGCAGACCAATGGCAAAGCCTACCTCATCTTCCGTTATGACACTATTAAGAAGCTCCCTCTGTTGGGTCGATACCTCAGGCAGGGCCGTCATCAGGGGGGGACTGCGGGGACTCCAGTCCCGGGCCCGGAGAGAGAGGGGGCCCGGGTAGCGGAGGTGTGAAATTATGAAATGCAGTGATGTGCGGTACCGCACATCACTGCTCAAATGCATCGGGGGCAGCCAAAGAAGTAAAGAGACTTGGTGGCGTTCAATACATGGAGCCGGCCAAAAGCCAATCACAGCAGCTCGCGGAACGGCGGCCAGCCAATCAGCAGTGGCCGCTGCTGATTGGTTGTAGTTCCGCGAGCCAATCACAGCTCGTGGAACAGCATCCAGCCAATCAGCAGCGACCGCTGCTGATTGGCTGGCCGCTGTTCTGTGGGCTGTGATTGGCTTGCGACCGGCTCCATGTATTAAAAGCCACCGAGACTCTTCTCCTCTTCTCTGGCAGCTGCCGGTGCATTCCACCACGCGGTACCTCACATCACTCTGCGCTGAGGGAGCTCCCAGAGTCACGGAGATGGCCGAGTGTCCAGGTAAGTTTGGGCTCTGTTGTAGGGAGGGAGTGCTTAACTTATGTATTATATACAGTGTATGTATATATATATTTCTACTTCAGGGTCCATAGGGTATCCACAGGATACCTTGGGGTATAGGTGTGACGTCAGTCGCAGGGCACCAAAGAGTTAAGCTTTCAGCCTCCCAGGATGCACTAGGTCCCCCTCCTATACCCCGCCCCCGGGCCAAGGCACCTCAGTTTAGTTTGGTGCCCGGCCGGAGTCGGGTGCACCTGTTGGAGTGGGGGCTAGAAGAGCCCCTGAAGCTTTTTCTTCATGCAGCTGTGGCTGCACATCTGGATGAACAGCATGGACAGTCAGTCCTGACGTCCATGCTGTCTTCCCTACACCCCGCCGGTACCAGAACGCCGGTACTGATCCGGGGATGCTGGTGGGCGTCTGGGGTCACAGCTAGCGGTGACCCCAGATGCTCCGGACCATGGCCGGATTCAAGGGGGACAGAGGTAAGCAGGGGGGTCCCCGCTGATCACATGGTCCTAAGTCCCCAGGCAGGGGGCTCCCTGGGGACTGGCTGCAGCGTGGAGCCAGGCGACCAACCTGCGCTTCCACTACCCCCTGGGACAGCGGACCGCAGCAGAGCGGTAGCGCTGCGGCGTCCCAGGGGTTAAATGCATGCCAGGGGAGCGCGCCTTCCCTGTCTCACAGCCGGCGCCTCCCCCGCTGCACACAGCCCTCTCTGCACTGTGCTGACTGGTCCTGTGTCAGCGCTCCTCCCCCAGGCCAGCTTCTCTCTGCTCCTCGGCGGCCATCTTCTCTGCAACGCATGGTGAACGCTGCTGGAAGTCTGTAAGGAAGCATCGTGGTCTGGGTCCCCCCGCATACCTCTCCTCCGCTGTGGCTCAGGTCTGTGTATGCAGCGCTGTGTCCTACCAGGCCCTGTGTCTGTGTAGTTGAGTGATCAGCGCTGTTAGTGCAGGAATTGTTATTTCTCTGCATTGTATGTGACTGTGCTAGCGCTGCCTGTAACTATTCTTCTCTAAACTGTCAGCTTTATTACTGTCCCTGTTCTTTCTGCTAAAGCCCTTGCGGTGCGGTGCTGCAGGGTGGTCTCTCGCCTATTTAATACTTAATTGGTGAGAGAGGTCACATACGTGGTGCCATCATGTCTGAAAGTGATTTTCCCCTCCGGCTACAGTGTACCACGTGCAAAGTACCGTTAGCGGAGGGGGAGGGTAGCGCGGAGGGCCTTTGCCGGCAGTGTTTGTCCATGGCGCGGCCTATTACGGTTACAGCACCGGTACAGGAGCCGCCCTGGGCTTGTTTCGCTCAGGCGTTAACAGCTTTAGTGGGCCAGTTAGCTCCGCAGCCCGCGTTTACTCCGAGGGGTTTGTCCCAGCAGTCTGTGGTGTCGTCACCCATGCAGGGGTTCCCACGACAATTGGTGGTACCCCACAGTCTCCCTATTTCCCCGCTCCCGGGTTCTCAGGAGCCAGCGTGGGTTAACTCCCTGACGAGTTCTGTACAGCACTTGTCGGATGTGTTGCAAGGGGAGTCTGTGATGCGGCCTCATAAAAGGCCGGTGGCGTCTCTGTCCGCTCCTTATGAGGATGACGAAGGGACGTCTGATGATGGGGAGATTCTGGATCCTTACGATCAGGAACCTCTCCATACTAAGGACGCTGATGCTAAGTCCAAAGTATATATTCCTGGACTTATTCGGGCGGTCCGCACAGCCTTGGTGATTGAGGACGAAGTTCCCCCAGCGGCTAAATCTAAGTATGCCTTTTTCAAAGATGTGAAGGGCGATGCCACAGTCTTTCCTCTTTCGGGTCAGTTGGTGGACCATTTAGAGGAGGCGTGGAAACAACCTGGCAAAAGATACCAGCCGCAGAGACGCCTGGCGGTGGCTTATCCGTTCGCGGATAATTATTTTGCTAAGTGGGAATCCCCTCCACAGGTGGATTCTCACGTGACCCGTCTTGTCCGTAGTGCCACATTGCCGATGCCATCCATGTCCTCCCTTAAGGATGCTACGGACCGCAAGGTAGAAATCTGCCTGAAGTCCGCTTATTCCCTTGCAGGGGGGGCAGCACGGCCGGCTATGGCCATTTGCTGGGTTGCCAGAGCGATGGAGCGCTGGGCGGATTCATTAGAGGCTTCTTTTGAATCCGACTGTCCGGCCGAACAGGCGGAGTTGATTGGCAATCTCCGTGATTCGGCCACCTACATCAACGAGGCGGCTCTAGACATTAGTACTCTGGTGTCTAGAATTTCTTCAGCAGCGGTAGCTGCTCGTCGCACCTTGTGGCTGCGATCCTGGAAGGCGGACGCAGATTCCAAGAAAGGTCTGGAAGCGTTGCCGTTTACCGGAGAAGTTCTCTTCGGTCCGGATATGGATAAGATTGTGGCCACGCTGGCGGCAGCCAAATCTGCTTGTCTCCCGTCGGCCGCTGCTCCTTCTGGTTCGGGACCATCGTCCTTTCGGTCATCTAGGGCCCAGGGCAGGCCCAAACCACAGTCGTTTCCTCGACAGGCTGGCCCTAAGAAATCGGTCAAGCCCCGGAAGCAGGCATGGAGTACCAGACGTCCGGCCCCCAAGCCAGATGACAAGCCTGCGGCCTGACGGTCTGGGCCTCCCTTTGGGGGATCCCAGGGTGGGAGGCCGCCTGCTACAGTTCGCCCAGTGTTGGTCGACCACTACGACAGACACTTGGGTTCTGGAGGTGGTTTCCCACGGATACGCCCTCTCCTTCCGGCACAGACCCCCGGCTCGCTTCTTCACCACGGGTCTCCCATCAGACCGGAACAAGGCTACGGAGCTGCGGAAGGTATTGCACACTATGCTCCAGGCTGGAGTTATAGTGGCGGTTCCATTCTCCCAGAGGGGCCAGGGTTTCTATTCAAATCTATTTTTGGTACAGAAACCCAATGGGTCATATCGTCCGATTCTCAACCTCAAAGCACTCAACAAATCTTTGCGGGTCCCGAAGTTTCGGATGGAGACCCTACGGTCCATCATTCTGGCGCTGGAACCTGGGGACTACTTGGTGTCATTGGACATACAGGACGTTTACCTGCATGTCCCTATTCTTTGGCGCCATCAACAGTTCCTCAGGTTTGCAATCCGCAGCGACCACTTCCAGTTTCGGGCGTTACCTTTTGGCCTGGCAACAGCACCACGTGTTTTCACCAAGGTGATGGCGGTCATGGCGGCTTCTCTGCGGCTGCAGGGAGTCCGCATGTTGCCGTATTTGGACGACCTGTTATTGGTGGCAGGATCTCCAGAGCTCCTGTTACGCCACTTGGACCTGACCATTGCACTGCTGCAACGGCACGGCTGGCTAATCAACTGGCAGAAGTCCACTCTAATCCCGTCTCGGAGGATTCTGCATCTTGGAGCCTTATTGGACTCGGGACAGCAAAGGATCTTCGTGACGGAGGACAAGATCTCTGCTTTACAGTCAAGGGTGCGCAGTTGCCTGCACAGCCGCCGGGTGTCCTTACACTCGGCGATGAGGTTACTGGGCTCCATGGTGTCGGTGTTCGACATGGTGGAATACGCCCAGTTTCACTCCAGACCTCTGCAGCACCTGATCCTGTCCAAGTGGAACGGGCTGACTCAGTCTCTGAAGTCCCAGACGATTGTGCTCACCCAGGAGGTTCGCCTGTCCCTTACGTGGTGGTTACAGACGACCCACCTCAGCAAGGGACGTCCGTTCTGGGTTCCAAATTGGGTCCTGTTGACAACGGACGCCAGTCTTCGGGGCTGGGGAGCAGTTTCGGGTCCACACTTGTTCCAGGGCAGGTGGACGCCGACAGAAGCGGAGCTTCCAATAAATATCTTGGAACTCCGTGCGGTCTTCAATGCTCTCCAGCAGGCACAGCGGTTTCTCCAGGGTCGCCCGGTGCAGGTCCAGTCGGACAACGCTACCACCGTGGCCTACATAAACAGGCAAGGAGGAACTCGCAGTCGGGCGGCTCTCGTAGAGGTCTCTCGGATCCTGGTTTGGGCGGAGCGCAATCTTCCGGCCATATCAGCGGTCTTCATCCCGGGAGTGCTCAATTGGGAGGCGGACTTTCTAAGTCGCCAGGACGTTCATCCGGGGGAATGGTCCCTGCACCCGGACGTTTTTCAACTACTGGTGGACAGGTGGGGTCTTCCAGAAATCGACCTCATGGCGTCCCGGCACAACAACAAGTTGCCGGTGTACGGGTCTCGCACAAGAGACGAAGGGGCGTCTCTGGTGGATGCTCTGTCCGTCCGGTGGACGTTCCGGTTCGCATACCTGTTCCCTCCGGTCTCCCTTCTTCCACGGGTAATCCGGAAATTCAAACAGGAAGGAGGGACGCTCCTGTTGATAGCTCCCGCGTGGCCCAGACGGCACTGGTTCTCAGACCTTCAGGGTCTGTCCGTGGACATTCCTCTGCGGTTGCCGCTACGACCGGACCTTCTGTCTCAGGGTCCTTGCCTTCACCCGGACCTGACTCGGCTGTCTTTGATGGCGTGGCTGTTGAGACGGCCATGCTGAGGTCCCGGGGGTTTTCCAGCTCTGTGGTGCGTACCATGCTACGATCTCGGAAACCGTCTTCCGCGAGGATATACCATCGCGTGTGGCATACGTTCTTCCAGTGGTGTCGACCGAGAGGTTATGCACCGCGGGAGTTTCGTCTGTCTCGGATTCTCGCCTTCCTGCAAGCGGGACTAGATCATGGGCTTCGCCTTGCTTCTTTGAAGGTACAGGTTTCGGCCCTATCTGTCTGGTTTCACCGTAGGATTGCTACAATCCCGGATGTGCGCACCTTTATGCAGGGTGTTCTCCGCATTCAGCCGCCCTTTGTTCCACCTGTGGCGCCTTGGGATTTGGCTGTGGTCCTGAGGGCTCTCCAAGGACCGCCGTTTGAACCACTGGGCTCAGTGGATCTTAAATGGCTAACAGCTAAGACTGTTTTCCTTCTGGCCATTGCTTCGGCCAGACGTGTTTCTGAGTTAGGGGCTCTTTCTTGTAGACCCCCTTTCTTGGTTTTTTATGGGAACAGGGCAGTACTCCGCACTCGGCCCGAGTTTCTTCCCAAAGTTGTTTCCCAGTTTCATGTTAACGAGGAAATAGTTGTTCCGGCCTTTAACTCACCGGGTCTTTCCGTGGGTGAGGCCTCTTTGGATGTTGTGCGGGCCTTAAGGACTTATGTTGACCGCACTTCTTCGTTTAGGAAGTTGGACGCTTTGTTTGTCCTCTTTGGCTTCCGTAAAAAGGGTTGGCCTGCTTAAAAGCAAACTTTGGCATCCTGGATCCGTATGGCTATTTCTGAAGCTTATCTTCATGAAGGCCTACCGGTCCCTCCTTCTCTGAAGGCTCATTCCACTAGGTCTGTGGGTCCTTCGTGGGCAGCTCGACGTGGTGCCTCGGCAGTTCAGATCTGCAAGGCTGCTACGTGGTCTTCTGTCCATACCTTCGTGAGGTATTACAGGTTTGACACCTTCGCCTCTCAGGATGCTTCCTTCGGGCGGCGGATTCTCCTTTCTGCACAGGAGCGTCCCCACCCTTAAAGGATACTGCTTTGGGACATCCCCAAGGTATCCTGTGGATACCCTATGGACCCTGAAGTAGAAAATATGAGATATGGTAAGAACTTACCCTTGTTATCTCTATTTCTACGAAGTCCATAGGGTTCCACAGGACTCCCGCCCTGTCGCACCTGTGCTGCAGATGGGCTTTGCTCTGGTCACCGGTTTTCCGTCTCCCTCTGGTGAGAATGTGATTCTTGTATGTGTCCAGATCTTTGTTCTCTCTCTTCCTTCTCCTCCTCCGGCCTATGGCTTGGTAACTAACTGAGGTGCCTTGGCCCGGGGGCGGGGTATAGGAGGGGGACCTAGTGCATCCTGGGAGGCTGAAAGCTTAACTCTTTGGTGCCCTGCGACTGACGTCACACCTATACCCCAAGGTATCCTGTGGAACCCTATGGACTTCGTAGAAATAGAGATAACAAGGGTAAGTTCTTACCATATCTCATATTATATATATATATATACACACAGTATATATACAGTGTATATACATATATACATAATCATACCAATGTGGGTAAATTCTGTTATATTACTTACATTTGCATGCTTTTAATTTAATATAGCTAAGCACCAGAGGCTTTTGTGTTTGCATGTATGTTTTTTATATATATATATATATATATATATATATATATATATATATGTATACACACACACAAAACATCTTGTGCTTAGATATTTTAAATTAAAAACATGCAAATAAAAATGTCAGCACAGCAAGTAATATAACAGAACTTACAAACGATTAATCTGTGCCCCCAATGGGTCCAGCCCTCCCTGTCTCTCACCCCCAAAGTAGCTCCACCCACATCCACAGCTCCGCCCACTTCTGCCCCATACCCCGGGGCGAGGGAGGCCCTGCCTAATTTGTCAGTACCAGGCCCCACCATTTCTGATGGCAGCCCTGACCTCAGGTAAAGAAGCCTCTTGAAAAAAAAAGAACGACAATTCCGGGTGAATGGGAGAGTGTGCACACAGCTTTGTGCCATAAGAGTGAAAGAGATGAGTTATGTCAGTAGGTGAAGTGACAACACTATTGGCAGCAGGGTCAGGCAACTTCATTATAAATTGCTTATTCTGCTGCCGCTTCACCATATTAGCCAAAACCTTAATAGATTTGCCTCCCTGACAGAAATAAGTATACTTATGCTGCCCATCCACTAGGCGATTAAACCTAGCGATTGAGTGATTACGGCCATCGTTATCGCTCAATCGCTTGGTAATTGTCCGCAAATCGTGCAGTTTAATGTCTAATACAACCAGCGATGCGCGTGCACACTGGTCGTATTGGACATCTATCATCGGGCAAACATGCTGGTCAACCTGCCGATAACGTCAGGTTCAGCATGTTGCCAGATGAATGATGAGCCTGCACTGAACGACTGCTCATTCAGTGCAGGCTCATCATAGACTCACAAACGACTGCACGATTATAATGTCGTAATCATGCTGTTGTTTCTATGTCGTGTAGTGGATGGGCAGCATTAGTATAATCTATCCTAAATTTGGCTTCTTTTAAAAGAGAAGTCTCTAAAATGTGTTTGTGCTGAAGATAGTGGACCTTATTCAGAGTCGGTCGCGAGCGAGCCCTGATGGTCGCAATGGTCTTGACTATCGCGACCATGTCCCTTAGCGGTCGTTAGAGCTGTGGGTGTTAACCCACAGCCTAACGACCGACATGGAGGTGGCCGTTCAGGATGCAAGCGGCCGCCCTGTTTCTGAACGACCGCTTGCATCCTACGACCGCCTCTGAATGAGGCCCAGAGTTTCTCATTATCCGCTGTTGTAAATCTAAGGTAATGGCGCTAAGCGTCTTTCAGAGGAACTTGAAGAGTATACAAATCAGATTTATAGGCGGGCTTACGTTTAGCAACATGGGAAATCACATGACCTCACATCACCCCTTTTGGAAGCCTCCCAAAAGGAGGGGAAGTGCCAAAAGCGGGACTTGCGCCAAAGATGAGTTACAGATAAGTCAAAAAGTATAGGGGCGTGATCTGAGATAATGATAGATTCAATGAGGATGTTATGGACAGGAGAAAAGAAAGAATCGTCCACCAGCAGATAAGCAGTTCTCGTAAACACAAACTAGGAAGTAGACCGGGACTGGGTGCAGGGAAGTCCTTGCGAGCAGTTTCCTGAAATTGGAATGAGGCTGGACGAAGAGGATATCTGTTCATGAATGTCTCTGCCTTTGCAGAAGAAATGGAGGACGGAGATCCATATGAGGGAAATGAAGAGTTAAACCCCTCTGGGGGTTACAGGACTCCACTCCTGGAGCAGCTGAGGTGCAGGAACCTAGAACTGATGCTGGCTGCGGCTGCTGGTGGAGGAGACTCTGGGGTCTATTTACTAAGCAATGTTAGGAGACAGAGTGAAAAGTGATAAGAAAGTGACAAGATGCCAGCCATTCAGCTCTCAACTGTAAGTTTTCAAACACAGCCTGTGAGATGGCAGTTGGCTGGCACCTTATCACTTTCTTATCACTTTTCACTGTGGGGGTCATTTAGACCCGCTCGCGAGCGAAGGACGCTCGCAAGCGGGTCGATGTTGGGCGCATGCGCACGACGGAGGGAGCTCCGTCGTGCGCATGCGCGAGACCCGGCGAGCGACGTGGAATACGTCGCTTGGGGTCTCGCACCAAAGGGGGCGAGCTGTCGATGGTGAGTGACAGCACGCCCCCTTTGGTGGGCGTGCCGGGGCGTGGCTGCCAGATGGAGGCGTTCCCATGGGAACCCCTACTGTCTGAGTTCGGCCCCACTTTGTCAGTGGGAGTGATTTTGGCTCTGATAGAGCCAAAATCACTCCAGGGCTTGCGGTCACCGAGACCCTACCGCAGGGTCTCGTCGCAAGCCCGATGGTCGCGATGGTCTTGACCATCGCGACCATCTTTTTGGCCGCTCGCATATGCTGTGGGTGGTCACTTCTTGACCATCGCAACCATCATCATGGATGCTCGCATAAGCTGTGGGTGGTAACCCACAGCTATGCAAGCGTCCAAGAGGCCGCTCCAGTTTTAGGTAGGAGGGCACTGATTCAGAGCGAGCGCTCTGGTCAGAGCGTCCGGCTCTGAATCAGTCCCTCTGTCTCCTAACACTGCTTAGTAAATAGACCCCTCTGTAACGTAGCAAAAGGCAGCGGTGTAGGTCACCAGGACAGAGACGGAACAGACCAACTGGCAGTGACACGTTGAAGTAGAGCAGGTAGCAGAGGAATACTCCAACTGAGTACTTGCAAACAGGAACGCTGGTACAAAAACGAGACTAAGGAGCACAGAGAACTAGCACACAGACTAGCTGTGTAAGATGTTACACTGGCAACTTTAGAACTCTCAGGAAGCCCTAAAAAGTGCTGAAGCTGGATTGGCTGTCAGAGCCCACTGAGAACCATGTAGACTGGACTGGCTCATTCCTGACATGTGACCTGCTCGAAGATAGCGACGCCCAGAACCCCCTGCAGTGTCTGTACAGAGACCCAGCCACCACATCTCCACCGTGTCAGAGACCCAGGTGGTGCCTCTCAGGGACCGGACCGCATACCCTGCTAAGCACCAGCAGCCTGTATCCCCACCAGATGGTCCCTGCCACAGTGCCTGGACAGGTAAGTCCCAGACTCCCCGCGGTGCTCCAGTGCGGCCCGTGACCTACAGGAAGGATTATGCCATCTCCAGGGATCAACTACAATATATCATGATGGGAACACAAGAAATCAGTACCATTTGTTCGTTATTGGGAGATGGCAGGGGGTTGAGCTGAGTGATCTAGGAGACGGTCTCAGAGAGAATTGAAATCTCCACCAATTAAATTAGGGTTATCTTGCTTCATAAGTAAATTTGAATTTTTTTGTAAAAAGCGTAAATATTAATTGTAAAATTTTCACCATGGATCGATAAATGCACAACAGGAAACAACCCTCTTTATCAGGCACCACCTCAATAATATTATATTGAAGATTTCTATGAAACAAAATGTCTTCAATAGAAGCTAAAACACATTCCTGAATCCAGGCACTTTGAAGGGTAACCTGAGGACCTCACAACCAATGCGTTTCTTGCAATAACACAATATCAGGGGCTAAACGTTTAAGTGACAAAACCCGACGCTGCTTAATGGCAGCATTAAGTCCAGCCACAATCTGGGATAGGAATCTCAGAAAAGTGGAAGACACTTGGGGAAATAAAGTTGAGGATGTGGTGAGAGTCATCATCCAATTCCAGTTAAAGAAAAATCAAAAATCACGAACTGACAAGGGACTCCTACGTCGTTTGTCCCCTGTATTTTGGCAACCAGGGCTGGTTCTGAATAGCCTGACGCTGGTTGTGCTTAATACAGGTGAACCCTACATCGTTTGTCACATGTATTTAGCACAACCAGTACCGTGCATCCGTGCATGCATCTGTCTGCTATCGCACACGATCTAATGAATATGCAAATCATTAGATCGTGCATGATAGATCTGGTGAACATCGTGCAGCTTTTGCTGCACATCGTGCACTGGAGCTGCCGGGAAGAGTTCAAGGGAGATCGTTAACGAGATTGGATTGTTAACAACATCATACCGTGTGTAGGCACCTTAACCCTACACCAAGTGCCTAACCCTAACCATCTCCTCTGGCAGCCTAACCATAACTTTCCCCCTGGTGCCTAACACTAACCCCCCCCCTGGTGCCAAACCCTGTCATCTTCCGCAGTCGACAAACTGGTGTCAAACTATTGACTGTCTATCTACCATTCGCATACCATGTGTTACTAATATATCATTCTATGCTACCATTGCCTGGTGCTATGGATGTCATTGTATTACACCTCAAATAGTAACAATTAAAATCTCACAGTGGCTGTATACACAGAGAGATTGATTGCTCACCTTTAATTATGTGTAGGATTATATATTACGTAACCCTAATATCATGCCCTATTAATATTTCCTGTACTGTAGTTCATATAGGACATTGAATAGCAGAGCGCCCAGCCTGTAGCAATAACAGGTCACACAAACATCTATCTAGGTGTAATCACATAAATCCAACATATTGGTGTGGTTAGTGACAAACAGTATTATAAAGACACAGGACACGCTACGTAGCGTGTGCAGTGTGTGAACCTGCCATGTGCTTCGCTGTCAGCTTATTCATAGGAACAAAGTATAACTATTAAGGAATTATAATAAATGTTATGTTTTAGAATAATTAATACCAGGTGGAAGGGGACGTGTTGGGAGTTATTGCTGAGCAAAAGGTGGAAGGGGACATGTTGGAGGGTGAGTGCTGGGCACCAGGTGGAAGGAGACATGTTGGAGGGTATTAGGCACCAGGTGAAAGGGGACATTTGTAGGGCTATTAATGGGCAACAGGAGGAAGGGAACATGTTGGAGGGCCAGTACTGGGAACCAGGTGGATGGAGACATGTAGGAGGGCCAGTATAGCCACAAGTGGAAGAGGACCTTGGGCAGTGTCTGTACTGGGCACTAGGTGGAAGGGGACCTCTTGCAGGGTCTGCACTGGGCACCAGTTGAAAGAGGCCCTTTGGCAGGGTGTGTTCTGGGCATCTGTTGGAAGGGGCCCTTTGGCAGGGTCTGTACTAGGCACCAGGTGGAAGGGGACATGTTAGAGGGTAAATACTGGGCACCCGGTGGAAATGGACGTGTTGGAGGGTGAGTACTGGGCAACAGGTGGAAGGGGACATGTTGGAGGGTGAGTACTGGGCAACAGGTGGAAGGGGACATATTGGAGGGCCAGTATAGGCATAAGTGGAATAGGACCTTGGGCAGTGCCTGTACTGGGCACCAGGTAGAAGGGGAACTCTGGCATGGTATGCACTTGGTACCAGGTGAAAGAGGCCCTTTGGCAGGATGTGTAGTGGGCATCAGGTGGAAGGGGCCTTTGGCAAGGTCTGTACTGGCCACCAGGTGGAAGGGGACCTTTGTGAGGGTCTGTACTGGGCAACAGGTGGAAGGGGACATGATGGAGGGTTAATACTGGGCAAAAGTTGTAAGGGGACATGTTGGAGGTTATTAGGCACCAGGTAAAAGGGGACATTTGGAGGGTGATTAATGGACAAAAATGGAAGAGGACCTTGGCACAAGTGGAAGAGGACCTTGGGCAGTGTCTGCACTGGGCACTAGGTGGAAGAGGACCTCTGGCAGGGTCTGTACTGGGCACCAGGTGGAAGGAGGCATGTTGGAGGGTGAGTACTGGGCATCAGGTGGAAGGGGACATGTTACAGGGTGAGTAACGGGCACCAGGTGGAAGGGGACATGTTGGAGGTTGCGCACTGGGCAACATGTGGAAGAGAACATGGAGGGCCAGCATAGGCATAAGTGGAAGAGGACCTTGGGCAGTGTCTATACTGGCATCAGGTGGAAGGGGACCTCTGGCATGGTTCACACTTGGTGTCGGGTGGAAGAGGCCCTTTGGCAGGATGTGTAGTGGGCATCAGGTGGAAGGGGCCCTTTGGCAAGGTCTGTACTGGCCACCAGGTAAAAGGGGACCTTTGTGAGGGTCTGTACTGGACAACAGGTTGAAGGGGACATGTTGGAGGGCCAGTACTGGGAACCAGGTGGATGCAGACATGAAGGAGGGATGGTATAGGCACAGGTGGAAGGTGCCCTTTGACAGGGTCTGTACTGGGTACCAGTTGGAAGAGGCCCTTTGGCAGGGTGTGTACTGGGCATCAGGTGGAAAGGGCCCTTTGGCAAGGTCTGTACTGGGCACCAAGTGGAAGGGGACCTTTGTCAGGGTCTGTACTGGGCAACAGGTGGAAGGGGACATGTTGGAGGGCCACTATATGCATAAGTGGAAGGGGTCCTTTGGCAGGGTCTGTACAGGGGATCAGAAGGAAGGGACGCTTTTGGCAGGGTCTGTACTGGGCACCAGGTGAACGGGGACCATTGGCAGGGTCTGTACTGGGCACCAGGTGAAAGGGGACCATTCGCAGGGTCTGTACTGGGCACCAGGTGAAAGGGGACCATTGGCAGGGTCTGTACTGGGCACCAGGTGGAAGGGACCTTTGGCAGTGACAGAGCTGAAACCCATGTTATTACAGGACTCAATTTTGTTGTTCAAATGCTAAGAGGAAAAACTAGACTGTATGAGACATTTATCCCTGAAAGATGGATTCATATAGCGTGACTCATGTCCAGGGATGGATTAAGGCTTGTGGGAACGCCGGGACAACTAAGTTGTGGGGGGCCCTACCAGTAAAATTTCCGTGGCCCCCTGCAGCCACTACTACTATGCCCTTTACCTAGGGAGAGAGAGAGGGGGGAAAGAATAAAATAGAGAAGGGGAGAGAGATAGAAAGTGGGGGAGATGAGGGAGACAAATAGAGGGAGAGAGAGACAGAGGAAGAAAGAGATAGGTAGAAAGACGGTGAGAGGAAGAGAGGGGAAGAGAGGAGGAAGACAAAGATAGGAGGAGAGAGACAGAGGGAGGGAGGGGGAGACAGAGGGAAAGAAGGAGGGAGACCACAAGCACACACACTACCTGTTTCAGCTTCATATTCCTGACAGGGGTGGGCATGTCACAACATTAGGCTCCACCCCCTACCCATACACCCGCAAATCACGGCATCATCAGTGTGGGGGCGGGGCTTAGAGATCGGCAGTCATTGCCGGCCAGTGGCCACCCACTGTATAGACAAAGAAAAGCTCCTGCTGTCTCCTTTTTTTTTTTTCATAATAATTTTTATTAAAAATTTAGTACAAAAAAAAAAAAAAAGAGTATACAGAAAATAAAGGGGAAGCCAGACATCACAAATCAGAATATCATTGGTCAGCTTACAAACATCTGATTCATAGACATAAAAGAAAACTTTTAATACATGTAAGAACAATTAGAAACAAGATACTAAAGGAGCGATAAGTAGAACTACCCCGAGTCTGAATGAGGTGAGCAGAGAACACCTAGATCAACAGGAGCACTATAAATGGTGGAATTACCTTGTTTTTCCCTATATTCTCCCCATTGAAACCATTTCATATGGTTGGAGTTAGCAGATGAGGAATATTTGCTATCCAATGTTTGAAAAACAAAGCGCTTACGAACCTTGGCCCTCATTCAGAGCCGTACGCTCTGAGCAGAGCGCACGCTCTGAATGAGGGCCGGCCTCCATGAAAATGGAGCATCCTTCTGGACGCTCGTATAGCTGTGGGTCACCACCCACAGGCTATACGAGCGTGCATTTTGATGGCCGCGATGGTCGAGACCATCGCGACCATCGAAATTGCGAGCCGGAGCCTGCGGTTGAGGTTTTCAACCGCAAGCTTCGGAGTGATTTTGGCTCTATCAGAGCCAAAATCACTCCCACTGACATCACTAGTGATGTCAGTGGGCCGGCTTCTGACGGGAGGCGTTCCCGTGGGAACGCCCCCGGCACGCCTACCAAAGGGGGCGTGCTGTCAATCAACATCGACAGCACGCCCCCTTTGATCAGACACAACGAGCGAAGGACTTTCCTTCGCTCGTCGCGTCTGGCGCATGCGCACGACGGAGCTCCCTCCGTCGTGCGCATGCTCAGTCCATAACATCGACCCACTTGCGAGCGGACAGCCGCTCGCGAGTGGGTCTGAATCAGGCCCCTTGTTTTCTATAATTGGGACGGTCAGCAGGGAAGCAGTCTATCACCCCTGGGCAATTGCAGCCTGCTGTCTCCTTCTTAAATCATCAAAAGTCCATCAGTGAGTGACAGGAGCCGGCCAGGGAGGATCCAGAGTGGCCCGGTTCAGGACCAGGTTTGCTGTGTGGGGGCCCTGGATGATCGCCTCATCTGCCCACCTATAATCTGGCCCTGCTCATGTTAGCTAGTTAAAACTAGAAGAGATATATTTATAATAAAATAAGAAATAGCAAAGTGTATACACATTGTATTTAGTTTAGATTTATTTATACATTAGATAAGATGTTCTAGCATCTATTAAGAGCAGTGAAGAAAGTACCAGCAAGTGCTTGGCAACTTAAACTTACAAATTAAAAGGCTGGAGATAACAAGTAGAATCTTTTAATGATGTGTCAAACAAGAATTAATGATGCAAGTATTTGCTTATTAATAAGTTAGGCAATACTGTAACCTACTGACGATGTACAGTATGTAATGCTTGAAATATACTAAACACATATTCATAGATATTTAAAATAGCAGATAAGCAAATTCTAGCACATGACATGTGCAGTGTGATTTTCTTTGTCCCTAAGCAAATCAGAGTGCTATGAAGTATTATGTTTGTTCAGAATAAATGTCAGAATGATCTTGGTAACACGCAAACTTGTTGTGTGCTGTAGCTCTTCAGCTGTTATGCATGCCTAGCAGATGATTGAATGACTGACCACTCGAAGTGAGCTATGGAGGACAGGGGGTCTGTTGAAATCCCCTTTATCAGCAGGATCTGTACTGGGCACCAGGTGAAAGGGGACCTTTGGCAGGGTCTGTACTGGGCACCAGGTGGAAGGGGACCTTTGGGAGGATCTGTACTGGGCATCAGGTGGAAGGGGACCTTTGGCAGGGTCTGTACTGGGCACTAGGTGGAAAGGGACCTTTGGCAGGGTCTGTACTGAGCAACAGGTGGAAGGGGACATGTTGGAGGGCCAGTACTGGAGACCAGGTGGAAGGGACATGTAGGAGGGGCACTATATGCATAAGTGGAAGGAGCCCTTTGGCAGGGTCTGTACAGGGGATCAGAAGGAAGGAACGCTTTTGGCAGGGTCTGTACTGGGCACCAGGTGGAAGGGGACCTTTGGGAGGGTCTGTACTGGACACCAGGTGGAAGGGGACCTTTGGCAGGGTCTGTACTGGGCACCAGGTGGAAGGGGACCTTTGGGAGGGTCTGTACTGGGCACCAGGTGGAAGGGGACCTTTGGGAGGATCTGTACTGGGCATCAGGTGGAAGGGGACCTTTGGCAGGGTCTGTACTGGGCACCAGGTGGAAAGGGACCTTTGGCAGGGTCTGTACTGAGCAACAGGTGGAAGGGGACATGTTGGAGGGCCAGTACTGGAGACCAGGTGGAAGGGACATGTAGGAGGGGCACTATATGCATAAGTGGAAGGGGCCCTTTGGCAGGGTCTGTACAGGGGATCAGAAGGAAGGAACGCTTTTGGCAGGGTCTGTACTGGGCACCAGGTGGAAGGGGACCTTTGGGAGGGTCTGTACTGGGTACCAGGTGGAAGGGGACCTTTGGCAGGGTCTGTACTGGGCACCAGGTGGAAGGGGACCTTTGGCAGGGTCTGTACTGGGCACCAGGTGGAAGGGGACCTTTGGGAGGGTCTGTACTGGGCACCAGGTGGAAGGGGACCTTTGGGAGGGTCTGTACTGGGCACCTGGTAGAAGGGGACCTTTGGGAGGATCTGTACTGGGCATCAGGTGGAAGGGGACCTTTGGCAGGGTCTGTAGTGGGCACCAGGTGGAAAGGGACCTTTGGCAGGGTCTGTACTGAGCAACAGGTGGAAGGGGACATGTTGGAGGGCCAGTACTGGAGACCAGGTGGAAGGGACATGGAGGAGGGGCACTATATGCATAAGTGGAAGGGGCCCTTTGGCAGGGTCTGTACTGGGCACCAGGTGGAAGGGGACCTATGGGAGGGTCTGTACTGGGCACCAGGTGGAAGGGGACCTTTGGGAGGGTCTGTACTGTGCACCAGGTGGAAGGGGACCTTTTGGCAGGGTCTGTACTGTGCACCAGGTGGAAGGGGACCTTTGGGAGGGTCTGTACTAGGCACCAGGTGGAAGGGGACCTTTGGGAGGGTCTGTACTGGGCACCAGGCGGAAGGGGAGCTCTCATGCTGCTTAGGCGATCGCAATGACTAATTTATGCATGCTCATGTATCGGCATTTAACCGGTCAGAAGCACCTACATTTTTCTAAACCCCCCCCTTACCTCACCCAAACACTGACCACCTGTCACTTTATCTGTGCGTTCCGAATCGCAAGACAATCGCTGTGTATGCACAGTGCGACTTTGCTACATGCGCAACAGCAAAAATAAAAAAACTATTGATCTGCGTAAAAATCGCCATTGCGAACCTCTCTGACTCAGGCCCCTACATCTCCTCACGGTTAGGTCTAGACTATACAAGGCTGATGGCTGAAAAGGGGAGGGGCGGGGATGCTAACGGGGGACCAAAAGTGTCCCCTCGCAAGCTTGCTGCGACATATCAGTGAGTAATGAATACACCTGTGCACCTGCTGAGTGACCTGGAAAAAGTGAACTGTGTGGGGTCCTGAGGACCGAGTTTGAGAACCACTGCCCTAGTGGATGGTAACGCAGGAGCGGTCCAGCCTCCTGCAGCGGTCACGTGGTGGAAACGTCACAGAGGTCCATCAGCCACATAGGAAATAGCAGCAACCATCTCCTCTGAGAGTAACAACATGGCGGCTGTGTGCTTCAAGGTGTCCCAAAATGGCCGCCGCGCATGCTCCTACGCAGTGCAAGACAACGCAGTCACATGACCTGGGTCCCACCGCGCCTGCGTCTATCGCGTGACGTCACGTCCTGTACGAGAGCAGCCCCACAACGGGAGGACGAGCTCTGCGCCATGTTCCCGGGTTGGCCTCCTCACCATGGCGGCCCCCCGGCGCCCCCGCCCGACCCCGGATACCAGAGTCTCCGAGACCAACACCTGGCCCAGCTCCAGCAGCTGCAGCGCATGCACCAGCGCCAGCTGGAGAGTGTGCTGCCAGTGGGGCCCCCACCGGCCGCCCGCCAGCCAGCAGCCTACAGCTACCCCCCGCCTCCCGCCTATGGGTATGCCCAGCCTTCCCCCGGATACCAGCCCCCCGCTCCCCCGACAGAGCCGCCGCCCCCGGAGCCCGAGCAGCCCCCGCCGCCGCCCGCCCCGGAGCAGCTGCCACAGCCGCCTCCCCCCTCCGCAGAGACCGGCCCTCCTCCGCCCGATGGCAACAGCATCGCCCTAGAGGTAAGTGGCCAGCAGCGACGGTGTATATACGGGACATGGGAGGGAGGGGGTATGTCAATTATTGTAGAGATGAGGTATGGGGGGACCTGTGCTATTGTAGCGATGAGGTATGGGCAGGGGGGGACCTGTGCTATTGTAGAGATGAGGTATGGGCAGGGGGGGACCTGTGCTATTGTAGAGATGAGGTATGGGCAGGGGGGGACCTGTGCTATTGTAGAGATGAGGTATGGGCAGGGGGGGACCTGTGCTATTGTAGAGATGAGGTATGGGCAGGGGGGGACCTGTGCTATTGTAGAGATGAGGTATGGGCAGGGGGGGACCTGTGCTATTGTAGAGATGAGGTATGGGCAGGGGGGGACCTGCGCTATTGTAGAGATGAGGTATGGGCAGGGGGGGACCCGTGCTATTGTAGCGATGAGGTATGGGCAGGGGGGGACCCGTGCTATTGTAGCGATGAGGTATGGGCAGGGGGGGACCCGTGCTATTGTAGAGATGAGGTATGGGCAGGGGGGGACCCGTGCTATTGTAGAGATGAGGTATGGGCAGGGGGGGACCCGTGCTATTGTAGAGATGAGGTATGGGCAGGGGGGGACCCGTGCTATTGTAGCGATGAGGTATGGGCAGGGGGGGACCCGTGCTATTGTAGCGATGAGGTATGGGCAGGGGGGGACCCGTGCTATTGTAGCGAGGAGGTATGGGCAGGGGGGGACCTGTGCTATTGTAGCGAGGAGGTATGGGCAGGGGGGGACCTGTGCTATTGTAGCGAGGAGGTATGGGCAGGGGGGGACCTGTGCTATTGTAGCGAGGACGTATGGGCAGGGGGGGACCTGTGCTATTGTAGCGAGGAGGTACGGGCAGGGGGGGGACCTGTGCTATTGTAGCGAGGAGGTATGGGCAGGGGGGGACCTGTGCTATTGTAGCGAGGAGGTATGGGCAGGGGGGGGACCTGCGCTATTGTAGCGAGGAGGTATGGGCAGGGGGGGACCTGCGCTATTGTAGAGATGAGGTATGGGCAGGGGGGACCTGCGCTATTGTAGAGATGAGGTATGGGCAGGGAGGGACCTGCGCTATTGTAGAGATGAGGTATGGGCAGGGGGGACCTGCGCTATTGTAGAGATGAGGTATGGGCAGGGGGGGACCTGCGCTATTGTAGCGAGGAGGTATGGGCAGGGGGGGACCTGCGCTATTGTAGAGATGAGGTATGGGCAGGGGGGGACCTGCGCTATTGTAGAGATGAGGTATGGGCAGGGGGGGACCTGCGCTATTGTAGAGATGAGGTATGGGCAGGGAGGGACCTGCGCTATTGTAGAGATGAGGTATGGGCAGGGGGGGACCTGCGCTATTGTAGAGATGAGGTATGGGCAGGGGGGGACCTGCGCTATTGTAGAGATGAGGTATGGGCAGGGGGGGACCTGCGCTATTGTAGAGATGAGGTATGGGCAGGGGGGGACCTGCGCTATTGTAGAGATGAGGTATGGGCAGGGGGGGACCTGCGCTATTGTAGAGATGAGGTATGGGCAGGGAGGGACCTGCGCTATTGTAGAGATGAGGTATGGGCAGGGGGGGACCTGCGCTATTGTAGAGATGAGGTATGGGCAGGGGGGGGACCTGCGCTATTGTAGAGATGAGGTATGGGCAGGGGGGGACCTGTGCTATTGTAGAGATGAGGTATGGGCAGGGAGGGACCTGCGCTATTGTAGAGATGAGGTATGGGCAGGGGGGGACCTGCGCTATTGTAGAGATGAGGTATGGGCAGGGGGGGAACTGCGCTATTGTAGAGATGAGGTATGGGCAGGGGGGGAACTGCGCTATTGTAGAGATGAGGTATGGGCAGGGGGGGACCCGCGCTATTGTAGAGATGAGGTATGGGCAGGGGGGGGACCCGCGCTATTGTAGAGATGAGGTATGGGCAGGGGGGGACCCGCGCTATTGTAGCGATGAGGTATGGGCAGGGGGGGGGGGACCCGCGCTATTGTAGCGATGGGGCGGGGGCAATCTAAATGAAGTAGTCCAACAAAGGTTGCTTAACTATATTTAAAAATAAAAAAATGCCAGTGTGTCAGAATTCTCCCCTTTACTTCTGTTTAGGAATAGCAGCCTTCATGACCTCATGGGAGACAGATTTTCATCTACTTTCATGGACTGGGAGATGATTGAGCTATAGGACACCATTGTGAGAACCATTGTTCTCAGCAAAGTTTGGACTACATTTTTGGTCACACATTGATTACTCTCTCACTTTGTAATGACTGTAAAAAAGGGGCTCAATCAGAACAAAGTATTTGTGAAATTAAGGCTTTTCAAGGTGCCACCATCTCTGCTGGGAAATAGATCTCAGGTTTCAGTTATTTGTGGGAGCTACATACACACTTGGCATTTGTTGCAAAAAAAAAAAAAAAAGTCAGATTTGTGTACAACTTGTTTTAAAACTTTTTTATTTTTACATTTATTTAGCTGTTTTAGGCCTAAATATCTTTTGTTGGCAACATCGGAAAAATGTTTTAAGGTGGGTACACACCTGAAAGATATCTGCCGATCGAGTGATCTGCAGATATATCTTTAGATTGTACTTCATACACACTGAACAGCCATCATCTGTCCGGCAGCCGCAGGTCCCGCTGGCAGGGGGGCGGGGCCGCCCCCCTCCGTGGCTTCCGCTGTGTGCGCACAGGCGATCTGCAGACCGCCCATACACACCTACCGATGGACAGATTTGTCTGCAGACATATCTGTCCATTGGCTGTGCAGCAAAAGGCCCCCATACATCAGAGATTGATTAGAGCAATCGTGCAATTTGCAGTCGATTGTGTATAAAAATTCCCTTTTTTTCAATCGATTGTGGCAATTCTACAATCTGCAATCGATTGAAAAAGGGAAAGATTTTTATACACAATCGATTGCAAATTGCACAATTGCTGCAATCAATCTCTGATGTATGGGGGCCTAAAGCCGATGCGATATGTCTGTGAATGACGCACTTCACAGATATATTGTCTGTACACACTGGCCGACGGGCACCAGATATATTGGCCGATCAATTGATCGACCAATATATCGGCCAGTGTGTACCCAGCATTAGACTGAAGTGGAACTAGCGTTAAGTACCAAACAAAAAATAAGGTGGTATTGTGCCACCCATATGTATTCAAACTATTACCCTACACCTTAGTATATTAGTGTTTTATCTGTTTTAAGACCTAATTTTGTTTATTACAATTAAAAAATATAATACATTTCTAGAAGATATGTTTCATTAAAAAAAATGAATTATTTCAAAAAATATTTAATTTTAGATTCTGCCTCAAACTTGAAATTTTCGCAGTAGCTTAGTATCATATAAACATTGACTTCAACCAACCAGATATTTAGGCCTAAAATAGGTAAAATTTTGAAAAAATATAATTTCAAATTACTAGTGTATATTTAGCTTCCACAAGAAACTGAGGGGTCTTTTTTTTTTTTTTTACTAAGCCTTGGATGGTGATAGAGTGAAAGGAGATAAGGTACCAGCCAATCAGCTCCTAACTGCCATGTCACAGGCTGTGTTTAAAAAAAATGAGTGAGGAGGTGGTTGGCTGGTACTTTCCATTCACATTATCTCCATCCGAGGCTTAGTAAATAGACCCCTGAAACCTGAGGTATTTTTCAAAACGGATATAGTGGCACTGTAACGTCGTCATTTCACAAATATTTTGTTCTGGTGGGCCCCTTTTTTTCAGTTAATAAAGAGTGAGATAAGGTAATCAGTGTGCTATCAAAAATGTAGCCCAAACTTTGCTGAGAACAATGTTTGTTTTTTTGTTCCAAGGCTCTACCATCTAAAGCAATCTAAAAATATAAAATTTGACCACTTGAGAGAAATTGACCCACTATACGGGTAGGAAATGAGGGATGTTGGTATCTATGTTTATACATACAGTAGCCCCCTTTCAACCTTATTTAATATTTGTTGATTTATTTTATTTTATTTTTTAAATAAAATAAAAACTAAAAAAATGCTGCTTGAATAAGTATTCAACTTATGTGCTGTGGAAGCTCCAAGCTTACACAGATGGAAGATATTGAGAATTGGCTTTAAATTGGCCTCCTCCTGTGAATGATTGTAAAAAGCTTTTACAGATAAGTCCCCCCTCCCTCATATAACATTGGTCATAGCTGTGACAATGAGACCAAAGAAGAGCATTCTAAGAAAATAAAAGCTAAAATTACAGACATGCGCAAGACAGGAAACCGCTACAAAATAATATCCTAATGCTTTTATTTCTGAATGAGCAATGTCGTATCAATTTTGAGGAAATGGAAGCTGCCGTAAACCCCCCCCCCCCCCCCCCAGGCACTGCCTAGACAAGACGGTCCCGCAAAGCTCAGAGTCAAAGCAAGAGGGTGCCAAACAGAGGCAGCTTTCACATTGCAAGAGCTAGAGAGCTCAGTGGCTGAGACTGGAGTGAGTGTGCACCAGTCAGCTATATCAAGAGCTCTGCATACAACTGGCCTTTATGGGAAAATGGCTGGAAAGAAGCCATTGCTGAAGAAAACCCAAAAAAACAAAAAAAACAAATGCGTGAGCCAGTTTGGGATAAGGTTTTGTGGTCAGATGAGACAACAATAGAGCTTTTTGGGCCCAATTCATGCGTAGCACAAACCTAACGCTGCCCATTCCTCAGCAAACACCATCGCAACAGCGAGTTATTGGGCTTGCGGCATCATGTTGTGGGGATGCTTATCCTCAGTGGGGTCTGGGCGTTTTGTTTAAAAGGAGAGATACTGCATGACCACCGAATTCAGGGGGGAATTCAGTTGAACGCGCTATTGAATAGCGACGGGAGGGACTCCCGAAGCTATTCAATACACTGCGCTGTGTGGTCGGAGAATTGCCGGTTAACGAGCCTATCGTGCATTAACAAGGGTGTTAAGGTGCGTTAACTGGCATTCTCTGACCAAAGTGCCGGGCGCGCGACTGTTAGTGCAGCGCTATGCAGAAAAACTGCTGCGTGCCCGGCACTTTGGTCGGATTTCTCCTCGCTTCCCCAGGGGGGTGCGAGAAGAAATCCTTAGCGCAACTAAACAGCGCAGTTCGTTGAATAGTTTCAGGAGTCCCTCCCGTCGCTATTCAATAGCGTGCCCATTTGAATTTCCCCCCTCAGTCTGATAGAAAACTAAAGCCTGGGAGAAAGTTCATCTTCCAGCAGGATAATGATCCCAAGCAAAGTAACACTGGTGTGACTGAACAACACAGGGCCATATTCAATTAGCCTGCGAAAACCCAAATTTATCGCCAATGTGACGTAATTTTCACCTGTCTCACTAATCCCCATATTCAATTACAAAGACTTTTCGCGGGTGCAAAAAGTCTTTGTTAAAAAACGGTGATAAGTTTTCACCACTGTTTAGGTGGCGAAAAAAAGTGCAGAATTGGGGTTTTGGGGTGCAGATAAAAAAAAAAAAAAGCATGTAGCCTTTGTAATGTCCCATTAAAGTAATCTGTGTCAAAAAATGTTTAAAAAGTTCCTTAGGACACCCCAAAAAAGGTACTTCATTTTTTTGGGGGTAAAAAAAAATATTGGAGGACAAACTTCTAAACTAGTGAAATCAATCCCTGGGGGATCCCAGGTATGCGGCAGGTGTTTTCTTCATTGCGGGTAGTAGCAGCAGATGCATTTTTGAAGAATTTTCAAAAATCACTTTAGGGACTTAGAAATATGCTTGCACCCATTTTCATGTACCTCAAATTTGATGAAAGTAGTTTTTTTTTTTGCAAAAATAAAAGCAAAGTGCTATTCTTCATCACTTCTTCACAGGCGCATTTATGCACCTGCCGCTGCTATTTAAAAACCCCAATTACCTTCAGCAGGCCAACTCGGGGGTACACATGGTGATCCCCCATGTCAGGACATCTTTATGGGGGTGCCAGGATGATTTCCCCAAAATTGTCAGGACTTTACTATTATTATTATTATCCTTTATTTATATGGCGCCACAAGTGTTCCGCAGCGCCTTAAAAAGTACATAAACAAATAATTTGACAAGTGACTTACAGTAAAAAATAGGACATGGATAATATACATTGATACATAAGTGACCATAACACCTAGATATGCAACAGAGCATAAGCAACCAAGTGTTAGGTGCCCTGGTGGGGGGTAAGAAGTAGGTGAAAGTAAAGTAAGGAGAAGCACAAGAGGGTAGAGGGCCCTGCTCGTAAGAGCTTACATTCTAAAGGGGAGGGGCAGACAAACAGGGGTGACACAGATGGGGTAAGCGGAGGAAGGAGCATGTTGCAGAAAGTTAGGATGGCAGCTGGAAGGCTTTGATGAAGTAGTGGGTCTTGAGAGCCCGTTTGAAGGATTGTAAAGAGGAGGAGAGGACTTTTTGTTACTTACGTTTCCGCTGGGTCCCGTTTTCGCCGGATCCTAATCCAACACGGGGATAAGGGGGCACGCGCCCGATACTTTATCCCCTCCTAAAACGGCGATGATGGCGAAAAGTCCGACCTCTGACTTTCCGCCTCAAATTGAATATGGCCCAAAGAGGTAAATGTCAATAATGGCCAAGTCAGTGTTCAGATCTCAATCCAATTGAAAATGTGATTTGCAGTTCACAAATGTCATTCAACCAACCTGTATGTGCTGCACAAGATGATTCCACCAAGTTCTAATCTGCATGGTGTTGAATACTTATGCAAGCAGCACTTTTCTTTTTTTTTTTTCTTTTTTTAATATTTTGCAGGCAAATAAATTTTGTAGTTGAAAATTTCCGTGAAGTTAACTGCTTCATAATAATAGTGTATAATACAATCTGTGCAAGTGGTGTTTAATACAGAAAAATTTGACTCTTTTGGGGGTTGAATACCTTTGCAAGCCACTGCATATTTATATAGTAGCTAGCAACACACATGGGTCCCCTATGTGAAGTGGTCCCAGCAGTGATGCATTGTTTGATCTTTCAGGAGCAGCAGCAATACTATTATAAGCAGCACCTCCTAAGTCTGCAACGAAAGAAGGATCTTGCCAGGGAGGAGGCAGCGGCCGCTGCAGCGGCTGCAGGTAGTAACACACACAGCGCTCCTCAGGCCCAGGACAGCAGGCTGTATGTGTCCACTGGCTATACTCCCCCACCATCTGCTCAAGAGCCACCACCGCTGCCTCCTGTGCAAGAGACTCAGCCACCGCCACCTGCAGAGGACGATCAGGTAAGTTACTTGTGTAACCAATAAGTGTGGTGAAAGGTGCATATGTAGTGATACACATCTCGTTGCCCCAGGCTAGCTCTCCAGGGTCTGGGCAGTACCTGAGAAGGGGCTCCCTGTCCATGCAGGCTCTGTAACAGTCACACATGCAGACATCGGTGTAGACAGATGCGGTAACAGTTCTATGATGGAATGATTTGAGCTTCAGACCTTCTCTTATAAAATGATCTCTCTGTCTCTCTCCTCCTGCACATGACTTTCACAAGAGAACGGTTACAGCAGCTCCTCTCCCTCCTGCAACAGATACTTGGCATGTCAGATGGCATTTAACGATCTTATGGATATAGTCTCCACCAGCACCGACTTAAAGAATAGTTACTGTAAATGTTTTGCACTTTACACAAATGGGTCCAGCTGGCACTTTGCTGGCGGGTGCCCTTAGTTCTCCAGCTTGCCACAAATCTGCAGCCGCTCTCATCTCTGCTGCTTTAATGCAGGGCGCACCCTATGCAAGTACATTATTCCTCACTTGTGTGCTACTGCTCACTGCCTCTCAGCAGACAATGTACAGAATGTCTCACTCTGCCCCTCTCTGCTCTCACTCTAAGGGCCAACGATATACAGATGGTCACACACACATCTGCCTCTGCTCGATGAGGGCCAGCAATATACAGATGGTCACAAACGCATCTGCCCCCCTTCTCCATCACATGGGGCAGTAGTATAGACCCCTCTAATGCAGCTCTGACACTCAGCAGTGCAGTCTCTGCTGCAGCCCTCCCCTCTCTCACAGCCACAATACTCCCAACATAAAAACCTGTCCCATTTCATAGATTAGGGTTCCACTCGGCCCCTCATGGTGTTTCCTCCTGACCACACCCCTTCAACTTTTCTATGCACTCCCAGTTTTTTAGGAATGCAGTTTCTTCAATGGGCGGCACTATTTCTTACATCTCCTAGGGCAGGGGTGGGCAATCAGCGGCCCTCCAGCCGTTGTTGAACTACAAATTCCAGTATGCTTTGCAACAGTGTGGCAAGGCATGCTGGGATGTGTAGTTCTACAACCGGGGGGGGGGGGGGGGGGCTGGCTTAATGCCCACCCCTATCCTAGGGGGAAGACTTATTCAAGGTGAAACTACAAAAACACCAGCAACCCCCAGCACACTGCAATAATACAGTAAAAATAAACTAGAACTCTGTGTGAATAAAATGCAAAAGTGTTAGCTACATACATTTGCAAATCTATGATAAACCTCTCGCCCACTTCACGTACTTCTGCTAAGAGCGGTTTTAGCTAAACAGTGAGAGTCTCTCTTTTGGGTCCTACATTTGTTTGCGCTTACTTACTGGAAGGTGACCCAAGAGTCAATGTGACACTACATGAGCCAGCATTCCCTGACAGCTGCTGATCACACATATGCTTCTCGGTCTGTGGTACATCTATTGGAAGTTGTGCAAGTCAGTTTATAAGGTGAACTAGGTGCATGAAAGGGAAGAGTTACCTTCACAAGACAAAACACAAAAAATACACACACCAGTAAAAAAATTAAAAGTAGCATTCAAAATGTAACCACTAATGAAGTCACCTGGGGGTACACCTCCTGTTCCATGTGCCGTAGAATGGACCCTAGTATTGGGGATTATTGTGCCCTTCCAGAGGATCTCCTACTGTGCTCACCAGTGATCTTTCTTTCCGTGTACGCTGAGCTGTATCTTTTCCTCTATATATCGGTATTGTACTTCCCACATTAATATCATATCCTATATATCAAAATACTCAACCTAGAGCTGGAACAGTAACTGGAAGTCACAATAGCGTACACTCTGTAATAATATAGAAACCCTTTAAAATAGGCAGTGATGTACTAAGTTTGGTCTGCCAGGATCCTTCGGTTCCTGTGATTGCTGCTCAGGAGTTGTTAGGTTGGATGTTTTGCCTCATCAGTGCAGGGGTTGATTAATGCCTCTAGGCTTGCTATTAGTCATATTACTGAGGCTCCATACCATGCGGAGGGCAGTGTGGCAGCTGATTCCAACAGAATCGGTATGATTTACCGCCGGCCGCATGGCCGGCAGTTCAAATCCTGACAGCGGAAGCCCGGCAATGAAGATCCCGACAGGTAAGTATATTTTCTATTTACTAACCTAACCTCCACCCCCCCACCCTCCCTTAGGGGTGCGTAACCCTAATCCCCCCCCCCCCCCAGTGCCAAACCGTAAGGCCCCCCCCCCCTCCCCCGAGAGCCTCTAGCCTAGCACCCCCCCATTCCCACCCCCACCCCCCGCGGCTGTCTGCACCCGACTTACCTTCGATTGGTAAGCCGGTTGTCGGCCCCCGACGTAGGTCTAATGACAGGCTCCGGGATTTCGACGCCTGTCAATAGACATTTGCCGGGATTAGACAGTCGGGAAGCCGGCAGTCGGGATTTCGTCTGCCGGCTTCCCGGCTGCTTCCCGATTCCAACTTGGAGGCGCCGGACCGAGAGCAAGGACAATTCTGTCTTTGTAACTCTTAGGGGCTTGCCCGACACTTGCGGACATGCTGGGCTGCCCCAAGCTCCGCGGTCACTGTGAATGTCGGTGACCGCAGCTCTGCCGTTTTGCCCACTGCGGCCTGCGGCTGGGGGGACAGAACCTGCAGGCTGTTTCAGAGGTGCGCCGCACTGGATGGCAGTCTGCTTTCTGCCCTTCAGAAATAGGGCAAGGCCTAGCGGGAACACTATCTTGAGGTTTAGGTGGAGATTAGGACCAGACAGTTAAAGCTCCCAGAATACACTGGTCCTTCCCCCTATACCCCACCCCTAAGCCAGAGGCCCTTCAGTTAGTACTGGTGTCTGCAGGAGTAAGACCACCGTATTAGACTGTGCACTGCGTTTTTATTTCTTTGATTTAATAGTTTTATTATTGTACAAGCATTCAGCATCACACTGTCTGACACGTCTGTGCTGACGCTCCATCAACCCTCCGGGCGTTGCAACTCCAGTTCCATCTGGTACTTTCGACGGGCTCCCCGGGGACCTTGCTAGCTGGCCCCGCGGGATGACCAAAGACTGCAACTCGGACACGGGACAGGTAAGGCGGGTTACTGCTTGCGGTAACCCGTACGCGGGCAGTCTTTCCTCCGGTCTCGGGACAGACCAGAGGACGCTGGGTGTTTACATCGGGGAAGTCCGCATGCTCCACTAAGACCACCGGGGTACACATGGTGCGGGAAACCAGCATCCCTGGTGTCAATCATCCAGAGCAGCCCAGTTTTCCCTGTTAAAGCGGCCCCTCCCCTAGCTCAGGGCGCCATTCCGCAGGGTCTAATCTGCTCTGAGCTGCATTTCTTCTCCGGCCACGCCCCCTCAGACCTCCGGCGACCATCTTCTCAGCCCAGCCACAGCCCTCTGCGGGAACGCAGGGTCCGGGTACCTCTACATACCTCTCCCTGGAGCCAGGTTATGTAGCGCTATTGCCTACCAGACATTACAGGCTGAGTAGTTGTATTTAGTGCCAATTATGCAGTTACTTTTCTACATTGTATGCGATCTGCTAGCGCTGTCTCTTTTTGATGTTTCCTATACTGTCAAACTTTGACTATCACTTTCTTTCTCTCTCGGTCCCTTACAATACCGGTGTATTCAGGGACCATATATAATTCATTTTTCACTGGAGTTGTGAAGTTGTCGCATTCTGGGGCAGTTGCACTACACATAGGACCTCTTTCAGAGCCGCTCGCAAAATGCGAGCCCTCACTCTGAATGAGGGCGGCCGCTTCCTCTTTAAAATCCGGCCTCCTGGCCGCTCGCTAAGCTGTGGGTGACCACCCACAGCTTTAGCGAGTGACCAGGTGATGGTCGCGACCATCGGGGTAGTTTGCGATGAGACCCTTGGCGCCGGGACACGTCTCCCGCAAGCCCCAGGTAGCTTCCTGCACTAACAGAGCAGGAAGCTACCAACTGAAATCACTGCTGATTGTCAGTAGGGCCGCCTACAAACGGCAGGCGTTCCTTCAGGAATGCCTCCGTTTGTCTGGCCACCCCCCCTTCCCGAATACAAAACGGGGCGAGCTGTTGATCAACAGCGACAGCCGCCCCTTTTGTAGCGAGCCCCGGAGCGAGTGAATTTGTCACGAGTGGGTCTGAATGAGGTCCATAGTGCCATATATGTGCTAAAGTTCTACAGTCTTATACAGGCTTGAACTAGCTATTTCCCTTACTTCCCTCTTGTGTTATCAACATAGTGGTGATATTCTGCCTCATACTGTTGTGCTATTTTACTCTGCAATATGTCTAACACAGGCAAGGGTAACAGAGTAGCTGCTGCACCCATATTACCTATAGCGCCTTCTCACCAAAAAATTCTCAGGTTGCTATTCAACGACAAAATTTTCAGTTCCAGGCTCTGCCCTTTGTGCTTTCTACAGCCCCACGGGTCTTTACCAAAATTATGGCTGTCATGGCAGCTCACCTCCTTCAGTCAGGGAGTCAGACTGCTACCGTACCTGGATGACCTCTTGCTATTAGCACACTCCACAGAGGTTCTTCAACAGCACCTTCAGGTTACCATTAACCTTTCTGCTAGATCACAGCTGGTTAATCAATTGGAAAAAAACTCCATGGTCCCTTCTAAAAGAATGGTCCATCTAGGGGCTTTTCTAGGTACTCCGGTTCAAATAATCTTCCTGACAGCAGACAAAATCTCCACACTGCAGACTACTCCACACGGAATGGGTATGATTCCCGTCAGCGGCAGCCCGACAGGAGCAGGGTTCGAAGCAGCGGAAGCCCGACAGCGCTGGAAATCCCGATCGTGGATAGGTAAGTATAGACTAACCTAACCCCCCTAACCCTAACTGTCCTTAGGGGTGCCTAACCCTAATCCCCCCTCTGTGCCTAACCCTAACCACCCCCTTCCCCGCTGCCTAAACCTAAGTCCCCCGGGGGGGTGCCTAACCCTAACCCTCCCTCCCCCTAGCCTAACCCTCCCGGGGGGGGGCCTAACCCTAAGTCCCCCCCGGGAGCCCTAAACCTAACCCTGCCCCCCCACGGCTGTCCGCTCGCGGCGCCCGGCATCACTACGATCGTGATGCCGGGCGCCAGTCTCCCGGCGTCGGGGAAATGCGGGCGTCTACATCCATGACGGGATAAGACAGTCGGGAATCCGGCTGCCGGTATTTAGGCAGTCGGCTTCCCGATTGCTTCCCCTCCACACTCGTCGTATGTCCATTCACTCAGCGATGCAGGTCCTGGGATCCATAGTCACTATCTTCGACATGGTGACATGGTGGAATATGCCCAATTCCACTCAAGACCCCTATAGCTCTTAATCCTCTCCAGGTGGAATGGATTGCCTCATCGTCTAATGTCTCAGACGATGATTCTCTCCCCAAAGGTTCGTCTCTCCCAGACGTCTTGCCTAACCAGAGGTCGTCTCTTCTGGGTCCCGGACTGGGTGATCATAACGACGGATTCCGGGGTTGGGGCTCGGTGATTGGCCCGCACTCATTCCACGGCCGTTGGACAACGGTCGAGACAACCCTACCGATCAACGTTTTGGAACTTCGAGCGGTATACAAAGCCCTCACTATGGACGGGCTGTGCAGGTTACAGTCCAACAATGCCACAGCAGTAGCCTACCTCAATCACCATGGAGGTACTCTTAGTCGGGCAGTCATGTCAAAAGTGGCTCACATTCTCATATGGGCCGTAAAACACCTTCCTGCAATCTCAGCCGTGTTCATTCCCGGAGTTCTGAATTGGGAAGCGGACTTCCTCAGCCGTCACTATGTGCAGGCCGGAGAATGGGCTCTTCACCCGGAAGTGTTTCAACTTCTTGCGGACAGGTGGGGTCTCCGAGAGGTAGACCTCATGGCCTCTCGATAAAATCACAAACTGGTGATGTACAGATAAAGTACAAGTGACGCCGCAGCAGCCTTTGTAGACGCATTGTCCATAAAGTGGAGCTTTCGATTGGCGTACCTGTTTCCTGTGGTCTCGCGCCTTCCTCAAGTTCTTTGGAAGTCCAAACAAGACTGAGGCACGGTCCTGCTGGTGGCTCCAGCATGGCCCAGACGACATTGGTACTCAAACCTTCAGAGCCTCTCCATCGAGGCTCCTCTTTTGCTGCCTCAACAGACGGATCTCTTGTCTCAGGGTCCTTGCTTACACTTGGACTTGGGTCGTCTAGCTTTGACGGCGTGTCTCTTGAGACATCCCTCTTAAGAACTAAGGGATTATCTCCTGCTGTAGTACAGACTATGCTCAGGGCGCGTAAACCCAGCTTCTGCCCGGATCTATCACATAGTGTGGCATGCTTACTTTCAGTGGTGTAGTGCCAGACGTTATGACCCGCAAATTTTTCGGGTCTCTAGAATCCTTGCCTGCCTTTAGGCTGGACTGGAAATTTTAATTCACCTGGCCTCACTTAAAGTTCATGTCTCTACTTTATTTGGTTCCAATGCAAGATTGCTACAGTACCGGATGTTCACACCTTTGTACAGGGTGTTCTCCGCATTCAACCTTCCTTTGTCCCTCCGGTGGCTCCTTTTGGGATTTGTCTGTGGTTCTTCAGGGCCCTACATTTGAACCCCTGGAATCAGTGGATCTCAAATGTTTAACAGCAAAGACTTATCTTCTGGCTATTGCTTCTGCCTGAAGGGTGTCAGACTCGGGGGCACTGTCTTGTTGCACCCCCTTTCTGAATTTTCATCTAGATAGGGCGGTTCTTCGTACTCGCCCTGGTTTTCTTCCCAAGGTGGTCTCTAAATTCCATATCAATGAGGAAATTGTAGTCCCGGCCTTCTGTTTACCCAATGTTTCGGCTGGGGAGTCTTCCTTGGGAGTGGTCCATGCCCTCAGGATCTATGTGGACCTTACAAGTTCCTTTAGGAAAACAGATTCTCTATTTGTCCTATGGATTCCATAAGAAGGGCTGGCCTGCTAACAAACAGATTTTGGCCAGATGGATTCGTATGGCTATCTCGGGCCTTTTTGCACTCTGGTCTCCCAGGGCTTGGAAAAGTCCTTATTGGCTCACAGTCCGTGGTCTTTTAATTGTTAACATCCTAAAACAGCACGCTATCCCGAAGCAGTTTTTATGCCACATACACAATAGACTATATGAACGATATTAACTAGTTATTTAAAGGAATTAATCTTTATTAGTATGCATTAATAAGATAATCGTCATGATATCATAATTAGGTGAAATGTTTTAAAAAAAACATTTTTAGTGAGTAAAGATAAATTGTGAAAATAAAATATAGAAGGTCAATGCTGTGGCTTCTGTCTTTAATTGTTCTCTTCTTATAGTTGTAGTAATAAATGCTCAGTGGCCTGAATCCATTTGTATGAATCCCAGAGTATTTTATTCCTCTATTCAGTGTTCCGTGTTATTCTGTATAGTGTCTCAAAATGTTTCACTTTTATCCATGTAAAAAGGATGATATACTAGTCTAGTTATTAAGAGGGGTATTCAATATGAAACGTTAACTTCACTGTCGAAGTTAACGTTTCATATCGGAGTTTTTACCTGCGTTAAAGTATCGGGCGCGCGCCCGCTTATCCCCGTGTTCAATATAAAATTAACCAAAACGGGAGCCTCCGAAGTTGGATTTGCGTAAAGTTACGAATTTTTCCTTAAAAAAATTGTAAGACCCCCCTAAAGTTGTAAAAACATGGGGGATCCGTTTTAGCCTTTAAATGAAAGTCGGGGATTTAAGTAGCCGCAGCAGGTGTTTTTTCCCGACATTGAAGAAGTAATGCAGAAGAGCACTTAGGTTTTTTTTTTTCGTTTTTTTAAGTGGTCCCATCAAATTTGGGGTACATGAAAATGGGCACTAGCATATTTTTAAGTCCCTAAAGTCAGTTTTTAAAAATTCTGCATTTGTGCACCTGCCGCTATAAATCTATTCTAGAAAACACGTGCCGCATACTTGCAGAATAGCCCTGAACCTATTTCCCTATTGTTAATCATTTTTTTCCCATTTTTTTTTTTCTCACCCCAATTTTTAAATTAATTTTTTTGGGGTGTCCCTATTTTTTTAAACTTTCTTTTGACACAGTTCTATTTTAAATGTCATTCCCAGGGGTGCAGGCTATTTTTTTTTAAGCCTGCACCCCTAAACCCCAATTCTGCACCTTTTTTTCGACACCTATTCAATGGTGAAAAGTTATCACTGTTTTTTATCAAAGACTTTTCAAAACTGCGATAAGTCTTTGAAATTGAATACGGTGTAAAACTAAAACCTGCGATAATGACATCATAAGTGCGATATTAACGCAAAAACGATGTTATCGCTCCCATATTGAATACCCCTATTAGTGTCAGGTTTGTAATAATTTTATACAATGTTTCAAAAGTGTAGCACATACGCTCCCTTTCCCCACTAGGGGCCGTATTCAATTAGTGGCGAAAAGCCGTAATCTGCGAAAAAGTTTTGCAGATGACGTCATTTCACCAGGCGGAAACTTTTCGCCGTATTCAATTGCAGAGACTTTTCGCGTAGGCAGAAAGTAAATGCAGTGTAATTGACGAAAAAGTTTCGCCTATGAATACCCGGCGGGAAAAAAGTCCAGAATTGCGGTTTTGGAGTGTAAAGGTGCTGAAACCACTCTGCACCCTTTGGGCAGACCCCCCAAAAGGATAACTGCGTGAAAAGACGGGGGGGGGGGGGGGAAAAAAAAGCACTTTGAAAATGGGGGTGAAAAAGTAGAAAGTTGGGGTACCAACTTAAAAACTAGCAAAATAAACTTTTTTGGGATCTCCAAGTATGGGGGAGGTGTTTTTTTTTATTATTATTGCATGTGCTTGCTGAAGGTACGTTTTTAACATTTTTTAAGACTTCACTTTGCATTTTTTAACCATGCTTGCACCTATTTTCATGTACCCCAAGTTTGCTAGAACTAGTAATTTTCTCCAAAAACTGCTAAATGCTAATCTTCACCACTTGTGCAAAGACGCTATATAGAGGCAATTTAAAGCACCCCAAATAGCTCCAGGGGGGCTGATCAGGGACATCTACACTGATACGGCGAATAGCGGGGGCGCGCACGATAAGTTTCCGCGACTAAAACGCGCAAGTGCGGTATGTGAAAAGTACGGGACTTTCCGCACCTATTGAATATGCCCCTAGATGTCATTCGTTCCTATCATCTGTGGAAAAGTTCTGTTTCATACATTGCCAGTCTTACTGATAACTGTACAAGTTTTGTGTGTATCATAGGGTGTCTAGGGTTCGTCTAGTGCTATCAGGTAATTCCCAGGTTATGTTAGTCCCAGACACTGGTGGAACCCAAGTAGCCCATATCCTATCCTTAACCTGTATGTTCCAACAACCACTATTTTTTCATTTCACAGTTAAAAATCACTAATTATTATTGTAAACCTGTTAATTTTTCCTTTTTCTTTTAAGCCAGTATTTAATATTAGTGTTCTATGGACATGTGATCATATTATGTTCATTAACCACTTAGCAAGTATTAGCTCTGTATGATTATTATAAATGTGCTATCTGTTAGGTTATGCTACAGGACTTCAAAGTTGAACTCCAAATGTTACCAATCTAAGACTAATGCTGCATACACACGTAAAGATTTTCTGTCCAACTTGTTGATTGGTTGGAATGAAAATCTGGTAACGTATGGGAGTAAATGATGATCAGCAATTTTGCTCCTAAATGCCAGAAAACAGATGAAAATGGTCGGTCAGACGAGTTTGTTAAATGTTTGATGTAAACAAATTGTTCTAACAACAGTTTTTGTCCATTTTCCTGTGTTTGGGAGGAAATTGTTGATTGTCATTTGCTTTCATCCCTTACCAGGTTTCATTCCAACCAATCAACTAGTTGCATGGTTGGACAGAAAATCTTTACGCGTGTACCCAGTTTAAGGCCCGTATTCAATTACAGGCGAAAATCCGTCTGCAGACATATCTGTCCATCGTGAGGTGTGTACGGGCGATCAGCAGACCGCCTGTACACACACAGCGGCAGGGGAGGGGAGCGGGACATTCCCCCACCCGCCGGGAACCGCTGCAGCATGGAGATGATGGTGGTTCAGTGTGCATGAACGACCATCATCTGCAGATATATCGCTTAAGCGTGTACCCAGCTTAAGGCTAGCGGTGATAATGTACACCTCAATCACTTTCTTTTTCTTATAAATCCCTACCATCTTTTAATTTTTGCATAAAGTCCTTGGAGACCTTCAAGGTGGTTTAGTATGTGACGTTTTACTCAAGGGACTTCCAAGTCTCCCAAGACTGAGAGGTTTCTGTTTTTCACCTGGCCATTTCTACTGCTAGTAGTGTTTGAGAGCTAGGGAGTCTCCTCATTTTCCGTGAGGACTAGGGTATCTGGTGTGATTCTGGGTCTAGGCAATAATAGGTTAATGGCTTTCTTTGTTCATTGTATGCGGTCAGGCATTAAGGACTTGTGTCCAGAGGAGAAGTGATGTCCACAAGACGGAGGCTCTTCATCGTCTATAATGTGCAGAGGAGAAGTTGGTTGCTTACAGTTGGGCTGGGAGGCATTTTTTACTAGATTGCTGAGTGCCTCCTGGGCAGCATGACGCCCCCACTAAGTGTACCAACTGATAGAGGCAACATTGGGATCTTCCTAATCTCTCCCGTGTCCCCCAGTGATGAAGAAAATATAGTTGTGTTAAATCCTTTTCAGTCCACTGGGGGACCCTAGGCACCAACTATTGTTCGCTTTTATTCTCCTCTTTTGTTTGATGTCTGAGAACATAGTTCTCTTCCTCCTCCTTGTTCATTTATTCTGTCCTGCGGGGCTCATTTAATCATAACTGAGGTCTTTTCAGGGCTTTATAATTAGTTTACCTGTACTACTGGATATAACACAATATACCTCAATGTCTCCAGTGTCCCTATGGACTCAGAATGAGGAACCGACCATATCGAGCATATCAGCTAGTGTCACCCCACGGACCTGTATGCACTTGCCGATGGTGGCACTCCGCCAGATCCCGTCTCTATTGAGGACGGTACACACTAGACACCGGCCTGGCTGGGGGCAGGGTATAGGGGAGGAGTAGCCTGGGCTGCTCAAGTTTGAAGAATTTAATTGGTGCCCAAACTCCATCTGCCAGCCTCTACCCAGCGTAGTCCCTGTACCCCCTATGAAACGTGAGTAAGAAATCCTCTTTCTACTTCAGGGTCCATAGGGGGTCCACAGGGTTGACCTTGGGGTTATAGCTGGAACAGGATCCATGGGCACCACACAGTTAAGCTTTTAGCTCCCAGGATGCACTTGGGTCGTCCTCTATACCCCGCCCCCGAGCCACAGGCACCTCAGTGTAAGCTGGTGCCCGGCCGGAGTCGGTCACCACGCAGGGGGGCTGCAGGAGCAGCCCCCAGAAGCTTTTTTTATTTTAAGTTAGATTTTATTTATTTTAATCTTTTTACTACAGACGGCAGCGAAGGGCTGTCTGTACAGACGCCCACGCTGCCGCTCTGATCCCCGACTGGCGCCGCGACGCCAGTACTGATCTGGGGATCGCGGCGGGAGGGCAGAGTCCGTACTAGCCGGACTCTGTCTACCTCCCAGGACTGCTGCCGGAGTCGCCGGGGATTCAGGTAAGCCGCGCGTCGCTGGCTAGCGGCGGCGCGCGGAATGCCTTAAATGCAGTCCTTTAGCCTCCGGTCCTGGGGACAGACCGGAGGCTGCTGGCAGTGGCGGCGGGCCCCCCCATAACCCGTGGGACCACTAGACCACCAGGGATAAAGGGGCAAGCGGGAAGCCAGCATCCCTGGGGTTATGGCCAGCCAGGGGAGGAAGCCTTCCCTGTCAGCGGCTCCTCCCCTCAGCTCAGCGCGCCTTTCAGCACGTAGTCTGGCGTCGCTGAGCTGCAGTTACACGGCCACTCCTCCTCTGAGGTCTCCAGCGGCCATTTTCCCAGTGGCAGCGCAGATCTCAGGGAGCACGCGGACCGGTCCCCCTGTGTACCTCTCCCCTGATTAAGGACAGCGTACACAGCACTATAGCCCTCCCAGACACTGAATCTGGGCAGGTTGATTGTAGTGTAAAGGTGCAGTGAGTATATCTTCTGCATGGTATGTGACTATTGCTAGTGCTGCCGTCTGTGCTTATTTTCTACTTACTGTCAGCTTATACCTATCCCTTTACTTCTCCTACAAGCCCTACAGGTGTGTGGGGGAGGGGCGTTTCTACTGACCTCACTTATATAGATCACGTATTTGTGAGGTCCGTCACATACAGTTGTGTGCTACTCAGTGCCATATTGTGGGCTGTTGTTCAGCACACCGGTGAGTGCGTTTTACTTCTACCCTGGTGCCAGATATATAATATATTCTGTCATGTCAGACGAGGAGGTTGAGCGCTCAGTGGCTCCGGTGTTGGCCTCCTGCGGACGCTGTTCTGCAGGAGTAGATAGGGAGGATTTGTCACAGGATGGCCTGTGTAGTCGATGCCAGGTGGCTCCTGGCCCATCCAGACCTTCTCTGGCGCAGGAACCACCGTGGGCGATGTTTTCTCAAGTGCTGGTGTCTATTGCGGACCGTCTGTCGGTCCCGACTGCTCTCCCTACTAGGGCGGTGCCCCAGCCGACCATCCCCCATTCCCCGGAGGTCCCGCAGTTATTGCGGAGTCCTCCTGGGTCTCAGTCGGTGGGTCCCTATGCGGGGTTGCCTATGTATATACAGGCTTCCCCTGTGCCGCAGCAGCCTGTGGTACCTTTTCAGGCCCCTATGGCGACTCCTCCACCATGGGTGGATGTGCTCTCCAACTCCGTGCAAAATTTGGCGGCCGCTTCCTCGGCTTTTCAGTCAATGTTGCAGACTGACATGCCTTCTAGGATTTCAAAACGCCCACTCATGACACGGGCTGCTCAGGTATCGGACTCAGAGGGTTCCTCAGATGATGGGGAGGTCCCTGATGACACTGACTCGGACGCCTCGGTCCAGGAAATGGATACCAAGTCGTCCATTAATGTGCGAGCACTAGTTAGGGCGGTGCGAGCTATTCTTCTTCTAGAGGATGAGGCACCGGTTCCTAAGTCGAAGTTTCCTAGTTTCAAAAAAACTAAGGTGGCTTCTGCGGTGTTTCCCCTGTCGGATCAGTTGACGGATCATATGGCGGTAGCTTGGCAGGCGCCCAGTAAGAGATTCCTTCCTCAGAAGCGGTTGGCTTCTAATTACCCCTTCCCTGAGGCACATTGTAAAAAATGGGAAACTCCACCGGCGGTGGATTCCCATGTCACCCGTTTAACTCGGGGCGCCACCTTACCATTACCGTCGATATCCTCGCTGAAGGATCCCACGGACAGGAAAGTTGAGACTTGCTTAAAGTCTATTTACTCCCTCTCCGGGGCGGTGGCCCGACCGTCCATGGCCATCTCCTGGGTGGCCAAGGCCATTGAGGGGTGGGCCAATGCATTGGAAGATACCTTCCCAGACGACGCTCCGGATGTCCAGCGGGCGTTGTTGGGACAAATGAGGGACGCTGCTTCTTACATTGGTGAAGCTTCTTTAGATGCTAGTCTGCTGACCTCGCGGGTATCGGCTGCAGCGGTGTCTGGCCGCCGATCCTTGTGGTTGCGGTCCTGGAGAGCGGACTCTGATTCAAAGAAGGGTCTGGAGGCCTTACCTTTCAATGGGGTATTACTATTTGGTCCGGACTTGGACAAAATAGTGGACACCCTGGCTAAATCCAAGTCGGCCTTCCTCCCTTCGGCGGCACTGCCTGCTAAGGTTCGGAGTTCGGCTTTTCGTTCCTTTCGGGTTCAGGGTAAGGCGAAAGGTCAGTCCTTCCCGAGACAGTCTGCGAGTAAGACTGCCTCTAAACCCAAGAAGCAAGCCTGGAGTGCTCGGCGCCCTTCTTCCAAGCAGGAAGATAAACCTGCGGCCTGATGGGACGGGCCTCCCTCTGGGGGACCTCAGAGTGGGAGGCCGACTTCTTCTATTTGCCCAGTGCTGGCACAATACCACCACGGATGCCTGGGTTCGAGAAGTGGTCTCCCAGGGGTACGCCCTGTCTTTTCGGCACAGACCACCCCACCAGTTTTTCTGCACAAGTCCTTCTCAGGACAAGACCAAGGCGTTACAGGTTCAGGAGGCTATAGAGTCCTTGCTGAAAGCAGGGGTCATTGTTCCCGTTCCTCTATCACAACGAGGGACGGGGTATTATTCGTCTCTGTTTCTGGTGCAGAAACCCAATGGTTCTCATCGCCCTATCCTCAACTTGAAGTCTCTGAACAAATTCCTCAGAGTTCCCAAGTTCAGGATGGAAACGTTACGTTCCATCATTCTGGCGATGGAACCGGGGGATTACATGGTGTCCCTGGACATCCAGGACGCCTACCTCTATGTTCCGATAGCATTTTCACACCAGCGGTATCTGAGGTTCGCTATCCTTCAACACCACTATCAGTTCCGGGCGCTACCCTTTGGCCTCTCCACGGCACCAAGGGTGTTCACGAAGATTATGGCGGTCATGGCCGCACATCTTCGGAACCAGAATGTACGGCTGCTGCCGTATCTGGACGACCTCCTGTTGCTGGCGAGCTCCCCGGAGGTACTGCTTCAACATCTCCACCTGACGATCGCTTGCCTGCAAGCACACGGGTGGTTGATAAATTGGAAAAAGTCCTCCCTGATTCCATCACAGCGGATGGTTCATTTGGGAGCCCTGCTGGATTCGCGTCAGCAAAGGATCTTCCTGACTCCGGAGAAGGTCGCCTCCCTACAGCTGCGGATACGCAGTTGCCTGAGCCGTTGCCGTCTGTCGGTCCATTCGGCTATGAGAGTTCTGGGGTCCATGGTGTCGACATTCGACATGGTGGAATTTGCCCAGTTCCATTCCCGGCCCCTGCAGGGGCTGATTCTATCAGAATGGAACGGGTTACCTCACCGGATCCGCTCTCAGATGCTGGTGTTGTCTCCGGACGTTCGGCAATCTTTGGCTTGGTGGCTTCAGACAGCTCATCTGGTCGAGGGGCGCCCATTTTGGATCCCGGACTGGGTCCTGCTCACGACGGATGCCAGTCTCCGGGGGGGGGGCAGTGACCGGCTCTTTGTCGCTTCAGGGTCGTTGGTCAGCGGAAAAAGCACTTCTCCCCATCAACATCCTGGAACTGCGGGCAGTATACAGGGCCCTTCACGGAAGGGCGGTACAGGTGCAGTCCGACAACGCCACCACGGTGGCGTATATCAACCACCAAGGCGGAACTCGCAGTCAGGCAGCGATGTCGGAGGTGTCTCGTATCCTGACTTGGGCGGAGGGTCACATTCCGGCGATCTCGGCGGTCTTCATCCCCGGAGTCCTCAATTGGGAGGCGGACTTCCTCAGCCGTCACGACGTGCATCCCGGGGAATGGTCGCTTCACCCAGAGGTGTTTCAGCTACTCGTGGACAGGTGGGGACTGCCGGAGCTGGACTTGATGGCCTCCCGTCACAATCACAAGTTGCCCGTTTACGGGTCAAGGACAAGAGACGCAGGCGCAAGTCTGGTGGACGCGCTGTCGGTGAAATGGACGTTTCACCTGGCGTATCTGTTTCCTCCGCTATCCCTGCTTCCTCGGGTTCTGCGGAAATTCAAGCAGGACGGCGGCATGCTCGTGCTGGTAGCTCCGGCGTGGCCCAGACGTCCTTGGTACTCCGATCTCAGGAGCCTCTCCATCGACGCTCCGTACCTTCTTCCTCAGCGTCGGGACCTGTTGTCTCAGTGGCCCTGCCTTTACCTGGATCTGGGTCGGCTGTCTTTGACGGCGTGGCTCTTGAGACAGCCGTCTTGAGGTCTCGGGGCTTCTCCAGTTCGGTTATTGGTACCATGCTCAGGGCACGCAAGCCTGCTTCAGCACGGATTTATCACAGAGTGTGGCACACTTACTTTCAGTAGTGTGAGTCCAGACATTATGATCCTCAGGTGTTCAGAGTTTCCAGGATCTTGGAATTTCTTCAGTCAGGATTGGATCTCGGCTTACGCCTTGCATCTCTGAAGGTTCATGTGTCCGCCTTGTCCGTGTGGTTTCAACGGCGGATTGCAATACTACCAGACGTTCACACCTTTTTCCAGGGTGTTCTCAGGATCCAGCCTCCCTTTGTGCCTCCTGTGGCTCCTTGGGACTTGGCGGTGGTGCTACGGGTCCTGCAGGGTCCTCCGTTTGAGCCTCTTGAGGCGGTGGAGCTCAAGTGGCTGACATTTAAGACGGTTTTTCTCCTGGCAATTGCTTCGGCCAGGAGGGTGTCTGAATTGGGGGCGCTTTCCTGTCGCCCTCCTTTCCTGATTTTTCACCAGGACAGAGCGGTGCTCCGCACTCGTCCTGAGTTTTTGCCCAAAGTGGTCTCGAAGTTCCACATTAATCAGGAACTTGTTGTGCCAGCTTTTCAGTCCCCTGATCTTTCAGCTGGTGAGACTTCCTTAGATGTGGTCCGGGCGCTTAGAATTTATGTAGACCGGACGGCTTCGGTTAGGAAGTCTGATTCCTTGTTTATCCTCTTTGGTTTTCACAAGAGGGGTTGGCCTGCCAACAAACAAACGTTAGCCCGTTGGCTTCGTTCCGTTATTTGTGAAGCTTATGCACAGGAGGGCTTACCTGTGCCAGCCTCTGTTAAGGCTCATTCCACTCGTTCTGTGGGTCCCTCTTGGGCTGCTAGACGTGGCGCTTCTGCTGTTCAGCTGTGTAAGGCGGCCACTTGGTCTTCAATTCAAACGTTTTTGAGGTTCTATGCGTTTGACACCTTCGCCTCTCAGGATGCATCCTTTGGGCGCCGGGTACTCCTTTCAGCACAGGAGCGTCCCCGCCCTTAGTTGTACTGCTTTGGGACATCCCCAAGGTCAACCCTGTGGACCCCCTATGGACCCTGAAGTAGAAAACAGGAGATATGGTAAGAACTTACCTTTGTTATCTCTGTTTCTACGAAGTCCATAGGGTCCACAGGGCGCCCGCCCTGACGCACCTGGCTTCAAATGGGCTGTGTGGCTGGTCACCGGTTTTCCGTCTCCTATTGCTGTGAGTATGGTTTCTTGTGTGTTCCAGTCTTCCTTCTCTCTGTTCCATATTCTCCTCCGGCCTAGGCTGCTTACCAACTGAGGTGCCTGTGGCTCGGGGGCGGGGTATAGAGGAGGACCCAAGTGCATCCTGGGAGCTAAAAGCTTAACTGTGTGGTGCCCATGGATCCTGTTCCAGCTATAACCCCAAGGTCAACCCTGTGGACCCTATGGACTTCGTAGAAACAGAGATAACAAAGGTAAGTTCTTACCATATCTCCTGTTTTCCTGCCACTTCAGTGAGGGAATAGTGGATTATTAAAGCCAGGGGATGACTGTTGCATCAAACCTGGTTACCTTGCTTTCCGATATGAATTGCCCCTTTAGTGATGCACATAGTGTGGATATATTTTAAACATTATTATTATTTTATTTTTTTGTGGACACTTTGTATGGGTTCTCTGTGTATAGGAGCTGCTCTTATTTATGCTACAGTATGGGTGAGAAGGGCACCTCTCTTCCACTCTCAGTTGGCAAGTAATTAATCTCATGTGGTGTTAGAGGAAATGAAGCAGAAATATGGGGGTGCTTTGCTTGTCTATCCTAATGGTATAGAGTATATATAAGGTACAGACTGAGCACTACAGGGAATACATGTAAATCTGTATGAATAATGCTCTTAGGGCACATTTGCATCTATCCTGAGCTGGTTTTAGTAATGGCAGGATTGTCACACTATGGCCATTGTTAGTCTAGCTTTATGCGTGTGAGTATTGTCACCCACCTTCAGTTTTGTCTTCCTTCTATTCATGCTCAGTAGTTAAATCGCTCATACTGTCCCCTGTGGATACAAATGGTAATGCTCTTGTTTTGCCCATTTAGCCGAATATAAACCTGACAGAGGACCCAGAGCAGGCTCAGAGACTGAAGACCCTGCAGGAAGCGGCCGCTCACTGGCAGCAGCATGAGCAGCACCGCCTGGGCTTCCAGTACCAGGGGATCATTCAGAAACACAGCACTTTGCAGCAACTTCTCCAAAGCTACCAGCAGATCCTACAGGAGCCACCACATCTTGCTGTAAGTGTCGGGTGTCTGACTCCTAAGCTGGGTGTAGAGGGAGCTGGCTGGTGTCTATGGAGGGGATTGTGGGACTGGCTTTTGGTAGGGAAGGATCGGTTGGGGGGGGGGGTTCGTATGACTTGCTTCGGGAGGGTGTGAGATACTGTAACTGATTGGCTGGGGTGGGGGGAATCGCGTGAGTGGCAGGCGTCTGGTGGGTGCTGGTGAGAGGGGAGGATCGTGTGACTGGCTGATGTCTAGAGGGTACCATGTGACTGGCTGGCTTCTACGGGGTACCGTGTGACTGACTCTGGCATCGTCTGACTGGCTGGCTTCTACGGGGTACCGTGTGACTGACTTTGGCATCATGTGACTGGCTGGCGTCCACCCGCTACTGTGTGACTGACTTTGGCATTGTGTGCCTGGCTGGCATCTACAGGGTACTGTGTGACTGGCTTTGGCATCGTGTGCCTTGCTGGCGGCTACGGGGTACTGTGTGACTGGCTTTGGCATCATGTGCCTTGCTGGCGGCTACGGGGTACTGTGTGACTGGCTTTGGTACCGTGTGACTGGCTGGCGTATACATACATACACACACACACACACTATAACTATAGGTATAGAGAAGGCATCAACTAGACAAAAGGATGAGAATATATAGTTGGCTGACACTGGGACTCGGGACTTTAGATGGTATGTACTCTGTAGTCAGCTGGTCAGTCAAGCAGGTGCTGGATAGATTGAGAGGGGTAACTCCTTGTGACTGTAGCACCCTCTGGGTGCAGCACCCAATGAGCTGCGCATGACTCTCTTCCTGTGTCTTTTGTGACAGGCAATGTCTGTGGATGTTCAGCTACAACACCATGAGATGCAACAGAAACAGTTCCTACCCCTCCAGCAGGAGTGGGAACATCAATTCAAAAAGTGGCAGGAATTACTCCAGACCTACCCACACAAGGAACTGCTGCAGAGTTACCACGTACAGTGGGCACAGTGGCAGACACAGATGAAATCCACCAGAACTCAGCTAAAAGACAAAGTGACCTCTCTGAGAAGTTTGAAGCAGCACTATGGAGGCAGTCACTACATTGCTGTGGCTCCTCAGTACTCTGCATTCCCGCCAGTCATGGCTCCTGCAGTTCCACCGACTGTACCAACAGGAATAAACGTACCTTTTACCCCAGGACTGCCACTCTACAGCAGTGTTCCTCCACCTTCCTTCCCTTCTGCACCAACAGCAACGTATTCTGAGCCTCTGCCTCCTCTCCCTCCCCTTACCACACCACCAATGCCACCACCACCACCACCACCACCTGTCGCCACCCCGTCTGTTGAAGCCATGCAACCACCGTTGCCACCTGTCAGTAGCACAGTCTGTGCTGAGGTACCACCACCTCCAGTTACCTATCTCCCAGAGCCTTCTGCCACCCGGCTTCAACCTTCATCTACAGAAAACTCAAGTGTACCATCAGTCGCAGGAGATGAGAAGTCAAGTCTTCCCTATCAGACGCAGCAAGATCACAAAAGATGTCCTCCCCTTGTCAGTAATGTCCCTCCTTTTCCTTCCCCTAATCCTCCACCAGAAGCTCCTACCGCAAATCTCCCTGGCTCCAAATCACTGGCGAAACACTCTGGACTCAAAGATGTAGACACATCACTTTTAAAGACCTCGTCTGGGCAATCAAAGCTTCCTGACCTGGAGCAATCACCGTCTGGTCCTCAGATGAATAGAGGGGGTCCAAGGTAAGCTAGTATTTACAGTCTGAACCGTGAGTGAGTACAGAACCTCATTTCCCACCAGACTGGTGACTCTTGTGGAAGAACCACAGAGCTCCCAGCATGCTTTAATCCTGTAATAACTTCACATATTTAAACTTTAAAGTAATATAAACCAAATGTTTAGACACCTCTATACTATACAGTGCATCCGGAAAGTATTCAGTGCTTCACTTTTTCCACTTTTTGCTATGTTACAGCATTATTCCAAAATGGAATAAATTAATTTTTGTCCTCAAAATTCTACACACAATACCCCATAATGACAACTTGTAAAAAGTTTTTTTTTTTTTTTTGAGATTCTTGCAAATTTAATTAAAAAGAAACAAACTAAGATCACATGTACATAAGGATTCACAACCTTTGCTCAATACTTTGTTGATGCACCTTTGGCAGCAATTACAGCCTCAAGACTTTTTGAATATGATGCTACAAGCTTGGCACACCTATCTTTGGGCAGTTTCGCCCATTCCTCTCTGCAGCACCTCTCAAGCTCCATCAGATTGGATGGGAAGTGTTGGTGCACAGCCATTTTCAGATCTCTCCAGAGATGTTCAATTGGATTCAAGTCTGGGCTCTGGCTGGGCCACTCAAGGACATTCACAGAGTTGTCCTGAAGCCACTCCTTTGATATCTTGGCTGTGTGCTTAGGGTCGTTGTCCTGCTGAGAGATGAACCTTCGCCTCAGTCTGAGGTCAAGAGTGCTCTGGAGCAGGTTTTCATCCAGGATGTCTCTGTACCTTGCTGCATTCATCTTTCACTCTATCCTGACTAGTCTCCTAGTTCCTGCCGCTGAAAAACATCCCCACAGCATGATGCTGCCACCACCATGCTTCACTGTAGGAATGGTATTGGCCTGGTGATGAGCGGTGCCTGGTTTCCTTCAAACAAAACGCCTCGCATTGACGCCGAAGAGTTCAATCTGAGTCTCATCAGATCAGAGAATTTTGTTTCTCATGGTCTGAGAGTCCTTCAGGTGCATTTTGGCAAACTCCAGGCGGGCTGCCGTGTGCTTTTTACAAAGGAGTGGCTTCCGTCTGGCCACTCTACCATACAGGCCTGATTGGTGGATTGCTGCAGAGATGATTGTCCTTCTGGAAGGTTCTCTCTCCACAGAGGAATGCTGTAGCTCTGACAGAGAGATCATTGGGTTCTTGGTTAGCTCCCTGACTAGGGCCCTGCTCCCCCGATCGCTCAGTTTAGACGGCCGGCCAACTCTAGGAAGAGTCCTGGTGGTTCCGAACTGCTTCCATTTACGGATGATGGAGGCCACTGTGCTCATTGGGACCTTCAAAGCAGCAGATATTTTTTGTGTACCCTTCCCCAGATTTGTGCCTCGAGACAATCCTGTCTCGGAGGTCTACAGACAATTCCTTGGACTTCATGCTTGGCTTGTGCTCTGACATGCACTATCAAGTGTGGAACCTTATATAGACAGGTGTATGCCTTTCAAAATCATGTCCAATCAACTGAATTTGCCACAGGTGGACTCCAATTAAGCTGTAGGAACATTTCAAGGATGATCAATGGAAACAGGATGCACCTGAGCTCAATTTTGAGCTTTATGGCAAATGCTGTGAATACTTATGTACATGTGGTTTCTTAAGCTGCATACACACACAACGATTTTATGTCGTGTAATGATTTTTTTGAAGTACAAACAATTTTTGCATATTCCCTTAATGAAAATCGCTGAGTTGACAAGTCTGACTGAACTACAAACTACAAATGTGAACGCGCATGAACGATAATCGTTCATCGTTTGACTCAAAGTGAACGATTTTTTCAAACGATATTGTTTAACGATAATCGTTCAAAAAATCGTTGTGTATGCAGCTTTAGTGTTTTTTTTTTTTATTATTAAATTTGCAAAAATCTCAAACTTTTTACAAGTTGTCATTGTTGGGTGTTGTGGTAGGATTTTGAGGACAAAAATGAAATGATTCCATTTTGCAATAAGGCTGTAACATAACAAAAAGCGGAAAAAGGGACAGACAGTTGTGCTTCATTGCTCAGTATAATTGCTGTATCCCACCACTCATTAGCATTGCTTACTACTTCATACTTCCATAGGGGACACAGGCTTAGACCATGGGTATAGGGTATGGCAGGTGGAGTCCAGGCACCAACTAGTTAAACTAGAACCCCCTGCCCTATACCCCGCCACCAGCTGCTGAGAGAAGAAGCTTAACTAGTTGGTGCCGGACTCCTACTGCTCCACCCTATACCCATGGTATAAGCCTGTGTCCCCTACGGAGTTCTAAGAAATGCACCTAACCAGGTAAGACACAAGTCTCCTTATTTCACACAGTTGTCTGTCCGTTCATTACCAGAGCTTTCTACTTCATGTTCCTTAGGGTCCACAGGTGACCTTGAGGTATAGGTGGATGACGTAGGCATCGGGCACCATGCAGTTAACTTCTCTCCCCCAGGATGCACTGGTCACCCTCCATATCCCGCCTCCCAGCCAGGGCATTACTGGCCCCGGCCGGAGAGGTTGGGGAGCACGGGGAATCGCAGGGGGGGCGATACCCCGACGGAGCCACGTCACTGCACAGAGTTGTGAGTCTGGGCAGGAGCGTTGTCCCTGCTAGCGGGACATGTCTACTCCCAGGGCTGCAGGAAGGGAGGTTAGGTAAAGAATACTGTGCGCGGTATCCCTGGACGGGAGCCGCCGCGGGGCAGCCAGTTAGTGCCGGGTGTAGGGGACGCCCGGCGCCGGTCAGCAGTGGCGCTCGGCCCCCCATACCCCGGCGTCCACCAGACCGCCAGAGCCCGGCGGTTCTTAGTCTGGCCAGGGAAGATGGCACGCTTGCACATCAGCCGGCCCCTTCCTTCCCCCCCACTCAGCGCGCCTTTGCCTTGCTCTCAGGCCATGCTGAAGTGGACTCTCCCTACAGGCACCGCCCTCCAGCAAGCGTTTGGTGGCCATTTTCTGACTCCCAGGCAGCGGTGAGTAGCTGGTGTCCTGTGTCCCCCTACATACTTTGATTTCCGGATCTGGTACGTAGTTCCAGCCTTCATTAACCCTTTTGGTTTTGAAGTTGATTTGCAGCATTTTTAACCCTTTCAGCCTTCAGTGACTTTAAGGTTGATTTAAAGTACCAGGTAGCGTGGAGTTTTTCTCCTGCACTGTTTGTGACTGCTAGCATCTGAATGTGTCTGCTTTACTTTCTACTAAAAATATTGCTGTACACTGTTTTTTACGTTTAACCTCTGACTTGCTGTCTAGGTCTGGTTAGGTCTCAGTCAGTTTTGGTGTATCCCCCTATTTACACACATATATTCTTTCACCATGTCCAGCGGTGAGGATAATACCCGGGTGTCTATCCCCACCTTGCAGTCCTGTGTGCGTTGTGCTGCGGGCATTGGGGAGACTGATGTGCTGCATGAGGGTTTATGCGGCAGGTGTTATGTCCCTCCAGGTCCCTCTTCAGTCCTTGGGACTGTGCAAGAACCCCCGTGAGCGTGCTTTGCTCCGGCACTGCACACGCTTATGGTTTGCATGGCTGTGCCCCCTATGCTCCCTCAAGTGGGGTCTTCACAGCAACCGCTGGTTCTGGCTCCTATGCCACAGATCCAGTTGGCAGTGCAGGTGGTTAATGTACCACAAGGGTCTCAGGTCAACCTGTCTGCGGTCTCTGACCATGATTCACTATCTAGGACCCCTAGGGTGCTGGCAAAAAGGCCTTCTTTGTCTCCTCGCCATCCCTATGTGGACGAGGATGACAGGTCGTCTGAGGACGATGGGGTGCTTCCAGAGGTTGGCTCAAAACTATCCCCAAGGGATGAGCAGCACAAGTCCAGTGTTTACATTCCGGGCCTGGTCCTAGCAGTAAAAGAGGTGTTGATCATTGAGGAGGAAGATACTCCTTCGGCTGTTAAATCTAAACACCCCTTGTTTAAGAGGGTTAAAAGTTCTACAGCCATTTTCCTTCTGTCAGATCAGTTAGTGGATCCTCTGGAGGAGGCGTGAAAGTCTCCGGCGAGGCAGTTCCAGGTGCAAAATCGTCTGGTCAATGCATACCCCTTTCCTAAGGAGTACTTCAAGAAATGGGTTTCACCTCCTGTAGTTGACTCCCATGTAACACGCTTGGTCATGACGATATTGAAATTGAACCTCTATATACCCCTGCCTGTACCTTCTAAAATCCTACCTATAAACCTCTAAGGATGACGCTTAATTTGCATACGCAGTCATACAGTAAATAGAGACTCCAGACTTAGAACATGTGGTTCCAAAGCACAAAGTAGTATTCAAGTAAAAAGTACAGTCAGTTACACGCTATTGATCCAGACACAATTAGACGCAAAGGAATTATACAGACCCCAAGTACAGTATACATACGCATGCGCTCTGGACCAGATCCCGGCATTCAGAAAGAAAACCTCCGTCAATCAGCATTCAGCAAGAAGACTAAAGACCCAGTGTTTGAGCACACATGTTTATACCCCCCAGAATAGACAGGACAATAGAGAAGTTTCTTGCTTATTCCATTGGTTCCCATGGGGGAACCATCTGTTACAGAGCGTTTAACAGGCTGGTTCAAATAGACTCAACCCAGCCTCCCAACAACTGGGGGTCTCTGCCCTCCCTCCCCCTAACAGTCATCCTAACAGTTGTTCATAAAATATACATTTTGTTGCTTGTAGTCCCTGCGGTCCATAAGTTGAGAATGCATGATACGATCTCCACACCGATAGTACCGGAATTCTGTTGAAAGAGTACGCATCAGTACGAAACCAAACACGGCTTTCTTAGCATGTATAAAACCTTAGTTATCAAATATCTTTATTTCACAGTATTTATACTAACTGAACCAACTTAAATCTTATACTTTAAAGCTTATTAAACCTTGTGTGTGAATATGTAATGTGTGAGTATGCGGGGTTTGATATAAGGACGCTAGTTAACTTGGGGCAGATGCGTGCGCATAAAGCTAATAAAACAGCGGTTTCATACAAAGTCCTATGCATTCGCTAATATGCCACTAGTTAGCGCAATTGTGCGTATTAGTGTGTATGAGGAATGATGCACTTAAATCTCGCTAAGTGAACATCTAGCAGTGTGACATGCTGAGCCTGATAGTTCCACATGCCCCCTCTGTCAGCAGCCCCCACCTGTCCCAGGCTTCAAAAGAAAAAAACTCTATTCTCCCAGTCTCTTGCGTGAAATACAAATAGCCCAGCTACAAGAGACAGACCTAAGATGACACTCAAGTCTTTGAAGTCATTTCATTGCAGAAAGCTTGCTAATGTAAGGTGTGTATTCGAGCCAGGCCACCTGTAGTGAGAGCAGACACTGTCCAGGAAGCTTATCTACACAAGCTAGTTGTCACGTGGCCATTTGCTCTATTCATCTAATGCAATCCAATTTTGACATACTGTAAAGCCATTTCTGAAATATATCCTTTATAATACGTAAAGTCATGAAATAGGCTTTTGGTGAATCGCCGTAACTTATGGCGATGGTCACAGATGCATTCGCATGATGCTAATAGTATTATCGCCACATGTACTAAAGTGTGAGTTTATCTAAAATGGCGCTTAGGCGGCCATTTCGCAAAATGGCGTCGCTGCGATTCAATTTTAAACTGATCTTGTCTCAGCCAATAATCCAGTTTCGACAGTCAGAAGTGCGACCTTACCTATGCCTTCCATTGCGTCCTTAAAGGACTCAACTTATCGGAACTTGGAAAACTGCCTAAAGTCCATTTACTCCTTGTCAGTAGCAGTGGCCAGACAGTTTATGGCTATCTCTTGGGTAGCTACGGCCATGGAATCCTGGGCAGATCTGTTGGAGGAGTTCCTGTCTCCTGATGCTTTAGAGGATCAGCTGTCCCTGGTGGGCAAGATACGTGACTCTGCTACCTATATGAATGAGGTAGCTCTGGATGTCAGTTTGTTATCCTCCAGAGTGTCAGCCGCAGCTGTCACAGTGCGCAGGTCCTTATGGCTCCGTTCCTGGAGGGTGGATGCGGACTCTAAGAAGGGACTGGAAGTTTTACCCTACAACGGGAAAGTATTGTTTGGCCCAGATCTAGACAAGATCGTGGACACTTTACCAGCGGCCAAGTCGGCTCGTCTGCCATCAGCCTCGGTCCCCTCTGGTTCCCGAACTCCCTCCTTTCAGCCCTACAGAGCTCAGACTAGGCTTAAAAGCCAGTCATTTCCCAAGCAGACGGCTGTCGGGAAGACTGGCAGACCCAAAAAGCAAGCTTGGAGTACAAGGTGTCCAGCTCTAAACCAGACAATAGGTCCACAGCATGACTGGACGGGCCTCCCTTTGAGGGACCGCACAGTTGGAGGCCGACTACTTCAGTTTGCCCAGTGCTGGCATCAGACCACAACAGATACCTGGGTAAGAGAAGTGGTCTCTCGGGGTTATGCCCTCTCATTTCGCAGCCGACCCCTCACCAATTTTTCCACTCGGATGTCTCCAACAAGGACAAAGCCTTACTGATACAGGAGGCGGTATATTGTCCCAGTACCAGAGCCCCAGCAGGGCATGGGGTTTTATTCCAGCTTGTTTTTGGTGCAAAAGCCCAATGGGACCTGCCATCCTATCCTATCCTGACCATAAAGTGCCTAAACAGATTCCTCAGGGTTCCTTGTTTCCGGATGGAGACGCTACCTACTATCATCATGGCTATGGAACCGGGGGATTTCATGGTATCCCTGGACATCCGGGATGCCTATCTGCATATCCCTATTGCTGCTTCACATCAATGGTTTCTCAGGTTCGCTGTGCAACAGCAATACTTGCTGTTCCAGGCTTTATCCTTTGGCCTATCCACGGCCCATCTGTGGCTGCAGGGGATCCGCCTATTACCATATCTAGATGATCTGTTGCTCCTGGCAGGATCTCCAGAGGTACTTCTCCATCACCTCCAGATGACCATCTCGGTGCTTCAGTCACATGGATGGGTCATAAAATGGGAGAAGTTGTCTCTAACTCAGTCGCAGAGGATGCTGCATCTAGGAGCTCTATTGGACTCACAACAGCAAAAGCTCTTCCTAACATCAGACAAGATCTCTGTTGCAGACGCGGGTACGCAGATGTCTCCACAGTCGCCGGGTCTCTGTGCATGCAGCAATACAATTGCTGGGGTCAATGGTGTCAACGTTAGACATGGTGGAGTATGCACAATTTCATTTGAGTCCTCTACAGACATTGATCCTTGCCCGATGGGACAGATCACCTCGGAAATTGAAGGTACAGACAATTGTGCTATCCTCGGAAGTCAGGTCGTGTCTGGCTTGGTGGCTGCAAACTCAGCATCTCACCCAGGGACGCCCCTTTTGGATACCGGACTGGACCCTACTGACAACGGATGCCAGTCTGCGGGGTTCGGGCACAGTGTCAGGTCCCCACTCTTTTCAGGGTCGGTCGACGCTAGAGGAAACCGTCCTTCCAATCAATATATTGGAACTAAGGGCAGTGTTCCTGGCTCTCACAAGAGCAATTGACATCCTACAAGGAAGACCAGTGCAGGTGCGATCAGACAACACCACGATGGTGGTGTACATCAACCACCAGGGAGGAACTCTTAAGTCAGGCAGCCATGCGAGAAGTGTCACGCATCTTGACATGGGCAGAAGGCCATCTGCCGGCCATATCGGCAGTGTTCATACCCGGAGTCCTCAATTGGGAAGCGGACTCCCTCAGCCATCACGACGTGCATCCAGGGGAATGGTCTCTTTACCAGGAGGTGTTTTCTACTCCTGGTGGACAGGTGGGACAGGTGGGGCCTTCCGGACGTGGACCTAATAGCCTCCCGATACAATTACAAGCTACCAGTGTATGGATCGAGGACGAGACGCAGGCGCTCTACTAGTAGATGCTCTGTCTGTCAGGTGGACCTTTCGGTTCGCGTACCTTTTTTTTTTTTTTTCCGGTGTCCCTTCTTTCTCGCGTACTCAGAAAGTTCAAACAGGAAGGAGACGGGCTCCTGCTGGTGGCTTCAGCATGGCCACGGAGGCACTGGTACTTAGACCTTCAGAGTCTGTCGATAAGACACTCTGTGGTTCTTACCTCAACTTCGGGACCTGTTGTCACAGGATCCCTGCCTTCACCCGGATCTTGGTCGCTTGGCTTTGACGGCATGGCTCTTGAGGCATCCCTCTTAAGGTCAAAGGGCTTCTCTGGTGCGGTGGTTAACACCTTGATGAGTGCACGGAAGCCAGCCTCTGCTAGGATTTACCACAGCGTGTGGCACTCCTACTTTTTAGCTTCATATAACACAGGAAGGCCAAATGGCCAGGACGCGTAGGAGGACATCTTTTACACCACTACATTCCTCACAGGATATCTTCAGGAGAAAGTCTCCACCAAAGGGTGAGTCGATCGCGGAGCACTTTAGTCCTTCAGGAACACGGGATCCTTAGATACCGCCGAGCCGGAAGTGACGGAGGTTCCAGGACGCACTGCGGGGATCAGCTGGAAGCGACGCAGCGCTACACGCCGGCACTCACGAGCGGGACCACCGGAGCCGGGCACTATCTGGTTCGCGACATCTTGATGCCGCGCCACCAATAGTAGCTAAGGCCAGGTGCACACCGGACAGAGATAACTGCTATTAGCGCAGGCGCGCGCCCATCGCCAGCAGGTCCAGATCATCAAGAAGAAGATACAGCGACAGGACTTGAAAAGACAGGTGAGACCTCAACAGTATCAAAGGACTTCTGCCATTGACTTTTGCATCTTTACCCTGGACTAGTGACTTTTAGGAAGGGTCAGGGACGCCTGCCCTTACACAGCCTACCTACCACTACCTTCCCCTCTTCATCACCATTCTCCCACTGGCGCATTATATCTACCCTACTACAGTTTGCTCCCCCCTGAAAAGCATTGCTAAGCTGCACTATTTTATTATTAATCTAATCAATAAATTAGATTTAACACCACTCTCTGTGACATCCATTTGTGTATAACCTTACTCAGGCATAACTTCAACTCTCCATCTTAGATACGTTTATTCACGTCCTCTAAATTTATCGATACACCACAGGCGCAGGTCTATTATATTGTATGCTACCACATACAATCTTGTAAGTGTATTCATTGTGAGATACAAGGGGTATCTCTTCAGCACCTTGCTGCCCTTTCTTTTAGAACAGTAACACCCGAGTGAGCGCTAGGTGCATACCCATTTTTTGGGTTTACATCTGTTTTCAGTGGTGCACCCCTAAAGGGTATGATATTCGGACGTTTAGGATTTCCAGGATACTGGCTGTCCTCCTGGCAGGCCTGGACCTAGGATTCCGCCTGGCTTCTCTGAAAGTACAGGCCTCGGCCCTGTCTGTGTGGTTTCAGAGACTGATTGCGACTCTGCCGGATGTGCGCACCTTTTTACAAGGTGTGTTGTGGATTCAGCCACCCTTTGTGCCTCCGGTGGAGCCTGGGGATTTGGCGGTTGTCCTTCAGATCTTGCAGGGCCCGCCTTTTGAACCACTGGAATCAGTGGATTTGAAATTGCTTACGTTTAAGACCGTTTTCCTTCTGGCCATTGCTTCGGCTAGACGAGTGTCAGATTTGGGGGCCCTTTCGTGTCGCTCTCCATATCTGGTGTTCCACCAGGACAGGGCAGTACTTCGTACTCCCCCTGGTTTCCTTCTTAAGGTGGTGACAAGTTTCCACATTAATGAGGAAATTATGGTGCTGGGTCTTTCAGCAGGTGAGGCCACTTTGGATGTGGTGCGAGCCCTCAGAATTTGTGGACCGTTCTCTGTAATAAAGTAAGTCAGACTCCCTCTTTGTCCTTTTTGGGTTCCATAAAAATGGGTTGGCCTGCCACGAAGCAGACTTTGGCATGATGGCTTTGTCTGACTATTTCGGAGGCCTACTCTAGGGAGGGCCTTCCAGCTCCACCTTCTGTGAGGTATTATTCATTTGATACCTTCGCCTCTCAGGATGCTTCCTTTGGGTGGCGGGACCTCCTTTCTGTACAGGAGCGTACCCACCCTTAAGGGGAACTGCTTTGGGACATCCCCAAGGTCACCTGTGGACCCTAAGGAACCTGAAGTAGAAAAGAGGAGATATGGTAAGAACTTACCTTTTATCTCCCTTTCTTCAAGGTCCTTAGGGTCCACAGGGCACCCGCCCTTACGCCCTGTACGGTAGCTATGGTGTTGTCTGGTCTACAGACTGTCTCCTTCCTAGCGAGAATGTGATTCTTGTATGTTCCAGACTTCCTTCTCTCTCTCACAGTACTCTCCTCCGGCCTCTGGCTTGCTACTAAACTGAGTAAAGCCCTGGCTGGGAGGTGGGCTAAGGAGGGGGACCAGTGCATCCTGGGGGACAGATGTTAACTGCATGGTGCCCGATGCCTACGTCATCCACCTATACCCCCAAGGTCACCTGTGGACCCTAAGGACCTCGTAGAAAGAGAGATAACAAAGGTAAGTTCTTACCATATCTTTTCTTTTATCACACGGCTATTCATAACCAGAGCTTTATCACCGGCTGTGTCTGTCAGTTCATTACCATGGCTTGTTCCTCTATCATCCATCTGGGGAACACTGCGGTTAGCCATTACATGTGGATAATAGGTCTAGGTATAGGAGCTTGGCACTGAACTAGTTAATAAAAACAAACGGAATCCCTGCATTCTCTAACCCCTCCCTCCTGCACATAGCCTCAGTTTTAGTTTAGTGCCACAGGAGTAAGGCACATTTTTATTTGTCCCTGACTTTTTAGTTAGAAAATTATTATAAATTAAACCTGTTTCAGCGCTTCAGTCCCTGCTAGCAGAAGACTCCATGCTCTAGGGAGTGAGCGTTAGTTACAGCCTACTCCCACCTTTGCCTCTGTGGGGTCACTGAACCGGTCTACGGACTAACCGGCAGCAGTCTGAGAAGGAGAAAGCTGAGTGCTTTGACAGCACAAGAGGATGGACTGAGACGCCGAGTAGCGCCTCCATAAGTGTAGACGTGGCTCTGGAGGTGGTTGTGCTGCGGAGGCGGGGTGCCATTTTACCGCACGGCGTGCGGCTCCGCCCTTAATTACCCGCTTTTCCCGTGGATTCTGGAGCGGCTGACTCATCTCCTGAGGAGGGGGATCCTGATTGGGAGTATACTTCTGCCTGGGAGGAAGATTCTCCAGCTTCCTCGGGCGTTAAACATTTATTTGAGGCGCTCCGTCACACTTCAGATACAGGACACTGATAGTTAAAAACTTCTCCCAGGATGCACTGGGATCCCTCTCCTATACCCCCACCCCCAGTCCAAGGCACCTTCAGTTTCGTAGGTGCCCGGCCGGAGTCGGGTCACTGCATGGAGGAAGATGTTACCAGCCCCAGAAGATCTTCAGAGCGGACCGCACAGACAGTCCAACTGTTGTCCGTGCTGCCGCTCCGACACCCCGCTGGCACAGACACGCCGGTACTGACCCGGGTATCTCGGCGGGCTTCTGGGGAACTCCGAGGGCCCGGGACTGTGGCCGGGCTGTACGGGGGTACTGCAGGTAAGCAGCGGGCGTCTGCGGTAGGTGCCCGCTGGTACATGGTCCTTCATTGTCTCCAGGGTTGGAGGCTTACTAGGGAAGGCTGCGCGTGGAGCCCGGGGGTTAATAACATTGCAGGGGAGAACGTCTTCCCTGTCACACAGCGGGCGCCTCCCCTGCTGCTCACAGCACCTTGCCACTGCGGTCTGGTGGGCTGTGACAGCATTCCTCCCCCAGGCCTGCCTGCCTCCTCTGATCTTGCGGCAGCCATTTTCTACAAGCAGAACGCTGGTCTCTGTGGATACCTGGTCCGGGTCCCCCTGCATACCTCTCCTCATAAGGTCAGTGTGTGCAGCACTATTCCTACCAGACTCTGTGTCTTTGATTATAGTGCCATTATGCAGATGTTTGCTGCATTATATGTGATTTTAAAATGCTAGCTCTGTATATCTAACTTTCTGTCAAACTAAATAGCTATACGTTTTTCTGTAGTCCTCACAACAAGTGTTGTCAGGGTGTTTAATATACCTCACATCTGTACAGATATATACTTATATACTTATTGTGTGGTTTGTCACAAACTGTGCCCACTTCCTTCATTGCTATGTACTGTAAGTGAGGATGATGTGAATGATTTCCCCAGTCCTGCTGTCCAGTAATATCAGTCAGTATAGGTGGTGTCGGGGTGTGTGTTATACTTCACGTATTTGAGGTTTATCATAGGTTTACTCAGTATAGGTGGTGTCGGGGGTGTGTTATACTGCACGTATTTGAGGTTTAACATAGGTTTTGAGGTTTACTCTGTCTCGTATGGGAGACATGGTGCAAGAGGTGTTATCCTCCAGGCCTCTCTATTGTCTCAGCCACCTCGCAGAGGCCTCCTTGGTCGTCCTTTGCTCCGGCATTGACGTTCCTGGTGAGACGTTTGGCTGTACCACCTGTGTTTTCCCCGATGGGGTTCCCACAGTGGTCGGTTTTGCCCTCACAGGGCCCGTCTCAACACGTTACACCCATGCTCTGTGCCTCCATGGGTAAATACTCTCTCTACTACAGGGTAAACCCTGGCGGATTGTCCTCCAGGTTCTGATACAGGAGGATAAACCCCTTGAACCGGCCTTGAGGCCTATGCCGTCACCTCAGTCTACACTGATGACGATAACGTGACATCTGGGAGATTATAGATGTCTCTGATTCGAGTCCTCTCCACGAGAGGCGGAGACTAAGTAAGTTACCGCCCTGCCTTGGTTTTAGAGGAGGCCGAACGCCAACTACTCTGTCAAAGCATTCTCTGTTCAGGGAAATAACGGTTACTACTTCGGTGTTTCCTTTATCTGATTGGCTAGTAGAGCACATGGAAGTAGCTTGGATATCACCAATTCAGCCTCAAAGGCGTCTGGCTTATGCCTATCCCTTTTTCTGAGGAATATTGTACCAACTGGGAATCGCCTCCAAATGCAATGGATGTGCTGCGCTTATTTAAAAGTGCTGCTTTACAAAACTATGCCGCCCATATCTTCCCTAGAAGATACTATGGATAATAAGGTCGATTTATTGCCATTCAGATGGCTTCAGGCTGGCTATGGCTATCTTCTGGGTGGTCTAGGGGAGTTCTGGGGCAGACTCCCTAGTGGAGTCCTTCCTTCGGATGCCACCAGAGATCAGGACACACTGGGGGAGTGAGCGCCAAGATTCAGCCGCATAGACATTAATGAGGCTGCTTTGGATGTCAGTCTCTTAGCTTCCTGGATTTCGGCTGCTGCTGTGTCAGCTCGCTCTTCCTTATGGCTGCGCTATTGGAGAGCAGATGCGGACTCTAAGAAAGGATTGAAGTGTTTGCCTTATAATGGTGAAATCTTGTTTGGTCCGGACTGGGACAAGATTGTGGATACGTTAGCAGCGGCTAAGTATGTGTGTCTGCCTTCGGTGTATACTGCTTCTGGGTCCTGGACCTCGTCCTTTCGGCCACAGGGTAAGCCTACAGGTCAGCCTTTTCCTAGACACAGTCCTCAAAAAGACTCAAGCCCAGGAAGCGGGCCTAGGGTACAAGACGTCGGCTGCTAAGTCCGAGGATAAGTCCTCAGCCTGATGGGACAGGCCTCCCCTTGGGGGATCCCAGGGTGGGAGGCCAACTTCTTCAGTTCGCCCAGTGCTGGTCTCAGACAACCACAGACACTTGGGTAAGAGAAGTGGTCTTTCAGGGGTGCGTCTCTTACGTAGAAGGCCTCCCCATCAGTTTTTATGCACGGGCCCTCAGTCAGACTATGACAAGGCCCTACAAATCCAGAAAGCAATACAATCCTTGCTTCTAGCAGGAGTCATGGTACCTGTCCTGTTCCCTCAGGGAGGAACGGGATGTCTAATCTCTTTCTGGTTCAGATACCGAACTGATTTTCCGGCCTATCCTTAATCTCAAGTCTCTGAACAATTTTCTCAGGGTACCTCGGTTCTGGAGGGGAAACCTAAGCTCCATTATACTGGCTATGGAACCTGGGGATTTTATGGTGTCGCTGGATAGTCCGGTTGCATACCTGCATATTCCAATTGCTTCCTCTCACCAGCCTTTTCTCAGGTTTGCTTTACAGCAGCAACCTTTCCAGTTTCGGGCTCTGCCGTTTGGGAAACACTTGAGGTGCAGTACAAAGTTATGGCTGTCCTGGCGGCCCATCTGTGGATGCAGGGTGTCTGCCGGTTGCCTTACCTGGACGACCTCTTGCTGTTGGCATGGTCTCCAGAAGTACTTCCCCACCATCTGCAGCTACTTATGTCTGTGCTTCAGACATGCTCCATCTGGGAGCTCTGTTGGATTCACAACAGCAGAGGATCTTTCTGACCGCTGAAGAGATCTCCACTTTGCAGACTCAAGTATGCAGATGCCTAAACAGTCGCCGACTGTAAATACACAGCTCTGCAGATGCTGGGACCCATGCTATCGTCATTCCACATGGTGGAATATGCCCAGTTTAATTCCAGGCCTGTGCAGAAATTGATCCTCTCCAGGTGGAACAGATCCCATCGGATAAAAGCACAATTGATGGTGCTCTCTCTAGAGGTGTCGGTTTCTTGCCTGGTGGTTACAGACGTCACCTCTCCAAAGGGCACCCCTTTTGGATTCCGGACTGCGTCCCCCTGATGGCGGACGCCAGTCTCTGGTTGGGGCGCAGTGACAGGTCCACACTCTCTCAGGGTCGGTGGATAGCATGCCCTACCAATCAACATATTGGAAATTTGGTCGGTCTTCAGGGCCCTCTAGCAAGCCAGACTCGTACTTCACGGAAAGCCCTTGCAGGTTCGGTCAGGCTACGCCATGACGGTGGCTTACATTACTCCAGGATCTTCAGAGTGTCTCTGTCGACACTCCTTTGCTGTTGCCTCAACATCCGGACCTGTTGTCTCAGGGTCCTTGCCTTTACCCGGACTTGGGTCGTCTGTCTTTGATGGCGTGGCTCTTGAGACATCCCTCCTGAGGTCCAAAGGTTTTCCCAGCTCTGTGGTTAACACCATGCCCAGAGCTCGGAAATCGGTTTCTGCCAGGGTTTACCACTGGGTGTGGCATTCCTGCTTTTAATGGGGTCACCCTAAAGGGTACGATTCCCAGGTGTTTAGGATATTCAGAGTTCTGGCTTTCCTGTAGGCGGGTTCAGATCATGGTCTCCGCCTTGCCTCACTGAAGGTGTATGTCTCTGCCCTATCGGTGTGGTTCCAATGTAGGATTGCTCTTCCTAATATCGGCACCTTTATGCAAGGTGTTCTTCACATTCAGCCTCCCTTTGTTCCTCCAGTAGTGTGGCTCCTTGGGATTTGGCTGTGGTCCTGAGGGCTCTCCAGGGCCCTCCAGTTGAACCCCTGGGCTCAGTGGATTTCAAGTGGCTTACAGCGCAGACTGTATTTCTTCTGGCTTTTGCCAGAAGGGTGTCAGATTTGGGGGCTCTCTCCTGTCGCCCTCCGTTTCTGATTTTCACCAGGGCGGTGCTCTGGTCCTGCCCTGGGTTCCTTCCTAGGGTGTTGTCAAGTTTGCACATTAAGGAGGAAATAGTGCCAGCCTTTAACTCTCCAGACCTTTCGGCAGGTGAGGCCTCCTTGGATGTGGTATGTGGTCTCGAGATTTATGTGGACTGTACCATTTCCCTTCGGAAGTCAGACTCCATGTTTGTACTCTATGGTTTCCACAAGAAGGGATGGCCAGCCAATAAACAAACTTTTGCTAGGTGGATTCGTATGACGATAACTGAGGCTAACGCTCATGAGGGCCTTTCAGTACCGCCCTCTGTTACAGCTCAGTCTACTAGGACTGTGGGGCTTTCATGGGCAGCTCGGCGTTGCGCCTTGGCTGTTCAGCTTGGTAAGGTGGTCACGTGGTCTTCTGTCCATACCTTTGTAAGGTATTATGCCTTTGATACTTTCACCTCTCAGGATGCTTCCTTCGGGCGTCGGATTCTCTTTTCTACACAGGAGCATCCCCACCCTTAAAGGTTCTGCTTTGGGACATCCCCAAGGTATCCTGTGGATACCATATGGACCCTGATGTAGAGATATGGTAAGAACTTACCTTTGTTATCTCTTTCTACGAAGTCCATAGGGTTCCACAGGACTCCCATCCTGTCTTATCTGTGCTTCAGGTGGGCTTTGCTCTGGTCACCGGTTTTCAGTTTCATTTCTTGTGAGAATGTGATTCTTGAGTGTTCCAGACTTTATTACCTTTTTCTCCTCCGGCGTATGGCTTGTTACGTAACTGTAGGTGCCTTGACCTGGGGTCGGGGTATAGGAGAGGGACCCCAGTGCATCCTGGGAGAAGAATTTAACTATGCGGTGCCTGTTGAACACCATCCATCGCCTATACCCCAAGGTATCCTGTGAAACCCTATGGACATCGTAGAAAGAGATAAAGGTAAGTTCTTACCATATCTCTTTTACCCATACAGGAGCTTCTCTTCGTCCTGTCTTAGCTAGCGCCGGTTTTTAGCGGTTGAGGCCTGGGTAATCCAGATGTCGTCTGTTTTCCATCTGATGATGAAAATTCTGAATTAGGTACTCTTATTGAACAAGTACAAGAGGCCCTTATTTATGTGGGTGATGTTTCGTTGAACACAATTTCCATGGAGTCAAGAGTTTCTGCATTAGCGATTTCGGCCCAGAGGTCGATCTGGCTTTGCTTGTTTCTATTTAGTTCCAAGCTTACGAAGATCATTTCACAAGCTACTGGGGGCAAGAGTTCGTATCTTCCGTTTTCTACTCCTAAGACTAGAGCCCCTTGTTTTCGTGTCTAACGACCACAAGGAAGAGGATCTTTTCAGTCCTTTCAAGGAATATTCAATTATCCCCGTAGGGGACCCTTTCGAGCATGAGGTACAACAAATACCCGTCGACCTGCCGCCAAGCCTACAGAGAAGCCTTCTGCACGACTGTCTGGGGACCCAGCAACCCTCTCAGGTCGTTTGGGTCCACCTCCTCGAGTTCCGAGATGTTTGGCTTCAATCAAATCTGGAATGGTGGATGCAAGGCATCATAACCAGAGGGTACATTCTCGATTTAGACGACTACGCACCACACCGTTTTTTCTTAACTCCTTTACCACAAAATCCAGGCAGACGTCTGGCTTTGCTGCAGTCGATTCGTTTTCTTTCAGATTTGGCATTTATCACTCTGGTTCCCATTCAGCAACAAGGAGATTTTTGTTCCAACTTTTTTCTAGTGGACAAACCAGACTAGTCATTTTGTCCTATCCTGAATCTCAAATTTTTAAATCCATACCTTTTTTCTGGCAAAATTCAAAATGGAGGCAATGCGCTCCATTATTGCAGCTATGGAAGCGGGCCAGTTCTTAGCGTCAATAGACATCAAGGACGCTTACCTCCACATCACCATTTGGAGAGGGCATCAACACCTTCTCCGTTTTGCATTGGGGATCAGCATTTTCAATTTGGGTCCTATCCTTTTGGACTTTCTACAGCTCGAAGAGTGTTAACGAAAGTTATGGCTCATACGGTCTCTTTAGTAAGGATTGCTGTGGTAACCATAGTTCTATATTTAGACTATCTCTAACTAAGGGCTCCATCGGAGAACCTTCTACTTCAACAGCTACAGATCACGATCTCTATCTTGCAGGCTCATGGCTGGATCGTGAATTTCCAAAAATCGAGCCTGTTGCCGGCTCAGCGGATGATGTGTCTAGGTCTCGTATTCGACGGTTTCTCAGAGTTTTCCTTCCTTCACAAAAGATACAGGACCTACAATCCAGAGTACGATCCTTAAGCTGCATCGAGTCTGTTTTCAGGTGCATGCAAGCTCTGGGAAGATATGTAGCAGCCTTCGAGGCAGTTCCATTCTCCAGGTTTCATGCCAGACCACTTCAACACCAGATTCTTCTCATTTGGTTCACAAAAAGTCTTCGAATAGACAGACTCCCTACATTGGTGACTTCACACTCTTAGAATCTGACAAAGGGCTTCTGCTTTCAGATTTTGAATTAGGTGATCATCACAACAGATGCCAGTCTAACAGGATGGGGTGCAGTGCTTCTGGATCAACGTTTTCAGGGGCATTGGCCTTTTCAGGAGTCTGTTCTTCCCATCAATATCCTTGAGTTGCGGGCAATTCGCTTTGCTCTGCTACAAGCTCAGACATTCTTACAGGGCCATCCGGTTCGTATTTAATCGGACAATGCCACAGCGTTTGCTTATGTAAACAAACAAGGTGGGACTTGAAGCATGGAAACTGGGAGGTATAAAATCTCAGCCTACGTCGGGTGGAACTTTAGGTTCCTGCCATCTCGGCAGTACAAATTCCCGCAGTGGACAACTGGGAAGCAGAATTTCTTAGTTGCCGCACTATTTATCCCGTAGAGTGGGAGTTACATCAAAAGGTGTTTCAGGCTATTGCAGACAGGTGGGGGCCTCCAGACCTAGACCTTGTGGCCTCTCTGCTTAACAAGAAACTACCTCACTATGGCGCTTGATCTGGAGCCCCCCAGGCGGTCTTAGTGAATGCAATGTCTGCTCCTTGGACCTTCAATCTAGGTTCTGTTTCCGCCTCTGTCCATGTTACCCCTAGTACTTCAAAGAATCTGGCGGGAGGGTCTTCCGGTCATTCTCATTGGCCCAGACTGGCCTTGTCACCAGTGGTTCTCTCTCCTTTGGAGTATGCTGGCCGCATATTCGTTCCGTCTTCCACTACGGGCAGACCTTTTCCAACAAGATCCTTGCTTACACCAAAATTGAAGTCAGTTGGCTTTGACGGCATGACTCTTGAAACCAAAACCTTAAGAGCTTACGGGTTCTCTGTCAGTAGACTGATTCAAGCTCGTCAACTTATAACTTCCAGAATTTACCATCTGGTCTGGAAGCATTACATTTCCTGCTGTGAAGGAAGAGGTCTTTCACTCGCTGGTTTTCACTTACTGCATCTTTTGTCCTTTCTTCGGGATAGATTCTCTCAAGGTCTTCAGTTGTGTTTGAAAGGGCAAGTGTCGGCTCTTTCTATCCTATTTCAGCGTAGTTTTGCCAATATTCCAGAAGTTCAGACGTTTTCACTTGTTCAACACCCATATGTACCTCCTGTCCACCCCTGGGATTTAACCTTGGTATTGGAGGCTCTTCAAGAGGCTCTTGAATCAGTAAAACTCTGTTACCTAACTTTAAAGATGGCATTTTTGTTGGCTACCACTTCAGTCAGAAGAGTTTGAGTTGGCCACCCTATCTTGTAGACCACCTTTTGGTAATTTTTCATTTGGATCAGGTGGTTTTGTGTACAAAGTCATCCTTTCTTCCTAAAATGGTGTCTAAATTTCACCTTAATTAAGATAAAGTTCTCCCGGCTTTTTCCAAGGATTCGTCTTCTACAGCTTCTTCCTCACTATTGTTGGATATGGCCCAAGCTCTCTATTTTCTTGGATCAAACAAGTGCAATGAGGCGTACAGATTCGCTCTTTGTATTATTCAATGGCCCAAAGGGAGGTTGGCCTGCTTCCCGGGCCTCTCTTGCGCTGTGGGTCACTTCTGCCATTCGTCTGGCTTGCGTGTTTTTCGATGTTCCAGATTCTCTCAGGGCCCATTCTACCCGGGCAGTTGGAGCATTTTTGACTGTACGCCATGGGGCCTCGGTGGAGCAGCTGTGCAGAGCAGCTATCTTGTCCTCTGTGCATACCTTCATCAAGTTTTACTGGTTTTTGTATGGGGGGGGCGCTCGTGTGGCCCTACCAGCCGTTTCCCCCCGCCCCCCCCCTTGTTAGCTGGCTTTGGGAGGTCCCACGTGTAATGGCTAACCGCAGTGTTCCCCAGATGAATGATGGAGGAAATTGGATTTTTGTACTCAACGTATAATCCCTTCCTTGAAGTCCATCTGGGGAACACTGCGATCCCTCCATGATATGGTGTCGAGGTAATGTTTGGGGCTACAGCCCTTTTACTAATGTATTTTTCAAATAATTAGTTTTCTAGTTCCTCTATCCGGCCTTGCTAAACATCGAAACTGAGGTTATGCGCAGGATGGAGGGGTTAGTGGAGGCGGGGTTCCAGTTTCTGTATTTATTAACTAGTTCAGTGCCAGTTTCCTATACCTAGACCTCTTATCCACATGTGATGGCAAACCGTAGTGTTCCCAAGATGGACTCTGAGGAAGGGATTTTACGGTGAGTACAAAAATCCACTTATCACACAGCTGTGTCCCATCTGTTCATTATCAGATCTTTATCACACAACTGTATTCATGCTACTCAATATCATCGCTCTATCACACAGTTGTATCCCTCTGCTCAGAACCATCGCTATATCCCATGGTTGTAATACCACTGCTCAGTACTTTTTCTCCATCACATGTAAGGATACTGCCTTTGAACCTCTATATACCCCTGCCTATACCTTCTAATATCCTTCCTATAAACCTCTAAGGATGACGCTAATTTGCGTAAGCAGTCATCCAGTAAATAAAGACTCCAGACTTAGAACATGTGGTTCCAAAGCACAAAGTATTATTCAAGTAAAGTACAGCAGTTACACGCTATGATCCTCATATAATCTTAGCGCAAAGAGATTATACAGACCCATGTACAATTATACATACGCAGCGCTCTCTGGTCCAGATGTTAGGCATCAGCAAGAAACCCCTCATCAATCAGCATTCAGCACAAAGACTAGGAACCCAGGGTCAGCGCACACATTTATACCCCCCAGAAATAAACAACCTAAAGGAGAGGGCATATGTTACAAGGCATTTAACAACAGGTTGATTCAAATAGATACAACCCAGCCTCTAACTGGGGGTCTTTGGTTTCCTGACTCCTGCAATCATCCTAACCGTTGTTCATATTATGTACATTTTGTTGCTTGAAGTCTCTGCAGTCCATAAGTTGAGAATGCATGATGCGATCTCCACACCGATGGTACCGGAATACTGTTGAAAGAGTACGCATCAGTACAATACCAATCACTGCTTACTTATGTATAAAACCTTAGTTACCAAATAATCTTTATTTCACAGTATTTATGCTAAATGAACAAACTTAAATCTTATACTTTAAAGCTTATTAAACCTTTTTATGTGAATATGTAATGTGTAAGTATGCGGGGTGTGATGTAAAGACGCTAGTTAACTTGGGGCAGATGCATGCGCATGAAGCTAATAAACAGCGTTGTCATACAGGATCTTATGCATTCGCTAATATGCAATTGTGTGTATGAGAAATGGTGCACTTAAATCTCACTTAAATTAAGTCAACACCTAGCAGTGTGGAATGCTGAGCATTATAGTTCCACATGCCCCCCCCCCTCTCTCAGCAGCCCCCACCCTTCCCAGGCTCAAAAGCACAGTCCTTTGTTCTCCCAGGTTCTTGTGTAAATGCAAATTAGCACAGCTACAAGACCCAAACCTCAGATAACTCTTGGCTTTGAAGGTATTTTATTGCAGGAAGCCTGCTAATGTAAGATGCTACAAACGACCCTCTTGCTGAATTGGAGCAGGGCCACCTGGAGTGAGAGCAGACGTTATGTCCAAGAAGCTTATCTACACAGGCTAGTTGTCACGTGGCCATTTGCTCTGTTTAGCTAATGCAATCCAATTTTGAAAATATATCCTTTAGGGAAATTATAATAATATACACTTTATCCAGAGCACCCAAACTACGTAAAGTCATGAAATGGGCTTTTGGTGAATCTCTGTAACTTATGGCGATGGTTACAGATGCAATTGCATGATGCTAATAGTAATATCGCCACATGTACTAAAGTGTGAGTTTATCTAAAATGGCGCTTAGGCGGCCATTCGTAAAATGGCGTCTTGTGATCTCATTTCCAAGATGGCATCTTGTGGCCAGTCGCAAGATGGTGTCGCTGCGTTTCAATTTTAAACTGATCTTGTCTCAGCCAATAATCCAGCTTTGACAGTCCACCATTTGATAGCGAACAACATGCTATCACAATCTGATTTTAAAATATAATTTTGGCTTACATTTATATACTATTTAGTGGTGTTATGGGATGGCACAAGGTGGTTCTTAATCCATCAATAATGTGTCTCTGAGTGGGGAAATAAAACTACTATTATACGCACATCGCGGATATTGGAAGATCATGTGAAATGTGTAGGGATACACCAGTCCTATAAAGGAAGTCTTGAAGGGGAATTGAGACTTTTCATTATCTGAGGTGTTTTTAAAAATAACATTTCAATAATACATTCTATGCATGACTAAATATAATACATTAAATTATGGTATTTCCTAGTTCAGGGTTGTAATGCAGTTCTGTATTTACCTCTGTATTCATACTGACCACCATCATAATTTCGTTCTTTCGTTTTACTCTATTTTTAAGTTTTCCACACTTCAACACAATAGGAACACACCTGACACACATGCCAATTATTATGATGACAATCAGTATAAGGATTAAGAATTTGCCTATACTGGCGATCATTTCTTGGACCCATTCCCCTAGACCTGAGCACCATTTCACTGGGTTCAGCCATGAAACCCATCCTTCTATCTTCTCCCTTACTTCAGCCACTGAAGCGTTATGGTTCTTACGAAACTCCCATTTTAGCTGCAGAATTTCATCCATCTTCCGGTCTATCACCTACTTGGGGTCGCTGGTATCATTGGTGACATAGGTGCAACATTTTACTCCAAATTGGGTGGCCAACGTTACGCAATACCCTCCAGTAACACTAGCCTGTGTTGCACCAGTTCTTTCTTGTACGCTTGCAATTCTCTCCCTGTATACCTGAATGTGTCATCGTACATCTCGGTGATATTATCTATCAATTTAGCAAGTTCCTGAATATATCTAAAGTTTAATGTACCCCGAGCGATCCTGGTGGGATCCAATGCGACTAAAACTTGAAAGCCAGTTGTCTCACCAATTAACTGAGTGGCTTTGTGTACGTCACCAGGTATCATATTTCGTTGGCCTCTGTGTTCATATTGTGTGTGAAGATATGGTGATGTGTATTTTATGGATACCAAGCATTTCAACATGTGTGAGGGTCATAACTTCTGGGACTACTCTTCCCAGGTAACACAAACCTTCGGAACTCGGGGAGAGCCACTTATACGCATTTCTTCCACATATAAAATATACATTATCAGGGAGAACATAAGGAATGGTATGCATCATTATCATTAAGCACATTTCCCTTGCAAGCAATCCTATTTCTGGGTCTTCCATCCATCTGGTACATGCAAGTTTCTGGCTGTATTATTTTAGCACAATAACCATCTGGCACCTTACCAATAATTTCTTTGGTGGAACTCAGTGTATACCGATACCTAAAATGTTTCCCACTAGATTTAATTGAGCGTAACAGATCATGGTTTATGGACTCATTATCAGCTCTTTGTGAGAAGGTCATCGTCTGATTATTCCCCGTCACTTCCCAACTCCCGGGTTTATTGGAGTTGGTTATGTTTAAACACTGTGACTGCAAAGTATTTCACCTCCTGTGCCTCCTTTATTAATAATAATCATAGGTAACTAGCTTATTCTTTACTGAATCCTTATGCTATAGTTTCTAATGCCTTATGATTTGAAATAGTTAAATTGTATCAAGGATTCTCTCAGTCTATTGACTAAATTGAATGCTTGATTTATTTGTAGCCTTAGATGTATGGTATGTGGTCATTGTTGACTTAAGCCATTTTTATTGCTAGCTTTCTCTGGCTGGCCAATTGGGGGTTTTCATTAATTAGTGTCCACACTTGCTTGCATCCCTGTTTAAGTGTCAGTAGTTTGGCTGGTAAAGCCTTGGCTGGGTGCAGCTTTTCAAAGTGCAGTGTATTTAAGTGCATAACTAGCGTTAGACCTGCGTTACACCGAGGAGAAAAAGGTCCATAAAGCAATAAACCTCAACAATCTAAAGACTCAGACTACAACTGGACTCCCTGTACAATCACGGCAAGAACACTTCTATTGCTATTAATAATGCTGGCCTTCTGATTCTCGCTTACAAATCAATGCTTATCGTACTTTTTCCCATGTCAGTTTACATCTATCTACTTTGAAACACTGTCCTTTATCTCAGCTCTCTTGCCTAGCCTCACATCCTCTATCTGCTTACAATCTGCATTATTTTTCATATTCCGCACACATTAGAACCCCACTTTTAATCCTCCCTATAACAATCTTGTTAATCTGCATACATATTAATACACTGTTTTTTGATACATCACTGTTTTTTTTCACTTGCTTTCCTACAAATCTCTTGCACTCATATCTCATTTACATTTCCAAATTTCATTCCTCTTGTTTACTTATAAACACCATGACAAGGTTTTCGTCAACTCCCTCCTTCACTCAGTCTCTACCTAATCCTCTATTCTGCCCCCTGCTTCCACCTTTATCCTTTCCCCCTTATCTCTTCCACCTCCTCCTCCCCTTCTCCCCCCTCCTCTGTCTGCCCACTCTTCACTCCTCACCCATTACTCCACTTTCTTCCTGTTCCACCCCCCCTCTGTCCTACTACCCCACCACCAAACCCTCCTCCTACACTACTCTCCCTGTCACTTCACCCCACTGCCATCCACATCTCCCTCCCTGCCCACCTCCAATAGGTTTCCTTTCTAGCTCAGGTGCCCGCACCATCACTAAACTCGCTTCATATTGGTCCCCCAAATTAAGCTTACCTCCACGTTACAGCAACCCGGATAATCTTATTCACATCTCCCCCACAAATGCCATCTCTCTATCCTGTGCCCTCTGGAATGCCAGGTCAGTCTGTAATAAACTGGTCCCCTCCCATGACCTCTTTATCTCCAACTCTGAATCTCCTAGCCATCATTGAAACTTGGATCTCACCCTCTGACACCACTTCTCCTTCTGCTCTATCCTCTGGGGGCCTTGCCTTCTCCCACACCCCCCGGCCTGGGGGTCGCCATGGTGGTGGTGTTGAGGTCTTTCTATCCACCAGTTACTCCTACCAGCTAATACCCTCTAAACCATCCCTTACATTCCCCACATTTGAGGTTCATGCTATACGCCTCTTCCAACCAGTAAACCTCAGAGTAGCTGTCATTTACCGTCCCCCTGGCTCTCCCTCCAAATTCCTTGACAACTTCGCTTCCTGGCTCCCTCACTTTCTCTCCTCAGATCTTCCCTCCATTATCCTAGGTTATTTTAATATTCCTATTGACATTCCCACAGAATCCTCTGCAGCTAAACTCCTTACCCTCACCTCTTCATTTGGTCTCGCCCAAGGGACCTCCTCACCCTCCCATGTGAGTGGGCACTCACTTGACCTGGTCTTTACGCACCGTTGTGATATTTCTGATTACTCCAATTGCCCATTCCCCCTCTCTGACCATCACCTTCTCTCTTTTAACCTATCCCTCCTTCCCCTCCTCTAACTCCTAAGGCTACCATTAATAAGCGTAATATTGAGGCTATTGACACTGTTGCTTTTTCCTTCCTGCTGGACTCTCTTCTCTCCCCTATCATTTCTCTCTCCTGTCCTGAACAAGCTACTTCCCTGTACAATTCCTCCCTTACTTCTGCTCTTGATTCTGTTGCTCCAGCAATAACCACTCACCCTCGCAGATCCACACCACAACCCTGGCATTCCAAATGCACCAGATACCTACAAAAGTGTTCAAGAATTGCAGAACGTCAGTGGAGAAAGTCACGCTCTAAGGCTGACTTCCTCCATTTCAAATTTATTCTCTCTTCCTACAGTGCTGCCCTGTCTCCAAACAAACATATTTCAAGAACCTCGTCTCCTCCCAGTCCTCAAACCCCTGGCGTCTCTTTGCCACTTTCAACTCCCTACTCTGCCCTTCTCCTCCTTGCCTTCCCTCCTCGCTCTCTGCCCTTGACTTTGCCACCTACTTTACATCTAAAATTGACTCCATACGTGAGGACATCATATCCCATCAGACCCTCAGCACTCCTCCCCCTCCTTGCCCTTACCACCCCTCCCCTTCTGTCTCACCAACTCTGACATCCTTCTCCCCTGCTTCTGGAGAGGAAGTCATGGCCCTCATCCGGACCTCCCCTCTTGACCCTATCCCTTCCCGTCTTCTCTCCCACCTGTCTCCTTCCTGTTCACATCTGGCTCACCTCCTTAATCTCTCCCTATCATCTGGCACTGTCCCTTCTGCATTCAAACATGCTCTTGTCTCCCCCATTCTTAAAAAACCTACCCTTGATCCTAACATACTTTCCAACTATCGACCCATCTCTCTTCTCCCTTTTGCTTCCAAACTCCTTGAGCGTATTGTCTACAACCGCCTTACCACCTTTCTTTCCTCCCACTCCCTCCTTGACTCATTTCAATCTGGCTTCCGATCTCTCCACTCTACTGAAACTGCCCTCACGAAAGTCAGCAACGACCTCCTTGCTGCCAAATCCAAGAGCCACTACTCTCTGCTCATTCTCCTTGACCTCTCTGCTGCATTTGACACTGTAGACCACCCTCTCCTCCTGCAAATCCTTTACTCTCTCGGTCTACGTGACACTGCCCTCTCCTGGCTTACCTCTATGATCGTTCCTTCGCTGTGTCCTCTCATGACTCCTCTTCCCCTCCACTTCCGCTAAAGGTAGGAGCTCCCCAAGGTTCTGTTCTTGGACCTCTCCTTTTCTCCCTATATATCCTCTTTAGGTGAACTCATTAACTCCTTTGACCTCCAATATCATCTCTATGCAGATGATACTCAAATTTACCTTTCCACCCCTGAGCTCCTTACCCGTATCTCCAACTGTCTCTCTGCTGTCTCTTCGTGGATGTCCCAGCGCTTTCTTAAACTTAACATGTCTAAGACTGAGCTGATCATCTTCCCACCCTCTTCCACTACATCACTTTCCACAATTTCATTATCTATTGATGGCACAACTATCTCCTCTAGCCCCAAAGTGCGCTGTCTTGGAGTTATCCTAGACTCCTCCCTCTCCTTTAAACCGCACATTCAGCACCTCTCGCAGTCCTGCCGTTTTCACCTAAAAAATATCTCCAGGATTAGACCCTTCCTCACCCAGGATGCCACTAAAACCCTCATCCACTCACTGGTCATATCCAGATTGGACTACTGTAACCTTCTCCTAGCTGGCCTCCCAGTCTCTCACCTCTCTCCACTACAATCTGTTCTTAATGCTGCTGCTCGGCTCATCTTCCTCTCCAGACGTTCTACATCTGCTTCCCCTCTCCTTCAAGCACTACACTGGCTCCCCTTCCCCTTCAGATGCCAATTCAAGGTTCTTACATTCGCCTACAAAGCCCTCACCAAATCCTCTCCCGCATACATTTCTGACCTTCTCTCCCTTCACACTCCCGCCTGCCCACTTCGCTCAACTAATGCATGCCGCCTCTCATGCCAACTGATTACTTCCTCCCACTCCCGCATCCGAGATTTTGCCTGTGCTGCTCCCTACCTTTGGAATGCTCTCTCTCCCCATCAGACTCTCCACCTCTCTACAAATCTTCAAACGGGCTCTCAAGACCCACTACTTCATCAAGGCCTTCCAGCACTCATCCTAACCCACATCATGCTCTTTCCTTCCTATCTTCCCCTTCTATGTCACGCCTGTCTGTCTGCCCCTCCCCTTAGAATGTAAGCTCTCATGAGCAGGGACCTCTTCCCTCATGTGCTTCTCTTTACATTTTCTTCTACTCTACTCCCCATAGGGCACCTAACACATGACTGCCAACTCCCGGCAGCTTATTGTGAGTGCTTTAATCACTATTTCAGCAATGTATATAAGTTGTGTCCTTGTCCTGCACTGTAATGTACTGTAAGTTACTTGTTTCTTGTTCACTTTTTAGTTCTATGTGCTATGTAAGGCGCTGCGGAACACTTGTGGCGCCATATAAATAAAGGATAATAATAATAAATAATAAACACAAAAGTGATCTATCTACTTGGAATTGATATAGTTTGAAATTAGGTGGTTTGGATGAGAGAAATTTTCCATCCAATGTTTTCCCTTTTTGTAATTCTAAAATTTCCGTGATATTCAGCGGAAATGGCAGCAACCCTGCATTAAGCTGTCCCTGTGGCACATGTGAACACACCCAGCAATCAGTTTGATTTAACACTTTGCCTACCATGCTATGATAATCCTCTAAAGGATACCCACCCCAGTACGCGTTATATTTAGGTGGGCACCGTTGGATACAGTTCTCATCAACTAGGGACCCAGAAAGCTCACAAATACAGGAATCTTCAGACGATAAACCTCCAAACTGTCCCCGACTATCCGGAATGACAGCTCTCTTAACAATAACAGTACTAAGATTGGTCAGACACTCCCCTGATTGGCATTGCACTCCTCCTGACTCCACTTCATCAGCACTGCCATCAGCTCCCATTTCCTCAATCGGTCTCCCATCACAGAAACTGGATATTCCCGAACCGACCAGGTTGGTGAACACTCTAAAAGAGAATATGAAAATGAACACAGCAGGCCCGTCCATTGTCACAACAAGACCTGCAAATTTCTCTTAGTTCAGGTATCTCACTACGACCTTTTCAATCCTCCCGGAACAAGCTTGCAAGTGGCAGGTCCACGCTATCAGCCTTGTCTCCGACTTGTTTCTCCACCGGTTGACTGACCTTTTTGCAGAGAGTGGAATGGACCCAGGTATCTCTCTCAGCCACCTTCAAAGATGTAGTACTCGTCAGCAGCACCTGGTACGGACCTTCCCACCGATCAGTCAAACAACCTGAACGCAAGTAATTTCTGATCATAACATATTCTTCTGGTTCAACATCATGACAGTTAGTTTCAGACATATCATGGGACAACAATTTCAGTTTCTGCTGCTGTTGCTTTAACTGCTTACTCATTGATATAAGATACTTTACAGTTACCTCGTTGTCACCCTTCAAGTCTTCCTGTGGACTTATAATCAAATGAGGTTGTCTACCGAACAGTATTTCAAATGGAGACAGATTTAGAGGGGGTCTAGGAGTGGTCCTTATGCTATGTAGGACCAAAGGTAACTCTTCTGGCCATCCTAGTCCAGTCTCTGCCATGATTTTAGTTAACTTATTTTTAATAGTCCCGTTCATCCTCTCTACCTTGGCACTGGCTTGCAGTCGGTAGGGGGTGTGAAGTCGGCTATTAATACCCATCAGCTTACACATATTTTGAAAAACATCACCTGTGAAATGAGTACCCCTATCACTCAATGATTTAGGGATACCGTGCATACAAATTCCTGAACTATTTTCTTGGGAGTAAACGCAGCAGTATTAGGGGCTGCTGGGTAGGCCTCAACCCAATTAGAAAATACATCAGTGCACACTAATACATTAATAAGATTCCTGCAGGGTGGTAATTGGATGAAATCAATTTGTATCACCTGGAAAGGTCCATCAGTCGGTGGGACGGTTCGGTAGGGATCGCTTTCCCTATGTTCTTCCTCAAGCAGGTCAGACAGGACATTGCTATCTTTTCTGCTTGTGAAGAAAAACCTGGTGCGCACCAGTATGCTCTCACCAATTTGCACATACCTTGTTTTCCCAGATGAGTCAGACCGTGTGCTGCCTCAGACAGGCTGGGGTGTAATATGCCTTGGGGGCTACTGGTTTACCTTGTCTGTCCCTCCAGAGCCCGGAGGACTCTTGCCCACATCCCTTGGACTTCCAAATGGATTTTTCCTGAATTGAACACAAATTTTGCATCTCAATTTCAGCATATCAATTGTTTGTAAAGACATAACTTTTTCAGTTGGAGAACATTTTTAACCCTGCTGCCCATTTTGCAACTTCATCGGCTCTGTTGTTGCCCAGTGACACCGGATCATCCTCACATGTATGGGCTTTACATTTAATTTCTGCCACCGCTTTGGGCAGTTGGATTGCTTCTAAAAGATGTTTTATGTGTCGGGAATGTGCAACTGGTGTGCCTGCTGCTGTCATAAAGTTTCTCAGACGCCATAGAGCCCCAAAATCGTGCACCACCCCGAACCCATACCTCGAGTCAGTGTAAATGTTAGCAGATTTGCCTGCTGCCATTTCACACGCTCTAGTTAGTGCTATTAACTCTCCCACCTGGGCTGAGTGAGGAGGACCAAGAGGTTTAGCTTCTATGTCTGTCATTTACAACAGTATAACCTGTACATAATTCACCTGTGTCTGTCTGACAACTCCCATCCGTATAAAAAGTCACATCCACATTCTCTAAAGGTGTGTCGTGTATGTCAGGTCTAGCAGTAAAGGTCTGATTCAGATATTCCATACAATCGTGCATATCATTATGTCCGCTGAACTCACCTCCCGCCAGCAACTCGCCTCCTTCCACCCTTTGTACATCATGTTGTACATATGGTAAATACGTTGCTGGATTCAGCGTGCTGCAACGTAAACAGTGAAGTTTGCGGGTGCGATTAGAGTTAGTTCCCATTTGGTAAACCTAGCCGAAGAGACGTGTCTGGTTTGAGCTGAGTTCAACAGAGCAGATACAGCATGGGGAGTGTAGACAATCATATCATGACCCAATACTACGTCCTCACTTTTACTCACCAATAAAGCGGTAGCTGCTACACTTCTCAAACAAGTGGGGAGTGATCTTGCCACAGTGTCCATTTGGGCACTGTAGTATGCTACGGGCCTACTGGCATCACCATGTTTTTGTGTAAGGACACCTGCAGCACAACCATCGGCTTCCGTACAATAGAATTCAAAAGGTTTTTCATAATCAGGTATTCCCAATGCACGAGCTTTTGTCAGACTATCCTTAAGATTAAGAAAAGCCTGCTCTGTTTCCTCTGTGTGTATGAAACGATCAGGCTTTGAGGAAGAGACTAATTCCTGTAAAGGCAAGGCCAAAATAGAAAAACCTGGGATCCACAATCTACAGAATCCACACATTCCCAAGAAGGTACGAATTTGCTGTTGATTCTGCGGCAGTGTCATGTTCTGTATGGCCTGGATTCTATCATTTGTAAGATGTCGTAACCCCTGGGTTAGGCAGTGTCCCAAATATTTTACTCTGTATTGGCACGGCTGTAGTTTGTCCTTAGCCACCTTGTGTCCTGTATGCGAGAGATGAAGCATCAAAAGTTTAGTATCATTGAAACATGACATAAACGAGTCAGAACATAGCAATAAATCGTCCACATATTGAATTAGAACAGATCCATTGGCAGGTTGAAAAGATTGTAAACAGTCGTGCAATGCCTGGGAGAAGATACTGGGGCTGTCTATGAAACCTTGGGGTAACCGTGTCCATGTGTATTGTACACCTCTGTATGTAAATGCGAATAGATACTGACAGTCAGGGTGGAGAGGCACAGAGAAGAAAGCAGAACAGAGGTCAATGACAGTGAAATGGGTTGCATTTGGTTGGGTCTGCATCAGGATGACAGCTGGATTTGGCACTACAGGGAATTGGCTCTCTACTACCTTATTAACACCTCTAAGGTCGTGTACCTGCCTATAACCACTCCCACCACTCTTCTTCACCGGGAAGGTGGGACTGTTGGCTGCACTAGCTGTACGAACTAAAATTCCCTGTTGCAATAATCACTGAATTATTGGAAAAACCCCTAATTCTACCTCCTGTTTTAGTGGGTACTGGGGAATTTTTGGAGCTTGCCTACCGCTTTTTAAATTTACCATTACAGGGCTTACGTTTGCCATTAATCCAGTGTCCTGTCCATCCTTAGTCCAAAGGGAATCTGGAATTTGGGACAACATTTCATCTACCTGAGATGGATTTTCATTTAAACTTGTAGAGTGATACATTATCCTTTAGGGAGTGTCCAACATATCCCGCACCTCGTGTGCAACTCTCTGGGATATCTAAAAATACACCATCAGGGGTGCAATATATAACACATCCCATCTTACATAACAAGTCTCTACCCAGCAGGTTAGTAGGAGTCGCAGCAGCCAGAAGGAAAGAATGTCTGGTATGCAACGGCCCAATAGTAACCTCTGTGGACTTTGTTAAAGGATAATGTTCCACTTTACCTGTTACACCCATTGTTGGTACTGTCTCGTTGGTCACCTGTAAATTAAAGGGAGATTTTATCACTGACCTGGTCGCCCCTGTGTCTACAAGAAAAGGATATTCAGTACCAGCTACATCAACCATCATGACAGGTTCTTCCCTAGTACTTCCCGTTAACCTGACTATCTGTAGACTACAGGTATGACCTGACCCCTAGCGTTGGCTACCATTCTCCAATAAAGCATTTACGGCCACAATTGGAGCTGGTGCCTGCTGGACATTTGCTGGTCTCTGTGCATATCCCTTATGGGGATGTCCAGGTCTTCCCTGATTTGGGGTTCCTACTGTTTTTACTGTATAGTTTCTACTTAAGTGTCCTGTTTGTTTACAATTAAAACATGTTCGTGGATTGGGTGAAGACATGTGTTGTTGTGAGGTTTGAGCAGAGGGTAAAGGTGGTGGATATGGGTAAGGATAGGGAGGGTAAGGGTATTGTGGGGGATATGAGGTTTGTGAGTAGTATGGGACCTGTGGTTGTATAGGGTTTGTGGAATAGAGCTGTGTTTGTTGTTGTGTGGGGTTAGTGAGGGCATATAACTGTTCAGGTGTAAGTGTGTGTGTAGATGCAAGTGTGTCTGTTGGCTGTGATGTTACCGTCATTCCCTCCAGAGCTTGTATACTGACAGCCATTAGTTTTTCGCTCTGGGTCTCTCTCTTCTTTGAGATGTTTTTATCATGTTCTATGGCAGATTCTATGAGTGTATCTATTGTGACTCCCCTCCAGCCAGGTTGTGAGGTCTGAACCCGAGTCTTTAAATTCTCTTTCAGACCGTCCATTAGTACCATGACTATCATTCCCCTGTGGTGAGTGCTATCTGTAATATTTTCTACCCCAGTGTACTGGGTGATAGCCTGCAGAGCCTGTCGCAATAATCTTCTGCAGATTCACTCTCCTTTTGCTTAATGGTGAAAATTTTGTTCCAGTTAACTATTACCGGAAAATATATATCCAATTCAGTTACAATGCGGGAAATGTTACCTTGGTTTACTTGGTCTGTTAAGGGAACGTCACCATCCAATACACAATCCGTGATAAATTTTGTCACGTCGGTATTGTGTGGTAGACAGGCCCTTAACACCACCCGCCAATCTTTTAGTTGGCTCATGAGAACTACCCAAATTTCTCAAAAATCTTTGACATTTGGCTAGTTCCTTTTTGGGATCGGGGAAATAATTTATGATTTATGCTCTTGTCCAGGGACAATGCATTACCACTTCCCTCATGGGCACTACACCGTTCGCATCTGCATTTCCATTTGGAACGGTTATTGTCCGAATGGGATGCAGACCGGCAGCGCTGCTACCTTTTGACCTTGTTACCAGGCTGGGGGTTTAATATGTTGCTGCTATGTATGGTATTAACAACTTCCTCTACGGGTGCAGAGGGTGTTAGCACTTCCCTTACTGTTACTGATGGAGATGACGGCACCACTCCTGATTGTGGTGATGCAGCATCCATCATTTGCACAGCATGGGAAATGGCAGACATTACAATAGGCTCATCATCCACATCATGAACATTTTCTTTATAGTTGCTTAAGAGAGGGTACAAATTTCTTGTTACATTTTTATGGGTATTTTTGGTAACTGTACTTGCATCTCCATCCACATAAGGTGGGGGTGGGGAGCGTGAACTGCTGGCAATACTCTCCACAACGCTACCTTGCTGCACGTGCGCGCCATTTTGCGGCTCGTCCGTATTGCAATTCAGCGCCGCGGATGTATTCTCTGGCAATGCGCTCGCAACGCTAGTTTGCGTTGCTTGTGCATTTTTGAGCCACGCATCCCCTTCATGCTGCCACAACTTTAAACATTCATAATATTTGACCTTTTTCTCTCGGGAGCGCATCAGACTGATGTGATCCTGGACATTATCTAATACATTTTTATCAAAACTACCAAGTCTGGGAAACAGTCTTAACACTCTTCATCGTCATTTTAAACCATACATCACAATACCTTATCGCATAAGTACCGTACTTAGTATGCATAATGCGACGGGCCGATCCAAACTGCGCTTCCATTAGCAGCACATCATTGTCTAACATCTCTATTGTTTGCATGGCTCCCATTCTGAGACCACTCCTATGCTTTTCAATAAAGATTTAAACTGGTGAAAGACAATCAAGATACTTTCACTTACCTGTGGATGATTTAAACGGCAGCGCCCACACACCTGGATAAGATGAAAAAGGCAACTTCCACACCTATGGAAGTTTAATTAGGCTACTTTCTACTTCAGGGTCCATAGGGTATCCACAGGATACCTTGGGGTATAGGTGTGACGTCAGTCGCAGGGCACCAAAGAGTTAAGCTTTCAGCCTCCCAGGATGCACTAGGTCCCCCTCCTATACCCCGCCCCCGGGCCAAGGCACCTCAGTTTAGTTTGGTGCCCGGCCGGAGTCGGGTGCACCTGTTGGAGTGGGGGCTAGAAGAGCCCCTGAAGCTTATTCTTCATGCAGCTGTGGCTGCACAACTGGATGTACAGCATGGACAGTCAGTCCTGACGTCCATGCTGTCTTCCCTACACCCCGCCGGTACCAGAACGCCGGTACTGATCCGGGGATGCTGGTGGGCGTCTGGGGTCACAGCTAGCGGTGACCCCAGATGCTCCGGACCATGGCCGGATTCAAGGGGGACAGAGGTAAGCAGCGGGGTCCCGCGGTGGGTCCCCGCTGATCACATGGTCCTAAGTCCCCAGGCAGGGGGCTCCCTGGGGACTGGCTGCAGCGTGGAGCCAGGCGACCAACCTGCGCTTCCACTACCCCCTGGGACAGCGGACCGCAGCAGAGCGGTAGCGCTGCGGCGTCCCAGGGGTTAAATGCATGCCAGGGGAGCGCGCCTTCCCTGTCTCACAGTCGGCGCCTCCCCCGCTGCACACAGCCCTCTCTGCATGCTGCCGACTGGTCCTGTGGCAGCGCTCCTCCCCCAGGCCAGCCTCCTCTCTGCTCCTCGGCGGCCATCTTCTCCAGAACGCATGGTGAACGCTGCTGGAAGCGCTGGACGGAAGCATCGTGGTCTGGGTCCCCCCGCATACCTCTCCTCCGCTGTGGTCAGGTCTGTGTATGCAGCGCTGTGTCCTACCAGGCCCTGTGTCTGTGTAGTTGAGTGATCAGCGCTGTTAGTGCAGGAATTGTTATTTCTCTGCATTGTATGTGACTGTGCTAGCGCTGCTGCCTGTAATCTTTTCTTCATCTAAACTGTCAGCTTTATTACTGTCCCTGTTCTTTCTGCTAAAGCCCTTGCGGTGCGGTGCTGCAGGGTGGTCTCTCGCCTATTTAATACTTAATTGGTGAGAGAGGTCACATACGTGGTGCCATCATGTCTGAAAGTGATTTTCCCCTCCGGCTACAGTGTACCACGTGCAAAGTACCGTTAGCGGAGGGGGAGGGTAGCGCGGAGGGCCTTTGCCGGCAGTGTTTGTCCATGGCGCGGCCTATTACGGTTACAGCACCGGTACAGGAGCCGCCCTGGGCTTGTTTCGCTCAGGCGTTAACAGCTTTAGTGGGCCAGTTAGCTCCGCAGCCCGCGTTTACTCCGATGGGTTTGTCCCAGCAGTCTGTGGTGTCGTCACCCATGCAGGGGTTCCCACGACAATTGGTGGTACCCCACAGTCTCCCTATTTCCCAGCTCCCGGGTTCTCAGGAGCCAGCGTGGGTTAACTCCCTGACGAGTTCTGTACAGCACTTGTCGGATGTGTTGCAAGGGGAGTCTGTGATGCGGTCTCATAAAAGGTCGGTGGCGTCTCTGTCCGCTCCTTATGAGGATGACGAAGGGACGTCTGATGATGGGGAGATTCTAGATCCTTACGATCAGGAACCTCTCCATACTAAGGACGCTGATGCTAAGTCCAAAGTATATATTCCTGGACTTATTCGGGCGGTCCGCACAGCCTTGGTGATTGAGGACGAAGTTCCCCCAGCGGCTAAATCTAAGTATGCCTTTTTCAAAGATGTGAAGGGCGATGCCACAGTCTTTCCTCTTTCGGGTCAGTTGGTGGACCATTTAGAGGAGGCGTGGAAACAACCTGGCAAAAGATATCAGCCGCAGAGACGCCTGGCGGTGGCTTATCCGTTCGCGGATAATTATTTTGCGAAGTGGGAATCCCCTCCACAGGTGGATTCTCACGTGACCCGTCTTGTCCGTAGTGCCACATTGCCGATGCCATCCATGTCCTCCCTTAAGGATGCTACGGACCGCAAGGTAGAAATCTGCCTGAAGTCCGCTTATTCCCTTGCAGGGGGGGCAGCACGGCCGGCTATGGCCATTTGCTGGGTTGCCAGAGCGATGGAGCGCTGGGCGGATTCATTAGAGGCTTCTTTTGAATCCGACTGTCCGGCCGATCAGGCGGAGTTGATTGGCAATCTCCGTGATTCGGCCACCTACATCAACGAGGCGGCTCTAGACATTAGTACTCTGGTGTCTAGAATTTCTTCAGCAGCGGTAGCTGCTCGTCGCACCTTGTGGCTGCGATCCTGGAAGGCGGACGCAGATTCCAAGAAAGGTCTGGAAGCGTTGCCGTTTACCGGAGAAGTTCTCTTCGGTCCGGATCTGGATAAGATTGTGGCCACGCTGGCGGCAGCCAAATCTGCCTGTCTCCCGTCGGCCGCTGCTCCTTCTGGTTCGGGACCATCGTCCTTTCGGTCATCTAGGGCCCAGGGCAGGCCCAAACCACAGTCGTTTCCTCGACAGGCTGGCCCTAAGAAATCGGTCAAGCCCCGGAAGCAGGCATGGAGTACCAGACGTCCGGCCCCCAAGCCAGATGACAAGCCTGCGGCCTGACGGTCCGGGCCTCCCTTTGGGGGATCCCAGGGTGGGAGGCCGCCTGCTACAGTTCGCCCAGTGTTGGTCGACCACTACGACAGACACTTGGGTTCTGGAGGTGGTTTCTCACGGATACGCCCTCTCCTTCCGGCACAGACCCCCGGCTCGCTTCTTCACCACGGGTCTCCCATCAGACCGGAACAAGGCTACGGAGCTGCGGAAGGTATTGCACACTATGCTCCAGGCTGGAGTTATAGTGGCGGTTCCATTCTCCCAGAGGGGCCAGGGTTTCTATTCAAATCTATTTTTGGTACAGAAACCCAATGGGTCATATCGTCCGATTCTCAACCTCAAAGCACTCAACAAGTCTTTGCGGGTCCCGAAGTTTCGGATGGAGACCCTACGGTCCATCATTCTGGCGCTGGAACCTGGGGACTACTTGGTGTCATTGGACATTCAGGACGCTTACCTGCATGTCCCTATTCTTTGGCGCTATCAACAGTTCCTCAGGTTCGCAATCAGCAGCGACCACTTCCAGTTTCGGGCGTTACCTTTTGGCCTGGCAACAGCACCACGTGTTTTCACCAAGGTGATGGCGGTCATGGCGGCTTCTCTGCGGCTGCAGGGAGTCCGCATGTTGCCGTATTTGGACGACCTGTTATTGGTGGCAGGATCTCCAGAGCTCCTGTTACGCCACTTGGACCTGACCATTGCACTGCTGCAACGGCACGGCTGGCTAATCAACTGGCAGAAGTCCACTCTAATCCCGTCTCGGAGGATTCTGCATCTTGGAGCTTTATTGGACTCGGGACAGCAAAGGATCTTCGTGACGGAGGACAAGATCTCTGCTTTACAGTCAAGGGTGCGCAGTTGTCTGCACAGCCGCCGGGTGTCCTTACACTCGGCGATGAGGTTACTGGGCTCCATGGTGTCGGTGTTCGACATGGTGGAATACGCCCAGTTTCACTCCAGACCTCTGCAGCACCTGATCCTGTCCAAGTGGAACGGGCTGACTCAGTCTCTGAAGTCCCAGACGATTGTGCTCACCCAGGAGGTTCGCCTGTCCCTTACGTGGTGGTTACAGACGACCCACCTCAACAAGGGACGTCCGTTCTGGGTTCCAAATTGGGTCCTGTTGACAACGGACGCCAGTCTTCGGGGCTGGGGAGCAGTTTCGGGTCCACACTTGTTCCAGGGCAGGTGGACGCCGACAGAAGCGGAGCTTCCAATAAATATCTTGGAACTCCGTGCGGTCTTCAATGCTCTCCAGCAGGCACAGCGGTTTCTCCAGGGTCGCCCGGTGCAGGTCCAGTCGGACAACGCTACCACCGTGGCCTACATAAACAGGCAAGGAGGAACTCGCAGTCGGGCGGCTCTCGTAGAGGTCTCTCGGATCCTGGTTTGGGCGGAGCGCAATCTTCCGGCCATATCAGCGGTCTTCATCCCGGGAGTGCTCAATTGGGAGGCGGACTTTCTAAGTCGCCAGGACGTTCATCCGGGGGAATGGTCCCTGCACCCGGACGTTTTTCAACTACTGGTGGACAGGTGGGGTCTTCCAGAAATCGACCTCATGGCGTCCCGGCACAACAACAAGTTGCCGGTGTACGGGTCTCGCACAAGAGACGAAGGGGCGTCTCTGGTGGATGCTCTGTCCGTCTGGTGGACGTTCCGGTTCGCATACCTGTTCCCTCCGGTCTCCCTTCTTCCACGGGTAATCCGGAAATTCAAACAGGAAGGAGGGACGCTCCTGTTGATAGCTCCCGCGTGGCCCAGACGGCACTGGTTCTCAGACCTTCAGGGTCTGTCCGTGGACATTCCTCTGCGGTTGCCGCTACGACCGGACCTTCTGTCTCAGGGTCCTTGCCTTCACCCGGACCTGACTCGGCTGTCTTTGACGGCGTGGCTGTTGAGACGGCCATGCTGAGGTCCCGGGGGTTTTCCAGCTCTGTGGTGCGTACCATGTTGCGAGCTCGGAAACCGTCTTCCGCGAGGATATACCATCGCGTGTGGCATACGTTCTTTCAGTGGTGTCGACCGAGAGGTTATGCACCGCGGGAGTTTCGTCTGTCTCGGATTCTCGCCTTCCTGCAAGCGGGACTAGATCATGGGCTTCGCCTTGCTTCTTTGCAGGTACAGGTTTCGGCCCTATCTGTCTGGTTTCACCGTAGGATTGCTACAATCCCGGATGTGCGCACCTTTATGCAGGGTGTTCTCCGCATTCAGCCGCCCTTTGTCCACCTGTGGCGCCTTGGGATTTGGCTGTGGTCCTGAGGGCTCTCCAAGGACCGCCGTTTGAACCACTGGGCTCAGTGGATCTTAAATGGCTAACAGCTAAGACTGTTTTCCTTCTGGCCATTGCTTCGGCCAGACGTGTTTCTGAGTTAGGGGCTCTTTCTTGTAGACCCCCTTTCTTGGTTTTTTATGGGAACAGGGCAGTGCTCCGCACTCGGCCCGAGTTTCTTCCCAAAGTTGTTTCCCAGTTTCATATTAACGAGGAAATAGTTGTTCCGGCCTTTAACTCACCGGGTCTTTCCGTGGGTGAGGCCTCTTTGGATGTTGTGCGGGCCTTAAGGACTTATGTTGACCGCACTTCTTCGTTTAGGAAGTCGGACGCTTTGTTTGTCCTCTTTGGCTTCCGAAAAAAGGGTTGGCCTGCTTCAAAGCAAACTTTGGCAGCCTGGATCCGTATGGCTATTTCTGAAGCTTATCTTCATGAAGGCCTACCGGTCCCTCCTTCTCTGAAGGCTCATTCCACTAGGTCTGTGGGTCCTTCGTGGGCAGCTCGACGTGGTGCCTCGGCAGTTCAGATCTGCAAGGCTGCTACGTGGTCTTCTGTCCATACCTTCGTGAGGTATTACAGGTTTGACACCTTCGCCTCTCAGGATGCTTCCTTCGGGCGGCGGATTCTCCTTTCTGCACAGGAGCGTCCCCACCCTTAATGGATACTGCTTTGGGACATCCCCAAGGTATCCTGTGGATACCCTATGGACCCTGAAGTAGAAAATATGAGATATGGTAAGAACTTACCCTTGTTATCTCTATTTCTACGAAGTCCATAGGGTTCCACAGGACTCCCGCCCTGTCGCACCTGTGCTGCAGATGGGCTTTGCTCTGGTCACCGGTTTTCCGTCTCCCTCTGGTGAGAATGTGATTCTTGTATGTGTCCAGATCTTTGTTCTCTCTCTTCCTTCTCCTCCTCCGGCCTATGGCTTGGTAACTAACTGAGGTGCCTTGGCCCGGGGGCGGGGTATAGGAGGGGGACCTAGTGCATCCTGGGAGGCTGAAAGCTTAACTCTTTGGTGCCCTGCGACTGACGTCACACCTATACCCCAAGGTATCCTGTGGAACCCTATGGACTTCGTAGAAATAGAGATAACAAGGGTAAGTTCTTACCATATCTCATATTTTCACGCACCTCTCTACAACAAAGACAACATGTACACCTGCTACTGTGTATAAAACGGTAAGCTGCTTACCCAGCGACTAGCACTTAGCCCTTAAAGGTCATACGGTACCTCTAACTGTAGGGAACAAGTTACCCCTACCAACTAATACTCACTGTTACACACTTTTTCCTGCGCAGAAAAATACACGTTAACCCAGATATTGATAACAATTGAAAAATGTAAACCTCAACGGCTTTATTTAAACACGTGGCAGCACAATCGGAAGTACGTATACGCTATTGTGCGACCAGTCACATACACAATAATGCGACTACCACACAACCGTATGACAACTTTTTAGCTGCGTACGCAAAAGTGCGTCTTTACTGTGCGCAAAACTGCGACTCAGCCGCGTGCTCAGCACTGCGGCACTCCTTTAAACGTTAGGTTCTATCAACAAAGGAAAACAAACTTTTTCCTCTCTTGTCCCTGGATTCTAGTCAGCTTCCTTGGCTCACACGAAAACGGATAGCGATCTTTCAGCACAAAGCGGTTGCAGGTAAACCCCGCATGTGGCCACTCTACCCTTTGCTGAGATATCGATAACCGTATGTGCCGTGTGAGTAGGTAAGTGACTTCACTATGAGCCCCCAACTAAGGATACTGCCTTTGAACCTCTATATACTCCTGCCTATACCTTCTAATATTCTCTAAGGATGACGCTAATTTGCGTACGCAGTCATCCAGTAAATAAAGACTCCAGACTTAGAACATGTGGTTCCAAAGCACAAAGTATTATTCAAGTAAAGTACAGCAGTTACACGCTATGATCCTCATATAATAGCGCAAAGAGATTTTACAGACCCAAGTGCAATTATATATACGCAGCGCTCTCTGGTCCAGATTTTAGGCATCAGCAAGAAACCCCTCGTTAATCAGCATTCAGCACAAAGACTAGGAACCCAGGGTCAGCCCACATATATTTATACCCCCCAGAAATAAACAACCTAAAGGAGAGGGCATATGTTACAAGGCATTTAACAGGTTGATTCAAATAGACACAACCCAGCCTCTAACTGGGGGTCTCTGGTTTCCTGACTCCTGCAATCATCCTAACCGTTGTTCATATTATGTACATTTTGTTGCTTGAAGTCTCTGCTGTCCATAAGTTGAGAATGCATGATGCGATCTCCACACCGATGGTACCGGAATACTGTTTAAAGAGTACGCATCAGTACAATACCAATCACGGCTTACTTATGTATAAAACCTTAGTTACCAAATAATCTTTATTTCACAGCATTTATGCTAAATGAACAAACTTAAATCTTATGCTTTAAAGCTTATTAAACCTTTTATGTGAATATGTAATGTGTAAGTATGCAGGGTGTGATGTAAAGACGCTAGTTAACTTGGGGCAGATGCATGCGCATGAAGCTAATAAACAGCGTTTTCATACAGGATCTTATGCATTCGCTAATATGCAATTGTGCGCATTAATGTGTGTGAGAAATGGTGCACTTAAATCTCACTTAAATTAAGTCAACACCTAGCAGTGTGGAATGCTGAGCATTATAGTTCCACATGTCTCCCCCCCCCCCCCCCCTCTCTCTCAGCAGCCCCCACCCTTCCCAGGCTCAAAAGCACAGTCTTTTGTTCTCCCAGGTTCTTGTGTAAATGCAAATTAGCACAGGTACAAGACCCAAACCTCAGATAACACTCTTGGCTTTGAAGGTATTTTATTGCAGGAAGCCTGCTAATGTAAGGTGCTGCAAACGACCCTGTTGCTGAATTGGAGCAGGGCCACCTGGAGTGAGAGCAGACGTTATGTCCAGGAAGCTTATCTACACAGGCTAGTTGTCACGTGGCCATTTGCTCTGTTTAGCTAATGCAATCCAATTTTGAAAATATATCCTTTAGGGGAATTATAATAATATACACTTTATCCAGAGCACCCAAACTATGTAAAGTCATGAAATGGGCTTTTGGTGAATCGCCGTAACTTATGGCGATGGTCACAGATGCAATCGCATGATGCTAATAGTAATATCGCCACATGTACTAAAGTGTGAGTTTATCTAAAATGGCGCTTAGGCGGCCATTCGCAAAATGGCGTCTTGTGATCTCATTTCCAAGATGGCGTCTCGTGGCCAGTCGCAAGATGGTGTCACTGCGATTCAATTTTAAACTGATCTTGTCTCAGCCAATAATCCAGCTTCGACACATGGCTGTATTTTGCTGCTCAGTACCAGTGCTATATCACATGGTTGTGTCCCCCTGCTCAGTACCAGCCCTTTATCACACGGTTTTATTAATGTGTTCAGTACAAGCTCTATATCACATGGCTGTATACCACTTCTCAGTGCTGATCGCCACACAGTTCTGTAAGATGAAACTATAAAATATGGTAGAAAGAAATGTTAGAATATAAAGCACAGTCATCCTTGACATTTTTGTGATGCATTCTTTGTTTAATTGTCTCATTCTTGTCTTTTTCAGATTTGCTGCCCAAAGTCCTGTTTCCCCAGCTTTAAGATTTCAATCCCCTGGCCCTCAAGGACTACATGGTTTTCATGGGCCTCGTCCTATGCTAGTTGGAAAGAACATTCAGGTGTCAAATTCTAGTACATCAGCTGGAGGACCTCCACATTTTGCTAAGGATGCTTTCCCAGTTCAGAGCCAACACTGGGTACAGGAGCAGCCGGCTGAATCTGGTGTAGTTGAATCCGCAAAGACTTCTAAGGATAAAACACCGCAATATGTAGAGCCTAATGTCCGGTTGCAAACAAGTAAAGATACCTGGGAACTAGGTTCAGCAGATGGTAGTAAAAACCTTGAAAAATGGGACACTAGTGACAGTATTGACAGATCAGATGAACCTTTAGAAAAGAAGTGGGGTGGAGAGCAGGGTGTACCAGGAGACACATGTGGCAGACCAGAAGAACATATACGTAGATCATGGGATGGATCTGTCCTACCTCAAGGACGTAGTTGGGGCATGCCTGGAGGAGCTGCTAGAAATAAGTGGGATAACAAAGAATCTTTTACTAATAGGGAGGACAGATCAGGTGCGTTCACTTTAGATAGGTTGGAAGCGCCTTCTAAGGGCATGTCCGATAATCCAGATAGACAAAATTTTGATACAGTAGAGGACTCCCCAAGGGACATGTGGCATGTACCTGAAAGTTCTCATTTTGGCAGAGTGGATAATACAAGGGAACACATGGGTAATAAATGTGATAAAACCCCTGGTGACCAATGGAATGATCCCAAAGACCCCTTGCAAGACAGGTGGAAAAGTCCTGAGAGGTTACCTCAAGATAGGTGGGGAGTTCCAGCAAATGAATCAATAGACAGGATAGGTGAAGATAAATTTAGCTCTGACAGAGTTCCTGAGGGCGCCCAACTGGACCGATTTGGTGATTCTAAGGGTGCACCTATTGAAAGGTTTGGAGAGCACACAAATCCCCCTTCTGATAGGTATGATGTTTCTGAAGGCCCCCCAAAGGACAGGTTCAGTACCCCTGAGATTCCATTTCAGGACAGGTTTGGTCATTCTGATTTACCTCCACGAGGGAGAGCTAGGTTTCCCGGTGAGCCTCCACGTGGGAGATTTGGAATTCTTGTAGGACACCCTCATGACAGATTCAATGTTCCAGAGGGTCGATTTCTGGAAAATTTTGGTAATCATGAGAGGCCCCCGCGGAATAGATTTGGTGCTCCAAAGGATCCATTCCAGGACCGGTTTAGTTTTCAAGAGCATCTTCCAGAAGACCAGTTCGGGGAGCCTGAGATACCTTCGCCTCGGGACCGTTTTGGAGGGACGGAGGTGCCGCCGCCTCGGGACCAGTTTGGAGGTCCGGAGGTGCCGCCGCCTCGGGAGCGGTTTGGAGGGCCGGAGGTTCCTCCGCCTCGGTTTGGAGGGCCGGGTGTGCCTCCGCCTCGGGAACGCTTCGGCGGGCCGGAGGTGCCTCCACCTCAGGGCCGTTTCGGCAGGCCGACAATGCCTCAGGCCCGGTTCGGGGGGCTACAGGTGCCTCCTCCTCTGGACCGGTTCGGGGGGCCGGAAGTGCCTCCGCCTCGGGACCATTTCGGAGGGCCAGAGATGCCTCCGCAGCAGGGCAGGTTCATGGGGCCAGAGGTGCCTGGAGACCATTTAAGAGGGCCTGAGGGGCATTGGGAGCAGTCTGAGGGACCTCTAAACCGTTTCGGCGGGCATGAGCAGCATTGGAAGCAGGCTGAGGAACCTCGGGACCGTTTTGGCAGGCCCGAGGGACCTCGGGACCGTTTTGGCGGGCCAAAGGGACCTCGGGACCGTTTTGGCGGGCCGGAGGGACCTCGGGACCGTTTTGGCGGGCCCGAGGGACCTCGGGACCGTTTTGGCGGGCCGGAGGGACCTCGGGACCGTTTTGGCGGGCCCGAGGGACCTCGGGACCGCTTTGGCGGGCCCGAGGGACCTCGGGACCGCTTTGGCGGGCCCGAGGGACCGCGGGACCGCTTTGGCGGGCCCGAGGGACCGCGGGACCGCTTTGGCGGGCCCGAGGGACCGCGGGACCGCTTTGGCGGGCCCGAGGGACCGCGGGACCGCTTTGGCGGGCCCGAGGGACCGCGGGACCGCTTTGGCGGGCCCGAGGGACCGCGGGACCGCTTTGGCGGGCCTGGGATTCCTTCACCTCAAGAGCAGTTTGATGATACACACGAGGATAATTTAAGCTTTTCCGAAAAACAAGCACAGGACAGGTTTGCCTCTCCTGACATTTCGTCTCAGGACAGTTGGGCTGATAAAAGGGACACTTGCAGGGACAGGTGGCCTCATGAAAATATTATGTTGGATAGCAGACAACCATTCCGCAGCGAATCCAACTTGGAGAAACGTGATGAAACGTCGAATAGGCAGAAAGAGGGTTTTGGCACTACTCTTGAAGGCAAAATGGATGGTCAAATTATTCCTCCAGAGAGAAGGCCTGATAAGGAAGTTAATCTTCCTGGTGTACATTTTAAAACGCACAATCCCACACTCTCTTACCAAAGCCAGTTCAGAAAAGTGAATCAGGTGGGTAAGATAGCTAGTACCCAGTTAGGGAAAATGTCAGATTTTAGTACTCATGGCCAAGCTAGACAGGAGCACAAAGATGTAGAAATGCAAAATGTTGATAAACCTTCCAAGGAAGACTCGCATTGCAAAAGTGATAGTCCAGCAGTGCAAGAGTCTCCTAAAATCATCAGCAAAACCTCTTCTGATATCAACAAATTAGAGAAAACGGACTCTAGTATGGCTAAAACAGATATGAAAAAAACTGATCACACTGTGGCACCTAGTTGTAGTACGCCAGTTGACCCAATGCTACCTAACCCCAATAAAGAAAGTAACCCTGAGGCATCAGTGCCTGTTTCTCTGGACTCTGCTGTTCAGTTGGCTGGCCCTCATGAGTCTAATGCCAGTAATTTGAATTCTTCAAAGTTGTCTGGTACCAGTGAGTTATGCACTTCACAGACTCCTAGTCCTGAGGCTACAAAGCCAAGTGCCCCTCAGGTGCCTGTCTCAAGTCCATCCAATAAGCAGGTGGCTACTCTTCAGACCTCTTCCCTTAATAAGCAGAATGACAATAAGACAACATCCTTTGATAAGTCAAGTGCCCCTCCAGCAGCCCCTCCCACTACGTTGGATGCTCCACAGGCTGATGCTCTTGTAAAGCCTGGTGCTCCACAGGTTTCTTTGCCAGTCAGACCAGGAGAACCACAGGCTCCACTACTTCCCACGCAAGGAACCCCTCGTGCAGCTGTGCCTTTTGGGCCGAGAGCCTCCCGTGCACCAGGCCCTATCAGGCCGGGAGCCCCCCTTGTGCCAGGCCCTGTTAGGCCGGGAGCCCCCCGGATGCCAAGTCCGGTAGCTCCCCAGGCGCCTACCCCTGTCAGGCCAGGAGTCCCCCGGGCGTCTACACCTACCAGACCGGGACCCCTGCAGACGCCTGCCCTTGTCAGGCTGGATATACCCCGGGTGCCTGCCCCTGTCAGGCCAGCGGTGCCCACCCCCGTCAGGCAGGATGCCCCTGCCTCCGTCAGGCCGGCTGCCCCCCAGGCGGCTGGCCCGGTCATGCCGGCTGCCCCCCAGGCGGCTGGCCCGGTCATGCCGGCTGCCCCCCAGGTGGCTGGCCCGGTCATGCCGGCTGCCCCCCAGGCGGTTGGCCCCGTCAGGCCGGCTGGCCCCGTCAGGCCGGCTGCCCCCCAGGCGCCTGGCCCCGTCAGGCCGGCTGCCCCCCAGGCGCCTGGCCCCGTCAGGCCGGCTGCCCCCCAGGCTCCTGGCCCCGTCAGGCCGGCTGCCCCCCAGGCTCCTGGCCCCGTCAGGCCGGCTGCCCCCCAGGCTCCTGGCCCCGTCAGGCCGGCTGCCCCCCAGGCGCCTGGCCCCGTCAGGCCGGGTGCCCCCAAGGCGTCTACCCCTACCAGGCCGGCACTCCTGCAGACGCCTGCCCTTGTCAGGCCGGGATTTCCCCAGGCGCCTGGCCCCGTCAGGCCGGGATTTCCCCAGGCGCCTGGCCCCGTCAGGCCGGGATTTCCCCAGGCGCCTGGCCCCGTCGGGCCGGGATTTCCCCGGGCGCCTGGCCCCGTCGGGCCGGGATTTCCCCGGGCGCCTGGCCCCGTCGGGCTGGGATTTCCCCGGGCACCTGGCCCCGTCCGGCCCGGATTTCCCCGGGCGCCTGGCCCCGTCGGGCCGGGATTTCCCCGGGCGCATGGCCCCGTCAGGCCCGGAACCCCCCGGATGCCTATGCCTGTCAGGCCGGGAGCCCCCCAGATGCCAATGCCTGTCAGGCCAGTGGGCCATTCAAGACCTACTTATGATAAAGAGTCCCCAGGTCTTTATAGAGGGAATGATCCTGAGACCGTAATCCATAAACCAGGAATCCAGTCAGGCCAAGAAACCCACCAGATGTACTTAAGGCAAGACTCTGACCAAGAAGTAAACGTTGCTGAAGATGAACACTGTGAGTCAGACACAATCGAAGGTTTAAGTGAGTTTGATAAGTCAGATGAAAATGAGCTTTATCCAGATGACGACTGGCCCAGTCAGGGACATAGAAGAGAGAATTTTGAAACACACTTTGAGTATCGGGGAAGGGGACGATCAAGAGGATTTATTAATGATAGAGTTCCACTCAGACCAGGAAATAGAGATGTAATAGACGTCCCAGGCGATAGAGGTTTTGGGTCAAGGGATTCATTTTTAGATGGTAGACCACCATTTAGAGAGGATCCAGATGATTTACTACCTTTTCCTAGAGGTAATTTCCCAAGAGAGCTAAGGTTTCCAGAGAGAGAGATGTGTTGCCTTTCAAACCCATGTTAGATGTTGGGAGGAGAGATTTATCTTTGGAAAGAGAAAGGGTTGATGATTGGGAAAGAGACAGATATAGCCGAGATAACGAGCCAGGTTTCCCCAGAGACCCCTATTTAAGGGATGACAGACTGCCTTTCCATCTGCAGTCTTTGCCTCGTGATCTAGATGTTCTACGTGATCCTTGGTTAGACATGCTTCTGGAAAGGGAGCTGGACAGAGATGGTTATTTTGAAAGGAGAGAAAGACGTTATTTATTTGAACCTGAAATCGGCAGAGATTATCCTAGAATTCCAGAAGACATAGATATTCCCCGCAGAGACATCCCTTGGATGCCTCCTCCACGACCCCTGTCTCCACGTCCATTCTCCCCACTTCGATCTCGTTCCCCACTACCACCGCTTCCACCCCTCGACAGGTATGTTGAGGATTTGTTGAAAGTTGGAAGAGATCTGGAGGACAGAGACTTTCGTGATCGTGGAGAGATCGTTGTTCGGGAATACCCAGAACGTCCCTTGTGGCACGATGATAGGAAACTTGCGTTTCATGACAGGCCAGAACTTGAGCCTAGGGATGATCGATGGAATCCACCAGAAGAAAGGATAGTGGATGACAGGCTGAATCCACTTCCACCTCAAACTCCCATAGCTCCTGTGTCATTGATGCTCCCTGAACAGCCAACAGGTTCTGAACCCATACCTACTCCATCTAGCGTGGTGGCTCTGAGCCAACGACAGCATGAGATCATACTGAAAGCAGCCCAAGAACTGAAAATGCTCAGGTAAGTTACCAGTTTGCTTACATTAATAGTGACAATGCATGTTGGAAATCCCTGAAAAGTAGCCCTGTACTGTAGCCCACCAACATACTGTGTCTGGTACCACGGAGGGGTCCTAGAGTACTGATTATTTTGTACACCCTGGGAAGTACTGGTCACACCCCTCCACAAGCAGTGAAAAGTGGATTGGTGGAGAAGTTCCCATAGCAACCAGTCGGCTTCGAGTTAGCATAACAGTGATCTTGTGCATAAAGTTGGTGCAGTGGTTCTGGACCAAAAATTCAATCTGCATCTTTTCAGTGTACAGCAAATGTTGCATACAGTAATGCATCATTAATACTTCCCTTCTTGTTTTAATACTTTAATTGCTAAAAAAAGATAGCATATATGTGGGGGAAGGGATTGTGCGTTTGGATGAATTGAAAATTAGAGCCCAACCTATTTTGTTAAACTCCCCTTTCTATCACGACAAGGAGTGTATTCAGGGGTACACATGCCTTATGATTGGAGACATCTTTATACCAATTTACTTTATTTTTAAGATTTGTTTTGCTTTTTTCCATATGAAAGATTCCATGAGATACAGGTATTAATGTTTCCATTGCATGACTGTTGGCATTTTTAACTGTGTGTTTGCATTGTGCAGGGAGCAGAAAGAGCAGCTGGACAACTTCAAGCATTTTCTGAGTGAAACAAAACCCGACGACCTTCAGCAAAAATCGGTCACTGGAATTCCGTCCTCTACGGGTGTTTTGCAGGTGCGTTTACTAGTAAGGAGGGTATAATTGTGTGATGCCGGGTACAGTTAAGCAGCATATAGTAATGGTGTGTGATGCCGGGTACAGGTAAGGAGCATATAGTAATGTTGTGTGATGCCGGGTACAGGTAAGGAGCATATAGTAATGGTGTGTGATGCCGGGTACAGGTAAGGAGCATATAGTAATGGTGTGTGATGCCAGGTACAGGTAAGGAGCATATAGTAATGGTGTGTGATGCCGGGTACAGGTAAGGAGCATATAGTAATGGTGTGTGATGCCAGGTACAGGTAAGGAGCATATAGTAATGGTGTGTGATGCCGGGTACAGGTAAGGAGCATATAATGGTGGTGTGTGATGCTGGGTACAGGTAAGGAGCATATAGTAATGGTGTGTGATGCCGGGTACAGGCAAGGAGCATATAGTGGTGGTGTGTGATGCTGGGTACAGGTAAGGAGCAGATAGTGGTGGTGTGTGATGCCAGTTATTGGTAAGGAGCATATAGTGGTGGTGTGTGATGCCGGGTACAGGTAAGGAGCAGATAGTAATGGTGTGTGATGCTGGGTACAGGTAAGGAGCATATAGTGGTTTGTGATGCTGGGTACAGGTAAGGAGCAGATAGTGGTGGTGTGTGATGCCGGGTACAGGTAAGGAGCAGATAGTGGTGTGTGATACCGGGTCCAGGTAAGGAGCATATAGTAATGGTGTGTGATGCTGGGTACAGGTAAGGAGCATATAGTGGTTTGTGATGCTGGGTACAGGTAAGGAGCAGATAGTGGTGGTATGTGATGCCGGGTCCAGGTAAGGAGCATATAGTAATGGTGTGTGATGCTGGGTACAGGTAAGGAGCATATAGTGGTTTGTGATGCTGGGTACAGGTAAGGAGCAGATAGTGGTGGTGTGTGATGCCGGGTACAGGTAAGGAGCAGATAGTGGTGGTGTGTGATACCGGGTCCAGGTAAGGAGCATATAGTAATGGTGTGTGATGCCAGGTACAGGTAAGGAGCATATAGTGGTTTGTGATGCTGGGTACAGGTAAGGAGCAGATAGTGGTGGTGTGTGATACCGGGTCCAGGTAAGGAGCATATAGTAATGGTGTGTGATGCTGGGTACAGGTAAGGAGCATATAGTGGTTTGTGATGCTGGGTACAGGTAAGGAGCAGATAGTGGTGGTGTGTGATGCCGGGTACAGGTAAGGAGCAGATAGTGGTGGTGTGTGATACCGGGTCCAGGTAAGGAGCATATAGTAATGGTGTGTGATGCCAGGTACAGGTAAAGAGAATATAGTGGTGGTGTGTGATGCCAGTTATTGGTAAGGAGCATATAGTGGTTGAGTGTGATGCCAGTTAGCGGTAAGAAGCATACAGTGTTGGTTACTGCTAAAAAGGATATAGTGGTGGAGTGTGATGCCAGTTATTGGTAAGGAGCATATAGTGGTGGTGTGTGATGCCAGATATTGGTAAGGAGCATTTAGTGTTGGTGTGTGATGCCAGTTATTGGTAAGGAGCATATAGTGGTGGTGTGTGATGCCAGTTATTGGTAAGGAGCATATAGTGGGGGTGTGTGATGCCAGATATTGGTAAGGAGCATATAGTGTTGGTGTGCAGTGTTGGTTACCGGTAAGCAGGATGTAGTGGTGGAGTGTGATGCCAGTTAGCGGTAAGAAGCATACAGTGTTGGTTACCGGTAAGCAGGATATAGTGGTGGAGTGTGATGCCAGTTAGCGGTAAGAAGCATACAGTGTTGGTTACTGGTAAGAAGGATATAGTGGTGGTGTGTGATGCCAGTTATTGGTAAGGAGCATATAGTGGTGGTGTGTGATGCTGGGTACAGGTAAGGAGCAGATAGTAATGGTGTGTGATGCCGGGTACAGGTAAGGAGTATATAGTGGTTTGTGATGCCGGGTACAGGTAAGGAGCAGATAGTGGTGGTGTGTGATGCCAGTTATTGGTAAGGAGCATATAGTGGTGGTGTGTGATGCCAGTTATTGGTAAGGAGCATATAGTGGGGGTGTGTGATGCCAGTTATTGGTAAGGAGCATATAGTGGTGGTGTGTGATGCCAGTTATTGGTAAGGAGCATATAGTGGTGGTGCGCAGTGTTGGTTACCGGTAAGCAGGATATAGTGGTTGAGTGTGATGCCAGTTAGCGGTAAGAAGCATACAGTGTTGGTTACTGGTAAGAAGGATATAGTGGTGGTGTGTGATGCCAGTTATTGGTAAGGAGCACATAGTGGTGGTGTGTGATGCCGGGTACAGGTAAGGAGCAGATAGTAATGGTGTGTGATGCCGGGTACAGGTAAGGAGTATATAGTGGTTTGTGATGCCGGGTACAGGTAAGGAGCAGATAGTGGTGGTGTGTGATGCCGGGTACAGGTAAGGAGCATATAGTAATGGTGTGTGATGCCAGGTACAGGTAAAGAGAATATAGTGGTGGTGTGTGATGCCAGTTATTGGTAAGGAGCATATAGTGGGGGTGTGTGATGCCAGTTATTAGTAAGGAGCATATAGTGGTGGTGTGTGATGCCAGATATTGGTAAGGAGCATATAGTGGTGGTGTGTGATGACAGTTATTGGTAAGGAGCATATAGTGGTGGTGTGTGATGCCAGTTATTGGTAAGGAGCATATAGTGGTGGTGTGCAGTGTTGGTTACCGGTAAGCAGGATATAGTGGTTGAGTGTGATGCCAGTTAGCGGTAAGAAGCATACAGTGTTGGTTACTGGTAAGAAGGATATAGTGGTGGTGTGTGATGCCAGTTATTGGTAAGGAGCATATAGTGGGGGTGTGATATGCCGGGTACAGGTAAGAAGCATATAGTGGTGGTGTGTGATGCCAGTTATTGGTAAGGAGCATACAGTGGTGGTGTGCAGTGTTGGTTACCGGTAAGCAGGATATAGTGGTTGAGTGTGATGCCAGTTAGCGGTAAGAAGCATACAGTGTTGGTTACTGCTAAAAAGGATATAGTGGTGGAGTGTGATGCCAGTTATTGGTAAGGAGCATATAGTGGTGGTGTGTGATGCCAGATATTGGTAAGGAGCATATAGTGGTGGTGTGTGATGCCAGTTATTGGTAAGGAGCATATAGTGGTGGTGTGTGATGCCAGTTATTGGTAAGGAGCATATAGTGGTGGTGTGTGATGCCAGTTATTGGTAAGGAGCATATAGTGGTGGTGTGCAGTGTTGGTTACCGGTAAGCAGGATATAGTGGTTGAGTGTGATGCCAGTTAGCGGTAAGAAGCATACAGTGTTGGTTACTGGTAAGAAGGATATAGTGGTGGTGTGTGATGCCAGTTATTGGTAAGGAGCATATAGTGGTGGTGTGTGATGCCGGGTACAGGTAAGGAGCAGATAGTAATGGTGTGTGATGCGGGTACAGGTAAGGAGTATATAGTGGTTTGTGATGCCGGGTACAGGTAAGGAGCAGATGGTGGTGTGTGATGCCGGGTACAGGTAAGGAGCATATAGTAATGGTGCGTGATGCCAGGTACAGGTAAAGAGAATATAGTGGTGGTGTGTGATGCCAGTTATTGGTAAGGAGCATATAGTGGTGGTGTGTGATGCCAGTTATTGGTAAAAGTGGTGGTGTGTGATGCCAGATATTGGTAAGGAGCATATAGTGGTGGTGTGTGATGCCAGTTATTGGTAAGGAGCATATAGTGGGGGTGTGTGATGCCGGGTACAGGTAATGAGCATATAGTAATGGTGCGTGATGCCAGGTACAGGTAAAGAGAATATAGTGGTGGTGTGTGATGCCAGTTATTGGTAAGGAGCATATAGTGGTGGTGTGTGATGCCAGTTATTGGTAAAAGTGGTGGTGTGTGATGCCAGATATTGGTAAGGAGCATATAGTGGTGGTGTGTGATGCCAGTTATTGGTAAGGAGCATATAGTGGGGGTGTGTGATGCCGGGTACAGGTAAGGAGCAGATAGTAATGGTGTGTGATGCCGGGTACAGGTAAGGAGTATATAGTGGTTTGTGATGCCGGGTACAGGTAAGGAGCAGATAGTGGTGGTGTGTGATGCCGGGTACAGGTAAGGAGCATATAGTAATGGTGCGTGATGCCAGGTACAGGTAAAGAGAATATAGTGGTGGTGTGTGATGCCAGTTATTGGTAAGGAGCATATAGTGGTGGTGTGTGATGCCAGGTACAGGTAAAGAGAATATAGTGGTGGTGTGTGATGCCAGTTATTGGTAAGGAGCAGATAGTGGTTGAGTGTGATGCCAGTTATTGGTAAGGAGCATATAGTGGTGGTGTGTGATGCCAGTTATTGGTAAGGAGCATATAGTGGGGGTGTGTGATGCCAGTTATTGGTAAGGAGCATATAGTGGTGGTGTGTGATGCCAGTTATTGGTAAGGAGCATATAGTGGTGGTGCGCAGTGTTGGTTACCGGTAAGCAGGATATAGTGGTTGAGTGTGATGCCAGTTAGCGGTAAGAAGCATACAGTGTTGGTTACTGGTAAGAAGGATATAGTGGTGGTGTGTGATGCCAGTTATTGGTAAGGAGCACATAGTGGTGGTGTGTGATGCCGGGTACAGGTAAGGAGCAGATAGTAATGGTGTGTGATGCCGGGTACAGGTAAGGAGTATATAGTGGTTTGTGATGCCGGGTACAGGTAAGGAGCAGATAGTGGTGGTGTGTGATGCCGGGTACAGGTAAGGAGCATATAGTAATGGTGTGTGATGCCAGGTACAGGTAAAGAGAATATAGTGGTGGTGTGTGATGCCAGTTATTGGTAAGGAGCATATAGTGGGGGTGTGTGATGCCAGTTATTAGTAAGGAGCATATAGTGGTGGTGTGTGATGCCAGATATTGGTAAGGAGCATATAGTGGTGGTGTGTGATGACAGTTATTGGTAAGGAGCATATAGTGGTGGTGTGTGATGCCAGTTATTGGTAAGGAGCATATAGTGGTGGTGTGCAGTGTTGGTTACCGGTAAGCAGGATATAGTGGTTGAGTGTGATGCCAGTTAGCGGTAAGAAGCATACAGTGTTGGTTACTGGTAAGAAGGATATAGTGGTGGTGTGTGATGCCAGTTATTGGTAAGGAGCATATAGTGGGGGTGTGATATGCCGGGTACAGGTAAGAAGCATATAGTGGTGGTGTGTGATGCCAGTTATTGGTAAGGAGCATACAGTGGTGGTGTGCAGTGTTGGTTACCGGTAAGCAGGATATAGTGGTTGAGTGTGATGCCAGTTAGCGGTAAGAAGCATACAGTGTTGGTTACTGCTAAAAAGGATATAGTGGTGGAGTGTGATGCCAGTTATTGGTAAGGAGCATATAGTGGTGGTGTGTGATGCCAGATATTGGTAAGGAGCATATAGTGGTGGTGTGTGATGCCAGTTATTGGTAAGGAGCATATAGTGGTGGTGTGTGATGCCAGTTATTGGTAAGGAGCATATAGTGGTGGTGTGTGATGCCAGTTATTGGTAAGGAGCATATAGTGGTGGTGTGCAGTGTTGGTTACCGGTAAGCAGGATATAGTGGTTGAGTGTGATGCCAGTTAGCGGTAAGAAGCATACAGTGTTGGTTACTGGTAAGAAGGATATAGTGGTGGTGTGTGATGCCAGTTATTGGTAAGGAGCATATAGTGGTGGTGTGTGATGCCGGGTACAGGTAAGGAGCAGATAGTAATGGTGTGTGATGCGGGTACAGGTAAGGAGTATATAGTGGTTTGTGATGCCGGGTACAGGTAAGGAGCAGATAGTGGTGGTGTGTGATGCCGGGTACAGGTAAGGAGCATATAGTAATGGTGCGTGATGCCAGGTACAGGTAAAGAGAATATAGTGGTGGTGTGTGATGCCAGTTATTGGTAAGGAGCATATAGTGGTGGTGTGTGATGCCAGTTATTGGTAAAAGTGGTGGTGTGTGATGCCAGATATTGGTAAGGAGCATATAGTGGTGGTGTGTGATGCCAGTTATTGGTAAGGAGCATATAGTGGGGGTGTGTGATGCCGGGTACAGGTAATGAGCATATAGTAATGGTGCGTGATGCCAGGTACAGGTAAAGAGAATATAGTGGTGGTGTGTGATGCCAGTTATTGGTAAGGAGCATATAGTGGTGGTGTGTGATGCCAGTTATTGGTAAAAGTGGTGGTGTGTGATGCCAGATATTGGTAAGGAGCATATAGTGGTGGTGTGTGATGCCAGTTATTGGTAAGGAGCATATAGTGGGGGTGTGTGATGCCGGGTACAGGTAAGGAGCAGATAGTAATGGTGTGTGATGCCGGGTACAGGTAAGGAGTATATAGTGGTTTGTGATGCCGGGTACAGGTAAGGAGCAGATAGTGGTGGTGTGTGATGCCGGGTACAGGTAAGGAGCATATAGTAATGGTGCGTCATGCCAGGTACAGGTAAAGAGAATATAGTGGTGGTGTGTGATGCCAGTTATTGGTAAGGAGCATATAGTGGTGGTGTGTGATGCCAGGTACAGGTAAAGAGAATATAGTGGTGGTGTGTGATGCCAGTTATTGGTAAGGAGCATATAGTGGTGGTGTGTGATGCCAGTTATTGGTAAAAGTGGTGGTGTGTGATGCCAGATATTGGTAAGGAGCATATAGTGGTGGTGTGTGATGCCAGTTATTGGTAAGGAGCATATAGTGGGGGTGTGTGATGCCGGGTACAGGTAAGGAGCATATACTGGGGGTGTGTGATGCCGGGTACAGGTAAGGAACATATAGTGGTGGTGTGTGATGCCAGTTATTGGTAAGGAGCATACAGTAGTGGTGTGCAGTGTTGGTTACCGGTAAGCAGGATATAGTGGTGGAGTGTGATGCCAGTTAGCGGTAAGAAGCATACAGTGTTGGTTACCGGTAAGCAGGATGTAGTGGTGGAGTGTGATGCCAGTTAGCGGTAAGAAGCATACAGTGTTGGTTACCGGTAAGCAGGATATAGTGGTTGTGTGTGATGCCAGTTAGCGGTAAGAAGCATACAGTGTTGGTTACTGGTAAGAAGGATATAGTGGTGGTGTGTGATGCCAGTTATTGGTAAGGAGCATATAGTGGTGGTGTGTGATGCCAGTTAGCGGTAAGAAGCATACAGTGTTGGTTACTGGTAAGAAGGATATAGTGGTGGAGTGTGATACCAGTTAGCGGTAAGAAGCATACAGTGGTGGTTACCGGTAAGCAGGATATAGTGGTGGAGTGTGATGCCAGTTAGCGGTAAGAAGCATACAGTGTTGGTTACCGGTAAGCAGGATATAGTGGTTGAGTGTGATGCCAGTTAGCGGTAAGAAGCATACAGTGTTGGTTACTGGTAAGAAGGATATAGTGGTGGTGTGTGATGCCAGTTATTGGTAAGGAGCATATAGTGGTGGTGTGTGATGCTGGGTACAGGTAAGGAGCAGATAGTAATGGTGTGTGATGCCGGGTACAGGTAAGGAGTATATAGTGGTTTGTGATGCCAGGTACAGGTAAAGAGAATATAGTGGTGGTGTGTGATGCCAGTTATTGGTAAGGAGCATATAGTGGTGGTGTGTGATGCCAGTTATTGGTAAGGAGCATATAGTGGTGGTGTGTGATGCCAGTTATTGGTAAGGAGCATATAGTGGGGGTGTGTGATGCCAGTTATTGGTAAGGAGCATATAGTGGTGGTGTGTGATGCCGGGTACAGGTAAGGAGCAGATAGTAATGGTGTGTGATGCCGGGTACAGGTAAGGAGTATATAGTGGTTTGTGATGCCGGGTACAGGTAAGGAGCAGATAGTGGTGGTGTGTGATGCCGGGTACAGGTAAGGAGCATATAGTAATGGTGTGTGATGCCAGGTACAGGTAAAGAGAATATAGTGGTGGTGTGTGATGCCAGTTATTGGTAAGGAGCATATAGTGGTGGTGTGTGATGCCAGTTATTGGTAAGGAGCATATAGTGGTGGTGTGTGATGCCAGTTATTGGTAAGGAGCATATAGTGGGGGGGTGTGATGCCGGGTACAGGTAAGGAGCATATAGTGGTGGTGTGTGATGCCAGTTATTGGTAAGGAGCATACAGTGGTGGTGTGTGATGCCAGTTATTGGTAAGGAGCATACAGTGGTGGTGTGCAGTGTTGGTTACCGGTAAGCAGGATATAGTTTTGGAGTGTGATGCCAGTTCGCGGTAAGAAGCATACAGTGTTGGTTACCGGTAAGCAGGATATAGTGGTTGAGTGTGATGCCAGTTAGCGGTAAGAAGCATACAGTGTTGGTTACTGGTAAGAAGGATATAGTGGTGGAGTGTGATGCCAGTTATTGGTAAGGAGCATATAGTGGTGGTGTGCAGTGTTGGTTACCGGTAAGAAGGATATAGTGGTGGAGTGTGATGCCAGTTAGCGGTAAGAAGCATACAGTAGTGGTTACCGGTAAGCAGGATATAGTGGTGGAGTGTGATGCCAGTTAGCGGTAAGAAGCATACAGTGGTGGGGTACAGTGTTGGTTACCGGTAAGAAGGTGGTAGTGATGGGGTGTGATTTTGGTTACAGGGAAGGATAATGTAGTGGCGATTTATCCTGCAGTTACTGGTTAGTGGGTGTAGTGGTGGTGTGAGATGCCAGGTAAGGAGCATATAGTGGTAATACAGGATAAAGCATTAGATGTACATATGGCTTATAAGAAATGCAGATAGCATGTGTTGTATAGTAAATTTCGGATTGTTGAAGTACATTGTATTTAGTGTAATCTTTTTTTTTTTTTTTTTTTCTCAGCCTTCTGATGGGTTAGTGAAGGGAGAAGAGTCTGCCTCTACCATATTGCATACACCCCAGGGTGATAGAAGAGCTGCTGATTGCTGGGATGAGGACTCTTTCAGTGGGCTTTGGGAAGAAGAGAGGAGTCGTCTCCAAGGAGGTTCCAAGCTGTCCGGGATTCAGCAGACTGTAGACTATGGACACGGGCGCGGTGCGATATCTACCCATCATTACCTGCCATGTGCCAGGCTAAGTTCTAGACTTGGAAGTCTCATTCTCCCCTTCTCTCCCTAGATCTTACAGTTGGGAAAGTAGAACAGACAGCATATGGGGAAAGGGTGATGCTTCTACCAGAGCTGGAGCGAGGAACTCCACCATTCCATAAAGGTCAGTTCCATCCGCAGAGCTCATGTCACCCTAATTAGCTCTTTAGTATCTCGGGGCACAGTGTGCATCACCTTCTGTTACATACATGGAGAAGCCGATGCTCTCACTTTCTTACAGTATCAGAGGGATATAGACGCTAAGCAGTAGATCATATTCTAGATGTCCTGTACAGCACTCTGAACACATCACGTTACCACATGACACCGTACTCGTCTCCCTAAGCCACCACGCTTGCCTTATCCCATCACTTTCATGTGTCCCCCGTCATTCAGCTCACTCAATGCCGTATGTGACCAGAAGGGCTGACATTGTCATGATGCTTTAAGGGGGGGGGGATGTAGTTAATTTACCAGCGGTCGGAATCCTGATGTCGAAAGACCTACTCTGGATTAAGACCTACTCTGGATTAAAGATAGGCGTTGAAACTCAATGCCTATCTTTAGCCCGACACCGAAATCCCAACAGCCACCATCCCAAACGAAGATAAGTGGGGCATGTTAGGTGTTAGCCATGGGGCGGCGTTTGGGGTGGTTAGGTTTAGGGACCCCCAGGGGGAGGTTAGAGTTATGAACCACTAAGGGAACGTTAGGGGGGAGGAGAGGGGGTGGGTTAGGGTACTTAACCGCCACTGTCCATACCTAAACGCTTTAATGGTTTCACTGTTTTTTATTTTTTTTATTTTAGTGACACATTTGGTGTTGGTCACTGACATAGTCCTTTGGACGCTGCTTCGCCAAACCAGCCCCTCACCAGCTGTGTGTATTAAGTTTACAACAACCGTGTCCGTTACAGGAGGCTTTCACTGCCACCTTCATTAGCCCCACTCTCACTACTTGGGCAATACGTAGCTGCTGCAGCATCTCTTTGTTGATGCTTTGGCTGAATCCTTCCTGACCACTTAATTTTAATCAGGAACGCTGGGTAGGTGTTGGAATGCTGCCGTAGGACACTGGGCTGAATGCAGGCCAGCAGAGGGTGGATTGGTCCCAAGAACACAGCTGGATTTTTGGAACGATGATGTTTATCGGCTCATACAGCTATAACACACATTACTTTAGGGGGCAGTGATGGTAAAAGCAATGCCACTGCTGCACGCTCTTATATAAAGTGCCTACACACTGTCCCATTAACTAATTTTGGCATACCATTGTCTGTGCATGAGAATCCAACTGGTCACTGTCATTTCACTCACTTTACTAGCAGAGGAGTATTTGCCCCCAGCCATGTGCCCCAAACGGCCTGATGTGCTCAGCTTTACTTTTAGCATTTGGACGGGGGCGTGTTAATTTATAGATCTCCGGCACAGGTTTCCTTCCAGGGCTTTGGTAAGGCCAGGTCCAGGGATCACAGCCTGTAACTCACTGATCTATATTGTAGTGCTTTGTATTGCATCATACTGTAGAGCCTGTCTCCTTGCACTAGGTTCCCTTCTGTCGCCTTCTCCAGTTCTCATTTTATCTACCTACCTGTGGGGGGAGGGGGGTATTGTGTGCTACGGCAGCGTCCATGTGGCTGGTTATAAATGCCCTCATGCAAGCTTTCTTTGTCTAGATTATTTTGATTGCTTTGACCGAGACCTCAGGGACCGGGATCCCTTCTTCGAGCGGCCAAGCAGTAAAACCCCTGACCGCCGAGAGTATGAAAGAGAGAGAGAGCGAGAACGGGACCGTGACCGTTCAGAGACACACAGAGAACGAGGAGAACATGACCGAGAAAGGATTGACCGTGATCGTTCCTCTCGAGAAGAAAGGTCAGTTATCACTGTGAGGAAAGGGTATTTGTCTTGTGGTTCCTTTGCTTGTGTTGGTGACCTTTCCATACATGTTCAGGTCATCATCTTACCGTGACAAAGAGAGCTCCAGCCGTCGCAGTGACCGGAAGCCTGAGAGGGCAGCGTACGATGTGCCACCCCCCTCGTTTGGAGGTGAGGAAGACTTGACCACTGGTTTCTTAAGACTCGTGGTGGGAGGCTCAGAATTTGAAGGCAGTTGTTTTCCTTGCAGGATCCCGTAGGAGTTACTCAGAGGAAAGGACACCTCCTGTGTCTGTCCCTCCGCCAGAGAAGAAGCCGGAGACCAAAAATGTGGATGATCTCCTGAAGCCACCAGGCCGTGGCAGCCGGCCAGATCGGGTAAGACATTGATTCCATCTCCTAATGTCTATAGTCATTTGCAAATTGCTCAAGATGGTCACTGGCCGACTCACCTTACCTAGATCTGACCCGTAATTACATTTTTCTAGATTGTCGTCATCATGAGGGGATTGCCTGGAAGTGGCAAAACGCACGTTGCCAAGCTGATCAGGGTGAGTGCATCTGTCCTGCCCCATTGTATAGCATTACTGACTGACCTTTGGTGCAGGTGGTTGGGTTTCCTCCGTGCAAACAAACTCATCCATTCTCTGTCTTTATCCAGGATAAAGAGGTGGAGTGTGGTGGCTCTGCTCCCAGGGTCTTGAGTCTGGATGACTATTTCATCACAGAGGTGGAGAAGACTGAAAAAGACCCAGAGTCTGGTAAAAAAGTTAAAAGAAAGGTGAGTTACGAGAGGAGGAGAAGAGGATGCCGCTACTTATGCCCTGCGTTGCGTTCTCATGCTGTAAGTCCGTTACGTTGTTGCAGGTCATGGAGTACGAGTATGAACCAGAAATGGAGGAGACCTATCGCAGTGGCATGTTAAAAACATTCAAAAAGACACTGGATGATGGCTTCTTCCCGTTCATCATCTTGGACAGTATCCATGACCGTGTGCGACACTTCGAACAGTTCTGGAGTGCAGCGAAGACCAAAGGTTTTGAGGTAAAGTGACTTTCTGGGCTGCTGTGGTGTGTTTGTGTTCTTTGCAGAATCAAAGGCTTGTAGTTGCTTAGTATGTTTCTTCCTGTCGCAGGTCTACTTGGCTGAAATCGCTGCTGACACTCAGACGTGTGCAAAACGAAATATGCATGGGCGCAAGCTGAAGGATATTAACAGGGTAAACGTCATTGATCTTGTGCGCCCTGTACTGAGGGGATGCAGTCAGGAAGCCGGCTGTCGAAATGGCGACCGCTGGCTTCCCGACTGTCAAATCCCGGCAAGGTACTAATGACAGGTGTCGAAATCCTGATGCCTGTCATTAGACCTATGCAGGGAGCCCAGCGCCCAGCATACCGAACGAAGGTAAGCCAGGCATCGAGCGCGGTGGGGGGAGGGTTAGGTTCTAGGGCTCCCGGGGGGACTTAGTTAGGCACCCCCCTGGGATGGTTAGGTTTAGGCTAGGGGAAGGGGGGCTTAGAGTTAGGCACCCCCGGGGGGGGAGGTTAGGGTTAGGCACCGCCCCCCGGGAGACTTGGGTTTAGGCTGCGGGGAAGGGGGGAGGTTAGTGTTAGGCACTAGGGGGGGATGGTTAGGGTTAGGCACCCCTAAGGGGGAGAGTTAGGGGTACTTATCAAAATCAGCTGTAGGGATCTTCACCCCCTGCTGGGCTTCCGCTATCGGGATTTGAACCGCTGTACGGCCGGCGGTATTGCATACTGATTCCATACCGAGGGCGCCTCACTTACCCGTTCTCTTACAGATGGCAGATAACTGGGAATCAGCCCCGCGGCACATGATTCGCTTAGATATCCGCTCCCTGCTTCAGGATGCCGCCATTGAGGAGGTAAGTGAAACAAATCCCTATTATAATAGGTCGTGGCTGGAGATGTCATATAATGTACTTCAGGGTACATTATACCCTGAAGTGCCTAAAGTCATGGGATAGATACCCAGAATCGTGTAGTACCTTTAGCCCGGTGAAGTGCAGAAATTCGACATGGCATCGATTCCACAAGTGGATTGAATGACCTCCCTGATATTTGTAGGTGCAGGACGGGTGCGCATGGAACTCTCCACCGCGTACCATAAATGTTCGATAGGGCTCATGTTGGGCGAACGTGGTGGCCTTACCATTTGTTAGAACTCTCCAGAATGCTCCTCTAGCCAATTCTGGACAATTTGGGAAAGACAACACGGTGCATTATCCTACTGGAGTGTTCCATCATTTTGCGGGTTCATGAATGTCTGCAAATTCAACTTGGTGGTTATCTGTCAATGACTTGTTCCGGTGGACCCAACCCATGCCACGGGAACACACCATTATGGAACCACCACCAGTCTGTATGGTGTCTTGTTGACAGCTAGGGTCCATAGCCTCATTGGGTCTGTGCTACATTCGATTCCTTCCATCAGCCTGAAACAACTGGAACTGTGACTCATCGGACCACGCCATATGTTACCAGTCCTCCAAAGCCCAATTAGCAATGTCACAAGCCCAGGTGAGGCTCTGTGTCCGGCGGCGGTGTCGTGTTAACAGGGGCACTCTAGTGGGTCTTCTGCTCCCATATCCCATGGAAGATAAAGAAAAATGCACTGACCTGCTGGATATGTGTCTAGCTAGTACCTGCATTGGATGTGATTCGAGCCAGTTTCGCAGTTGCCACGGACCATTCTGGCCAGAAGCCGCTGGTCACTATCGTTAAGCACCTGTAATGCCTTCTACGAAGTATTCCCAATACACACGTGACGCTGTAAATCAAGGAATAATGGCTGTTCGCACAACTTTGGAAATGGAATGTCCCATAGGTCGGGCACCCAGTATTATGCCCCGTTTGAACTCCGATAATTCAAGTCGCCCTGCCACGAGCAGCCTAGCTGGTGGTCAAACTGACTCACGATATGTCAGATTACTACTGATGCAGGTCTGGGCATTTCACAGAACAGTGACGCCACTTACCATTACCTTTACATACTGCTAGCCCATGGCCTTTTGCACTTCAGTTACTGGCATGTTACTGCAGACTTATGAGGATGTTGCATGAAAAGAAAATAAACTTCTGCCCTAGATACATTGTCACAAGATTTCTGGATGAACCATGTGGTATTCAGTTTCAGGGGCGCTGCCAACGACAAGAGAAAAGAAAAGGGGTAGTCGTGTCATGATAACCAATTCTCTTTCTCTTGTTTGATATGAGGATGTTCGGAATGGTTGCTGAATTTTAGCTTGCTAGACCTGGTTTGCCTCTGTTATAAAGCCAATGAGTAGATTTGTTAGGAGCTATAAGACACATGATCCAATCACTGTTCGGTCATAGAGGCTGCATTAGCAGAAAGCAGACGGCCGAGCGCACAGTGACTCCAGCAGCTCTGGGTGACCTGATGAGACTCAGACAGAAAAGCATACAGTGTCCTGACTCTCTCTCTTTTATCCAGGTTGAAATGGAGGATTCTGAGCCGAGTACAGAGGCAGACAAAGATGCGAAGGGGCCGTCCGAGGAGGAGGAGAGTGATCGGGTAGGAGCGGCTGCGATGTCTGGCTACAGTTCGAGAAATGTATGAAATGATCAGTGTCAAACATGTTCACGTTTCCATCCCCCTCCACTTCTGTAGTTGGAATACTTATGACACTCCCCCATTCCCCCCCACCTCCAAGCCCTGTTGGCCAAATCTGATCCCAAAGAGTCTGATCTTCCCATTCTCTGCTCCTAAAGCTTGCTGAGTGTAATACCGGGGCTCCACATTTGTAGAGTGTCTCCAATATATGTGCTGATGTGTTGTAACCTGTTATTCCATGTATAGATGTGTGTCACATTTTGAAACCCTTTTCACTGGCATACATCAGCCACCATAAGTAAAGGTTGAGTGTCTCATATCCAAAATGCTTGGGACCAGGGTATTTTGGATATCGGATTATTCTGTACTTTGGAATATTTGCATACCATAATGAGATATTTGTTTCATTATACACCTTATACACACAGCCTGAAGGTCATTTTATACAATATCTTTAATAATTAAGCATAGTTAGTGTACAGTGAACTATCAGTCACTAAGTAATGGTAAAAAAAAACAATTCCATGTATTGGAATATTCCGTATCTCTGAATTTTTGGATATGGGAGACTACGTGTAGTACCCAGGATAATACAATGAAGTGCAGAACCTAACAACCCACTCCTGGTGCATGGAGTTAGATTTTTAGCCACGTTTAGCCCTTTAATTGGTACTACACGGGTGAGGTAGTTGCAGGATTCCTGGGGTAAGGGGGATTCAAGTATAATTGGTAGCTGTGCACTTGGCATGTTAGCATTGCTACTTGGTGGGTTTTCCCTGGGCTGTTTTTTTTGTTTCTCATACTCCCGGATTGTGTAACCTACAGTGGTCATGTCCTTTTTCTTCTCTCATTTATCTGTCTGGGAAGGGTTCGCCCAGATCTCAGGCTTGAAGTAGATACAGTGGGAAAATGTTTGCCTGTTCCGGATGCCATTTTCCTTGTGCTCAGTGAGTGGTTGGATTCCCCTGTGCTACAAACGTATGTTTGTCAGAGGGCCAGTAACCACTCACCCTAAGATGACATAGCCAGCCCTTTGCTAGTTCTATGCCCCAGCCTATCCAGACACACTTGGGAGGCAAGCACGGCTTCTCCCTCCTCTGTTCCTCTTGTTGGGAGTCATAGCACTGACAGAAAAGTGCCGTTGCTTCCCACAGTGTCTCAGACAGGGCCTCCACTGTGATGGCGCCTGATGACTCTGCATGGTCTCAGTGCAGGGTCTCATGCAACTGTCCCCTTCCATAGAGAAGGTTATGATGACTGCCGCCTCTTTTAGTGCAAATTGTTTTTTATTGATCTGCCACCTCCCTAAGACCACAGGAGCAGTAGCTTGCAATGTTTCCCCATGCTTAGGAGGAATCCAAGTGACTTTTTCTGCCAAGAGGCTGGCAGGGGGTGAAAGGCTCTGACCCTGAGGTTTCCTTGTGTCCTGACGTGGTTTCCACTGGGAAGCTGGAAGTGCATGATCTAGTGCGCCCTGTCAGACAGGTATTAGAACTCTGGGACATCGGGGAATCCGATTCTGGTCACATCGCTGCTTAAACTTAAAAAGAACCTCACTTTTTCTCTCCCCATCTTCTCAGTTGAAGGCCCTGTTTTCTAAAGGATGGATTATGCCTGGTTGAAGATGTCAAGTATCCTGCAAATTGCAGTAACTATTTTCTCCCTGATATGGTAATTCCCGCCTAAGGTGGATGCCCCCAAAGCTTGCTTGTTTGTCACCAGCATTCCAATTTTCTACTTCAGGGTCCATAGGGGGTCCACAGGGTTGACCTTGGGGTATAGCTGGATCTGGATCCACGGGCACCACGCAGTTAAAGCTTTGCTGCTCCCAGGATGCACTTGGGTCCGTCCTCCTCTATACCCCGCCCCGGCCACAGGCACCTCAGTTTTAGTTGGTGCCCGGCCGGAGTCGGGTCACCCTGTCGCAGTGGGGCTGCAGGAGCAGCCCCTAAGCTTTATTTTAAAAGAGAAATTTTTTATTTTTTTCTACTTTTTTTACACTGTTAGAGCGGCAGCATCAGACTGTCCTTTAGGATGTCCACGCTGCCGCTCCTTCTCCCCGCTGGCGCCGCGACGCCAGTACAGCTCTGGGGATCGCGGCGGGACCCCAGAGCCTGTACTAGCCGGGCTCTGGGGACTCCCTTGACTGCTGCCGGACGCGACGGGGATCAGGTAAGCCGCGGGCCGCGGATACTTCAATGCAGTCAGGAGCCTCCGGTCTCTGGGGACAGACCGGAGGCGCTAGCGGCGGCGGCGGGCTCCCCCTCAATTGAGGAATACCCCGCGTGTCCGCTAGACCACCAGGGTATCAGGCTGGTAGCGGGACCGGCAACCCGGGGGTTAATTGCTAGCCAGGGGAGGCAGCCTTCCCTGTCTAGCGGCTCCTCCCCTCAGCTCAGCGCGCCTTTCAACTAGGAGTCTGGCGTCGCTGAGCTGCTCTTATCTCTCGGCCACTCCTCCTCTGAGGTCTCCGGCGGCCATCTTTACTGGCACATCGCAGACTCCCAGGCGGTATCAAGTGGACCGGTCCCCCTGTGTACCTCTCCCCTGCAAAAGGACAGTGTACACAGCGCTATAGCCCTCCCAGACACTGAATCTGGGCGGTTGATTGTAGCGGAAGGTGCAGTGAGTACTAACTTTTCTGCATTGTATGTGACTATTGCTAGTGCTGCCTGTCTGTGACTTATTCTCCTTACTGTCAGCTTATAACTATCCCTTTCCTTCTCCTACGGCCCGGCAGGTGTGTGGGGGAAGGGCGTTTTTCTGAGACCCTCACTTATATAAAACACGTATTTGTGGGGTCAGTCACATACTGTTGTGTGCTACACAGTACCATATCTGGGCTGTTGTGTCGCATACTGGTGAGTGCGCGGGTGTTAAAACCGTAATTCCTCTGGTGATACCTATTTCTTGTGATTTACGGTATCATGTCTGATGAGGAGACTGAGCGCTCTGTGGCTCCTGTGCTATTTTCCTGCAGACGTTGTGCTGCTGGAGTTGATGGGGAGGACTTATCTCAGGATGGTCTGTGCGGGCGGTGCCAGCTGGTACCGGGCCCCTCCAACCCCCCTGTATCACAGGACCCTCCTTGGGCGATGTTTTCACAGGTGCTGGCGTCTATTGCGGACCGGTTATCGGTCCCATCAGCGGTCCCTTCTAGGGCGTTACCGCAGCCCACCATCCCCCATTCCCCGAGGGTTCCACAAATGTTGCGGTCTTCCCCCGGGGCCCAGACTGTGGGTTCTTACTCGGGACTGCCTGTGTATGTGCAGTCTTCCCCAGGGACGCGTCAGTCTGTAGTGCCTTTGCAGAGTTTTGCTCCGACGGCTCCTCCGCCTTGGGTGGATGTTCTATCCAGCTCCGTACAGAGTCTGGCGGCTTCATCCTCGGCGTTTCAGTCCATGTTGCAAGGTGATGTGCCACCAAGGGTGTCTAAACGTCCGGTTGTGAGTTCACTAGCTGCGCAGTTGTCGGACTCGGAAGTGTCCTCAGATGATGGAGAAATCCATGAGGACTCTGACTCTGATGTCATGGGGCAGGAGGTGGAAGCTAAGTCCTCCATTAATGTTCCAGCCTTAGTTAGGGCGGTGCGGGCTATCCTACATGTTGAGGATGATGCGCCGGCTCCTAGGTCGAAGTTTCCTAATTTTAAAAAGGCCAAGGTGACCTCAACTGTGTTCCCCCTGTCTGATCAATTATCGGATCATATGGCGGCGGCCTGGCAATTACCTAGTAAGAGGTTCCATCCACAGAAGAGGTTGGCGGCGAACTATCCTTTTCCTGAAGCTCATTGCAGGAAATGGGAAACTCCGCCGGCGGTGGATTCCCACGTTACCCGCTTGATCAAAAGCGCGACGCTGCCATTGCCATCTATCTCCTCTTTGAAGGATCCCACGGACAGGAAGGTGGAGACTTGTTTAAAGTCCATTTATTCTCTTTCCGGGGCGGTGGCTCGCCCGTCCATGGCTATCTCCTGGGTGGCTAAAGCCATTGAGGCATGGGCCAATGCCTTGGAGGATACCTTTCCTGATGAGGCTCCGGATATCCAGAGAGCGTTAGTGGGACAGATGCGGGATGCAGCTTCCTATATTGGGGAAGCGTCTTTGGATGCCAGCCTGCTCACTTCTAGGGTGTCGGCTGCAGCGGTGTCTGCTCGGCGCTCCCTGTGGCTGAGGTCCTGGAGGGCTGATGCAGATTCAAAAAAGGGTCTGGAGGCCTTGCCTTTTAATGGTGATTTACTATTTGGTCCGGATTTGGACAGAATAGTGGATACTTTGGCTAAGTCCAAGTCGGCTTTTCTCCCTTCGGCCTCTGCGACGGCTAAAGTGAGGAGCTCTGCCTTTCGGTCCTTTCGGGTTCAGGGTAAGGCCAAGGGCCAGTCCTTCCCGAGACATTCGGCGACCAAGGCCGCACCCAAGCCCAAGAAGCAGGCATGGAGTGCTCGGCGCCCTTCTTCCAAGCAGGAGGATAAGCCTGCTGCCTGATGGGACGCTCTGGGGGACCCCAGAGTGGGAGGCCGACTTCTCCAATTCGCCCAGTGTTGGCACAATACCACCACGGATGCCTGGGTTCGAGAAGTAGTCTCTCAGGGGTACGCCCTGTCTTTTCGGTTCAGGCCGCCCCACCAGTTTTTCTGTACGAGTCCTTCTCTGGACAAGACCAAAGCTGGTCAGATTCAGGTAGCTATAGAATCCTTGCTACAAGCAGGGGTCATTGTTCCCGTTCCGCTGTCTCAGCGCGGGACGGGGTACTATTCTACTCTGTTTCTGGTACAGAAACCCAATGGTTCTCATCGCCCTATCCTGAATTTGAAGTCTCTGAACAGATACCTCAGAGTTCCCAGGTTCAGGATGGAAACGTTACGTTCCATCATTCTGGCGATGGAACCCGGGGATTATATGGTCTCCCTCGATATCCAGGACGCCTATCTCCATGTGCCCATAGCACCGGCACATCAGCGGTATCTGAGGTTTGCTATCCTGAACCATCACTACCAATTTCGGGCGTTGCCTTTTGGCCTTTCCACGGCTCCGAGGGTGTTCACCAAGGTGATGGCGGTTATGGCTGCCCACCTTCGGGGTCAGGGTCTACGTCTGTTGCCGTACCTGGACGATCTTCTGCTGCTGGCGAGCTCCCCGGAGGTGCTTCTTCGACATCTCCACCTGACCATTGCTTGTCTTCAAGCACACGGGTGGTTGATAAACTGGAAGAAGTCCTCCCTGATTCCATCACAGCGGATGGCTCATTTGGGAGCCCTGCTGGATTCTCGTCAGCAGCGGATTTTCCTGACTCCAGAGAAGGTCTCCTCCCTGCAGCTGCGGATACACAGTTGCCTGAGCAGTTGCCGCCTGTCGGTCCATTCAGCTATGAGAGTTCTGGGGTCCATGGTGTCGACATTCGACATGGTGGAATTTGCCCAGTTCCATTCCCGGCCCCTGCAGGGGCTGATTCTATCGGAATGGAACGGGTTACCTCACCGGATCCGCTCTCAGATGCTGGTGTTGTCCGCGGAGGTTCGGCAGTCTTTGGCTTGGTGGCTTCAGACGGCGCATCTGGTCGAGGGGCGCCCCTTTTGGATCCCGGACTGGGTCCTGCTCACGACGGATGCCAGTCTTCGGGGTTGGGGGGCAGTGACCGGCTCATTATCGCTTCAGGGTCGTTGGTCCGCGGAAGAAGCACTTCTCCCCATCAACATCCTGGAACTGCGGGCTGTGTACAGGGCCCTGCAGTCGTCCGGCCCCGCTCTTCACGGAAGGGCGGTTCAGGTGCAGTCCGACAACGCCACCACGGTGGCGTACATCAACCACCAAGGGGGAACTCGCAGTCGGGCAGCAATGTCGGAGGTGTCTCGCATTCTTGCTTGGGCGGAGTGTCACGTTCCAGCGATCTCGGCAGTCTTCATTCCCGGAGTCCTCAATTGGGAGGCGGACTTCCTCAGCCGTCACGATGTGCATCCCGGGGAATGGTCGCTTCACCCAGAGGTGTTTCAGCTACTCGTGGACAGGTGGGGGCTGCCGGAGCTGGACTTGATGGCCTCCCGTCACAATCACAAGTTGCCCGTTTACGGGTCAAGGACAAGAGACGCAGGCGCCTGTCTGGTAGACGCTCTGTCGGTGAAATGGACGTTTCACATGGCGTATCTGTTTCCTCCGATGTCCTTACTTCCTCGGGTTCTGCGGAAATTCAAGCAGGACGGCGGCACGCTCGTGCTGGTGGCTCCGGCGTGGCCCAGACGTCCTTGGTACTCCGATCTGAGGTGCCTCTCCATCGACGCTCCGTACCTTCTTCCTCAGCGTCGGGACCTGTTGTCTCAGGGGCCCTGCCTTTACCCGGATCTGGGTCGGCTGTCTTTGACGGCGTGGCTCTTGAGACAGCAGTCTTGAGGTCTAGGGGTTTCTCCAGTTCAGTGATTGGTACCATGCTTAGGGCACGCAAGCCTGCTTCCGCGCGGATTTACCACAGGATGTGGCGCACTTATTTTCAGTGGTGTGAATCCAGAAACTATGATCCGCAGGTGTTCCGGGTTTCCAGAATCTTGGAATTTCTTCAATCGGGTTTGGACCTCGGCTTACGCCTGGCCTCTCTGAAGGTTCATGTGTGCTTTGTCCGTGTGGTTTCAGCGACGGATTGCTACACTGCCAGATGTTTACACCTTTTTCCAAGGTGTTCTCAGGATCCAGCCTCCCTTCGTGCCTCCGGTGGCTCCGTGGGACTTGACGGTGGTACTGAGGGTCTTGCAGGGTCCTCCTTTTGAGCCGCTTGAGTCGGTGGAGCTCAAGTGGCTGACGTTTAAGACCATTTTTCTCCTGGCAATTGCTTCGGCCAGGAGGGTTTCAGAATTGGGGGCGCTTTCCTGTCGCCCTCCTTTTCTGATTTTTCACCAGGACAGGGCAGTGCTCCGCACGCGTCCTGAGTTTTTGCCCAAAGTGGTTTCAAAGTTCCACATTAATCAGGAACTTGTTGTGCCAGCTTTTCAGTCACCTGATCTTTCTGCTGGTGAGGCTTCCTTGGATGTGGTCCGGGCACTTAGAATCTATGTGGACCGGACTGCTTCGGTTAGGAAGTCGGATTCTTTGTTTGTCCTCTTCGGTTTTCACAAGAGGGGTTGGCCTGCCAACAAGCAAACGTTAGCCCGTTGGCTTCGTTCAGTTATTTGTGAGGCTTATGCGCAGGAGGGTTTACCTGTGCCAGCCTCTGTTAAGGCTCATTCCACTCGTTCTGTGGGTCCCTCTTGGGCTGCTAGACGTGGCGCCTCCGCTGTTCAGCTGTGTAAGGCGGCTACTTGGTCTTCAATTCAGACGTTTTTGAGGTTTTATGCGTTTGACACCTTCGCCTCTCAGGATGCATCCTTTGGGCGCCGGGTACTCCTTTCAGCACAGGAGCGTCCCCGCCCTTAGTTGAACTGCTTTGGGACATCCCCAAGGTCAACCCTGTGGACCCCCTATGGACCCTGAAGTAGAAAACAAGAGATATGGTAAGAACTTACCTTTGTTATCTCTGTTTCTACGAAGTCCATAGGGTCCACAGGGCGCCCGCCCTGACGCACCTGGCTTCAAATGGGCTGTGTGGCTGGTCACCGGTTTTCCGTCTCCCATTTCTGTGAGTATGGTTTCTTGTGTGTTCCAGTCTTCCTTCTCTCTGTTTAGTCTCCTCCTCCGGCCTTAGCTGCTTACCAACTGAGGTGCCTGTGGCCGGGGCGGGGTATAGAGGAGGACGGACCCAAGTGCATCCTGGGAGCAGCAAAGCTTTAACTGCGTGGTGCCCGTGGATCCAGATCCAGCTATACCCCAAGGTCAACCCTGTGGACCCTATGGACTTCGTAGAAACAGAGATAACAAAGGTAAGTTCTTACCATATCTCTTGTTTTAAACACTGCTGTTACATGATAGCACAAGGAAATTGAGGCCTCCTTTACACCGCTAAGGAGCACCCAATAAACTCAGCTTAGCTTCGCCTTGGGACAACGAGGGTGGTGAAATCTGATTTGTTGTCACATACTTTGGGGAGCTTCTATTGTGAAATAAAAAACAAAATCTTTAGTTAAGACTAGTATACCATTTTTACTGACAATCGGCTCACTTTATATGGATTGGGTACGGAATACCGAAGGATTTCTGTACTTATTATAACCTTTACCCTAACCCTCCCGTCCTGCAGCCTAACCCTCTCCGTATAGCCTAAGCCTCCCCCTAACCATAATACTTACCTCCGCAATCTGTCGGGATTCTGACAGTTGGGATGCTGCTGACGGTACCATCCCCTTTATATGTATGAGTAACAAGAATGATCCATATTTAGTTTTGATTTATTATCCATTTACATTGGTTGCATCTCCCCAAGACTGCAAACTAAGGCCAGCCTATCTCTTCTAGAAGGCGCCAGCCAGAACAATTTGTTACACTTCTGTTTGGTCCTAGACTGGATAATATTATTTCCCAGGCCACTGGTGGGATAGTTCTTTTCTCAGTTTTTCAACTTTCTACGGAGTGTCGAGGAGTCCGATCTCCAGAGATCAATCCTTCCCGCCCCGTGGAGGGGTGCAGGGGGGTGAGCGGGCTTGGGCAACTAGGCTGCCAGCTCCCAAGCCCTCCATCCAGCAGTCAGTCTGACAGGCGAGCGGCCCACCCTGGTATTCCAATAGTGGGTGCCAGTCAACTCCCCTTCCAGAATAATTGGTTAATTTCCACCGTAGACTCCTAGTGTTCACTCTAGGTCTGGCACCCTGCCCGGTGCCAGACCTAGAGAAAGGGCACATGTGCGTGCTCCCTAAAAAAGGCGTAGCTAATGAAAAGGGATGTGTCTTTAAGACGCGTCCCTTTTTCGTCACTCTTGGGGGCGTGTCTGACACTTACGGACATGCTGGGCTACCCCCAAGCGCTGCTGTCAGTTACCGACGATGACTGCTAACACTGCCGTTTTCCCCACCCACGTGACACTGCGACCCGCACCGCCCCAGAGGGCAGGGTGCTTTTTGTCCTTTAGAAATAGGGCAGGGCGCGGTGCCCCGATAAAACAGCCTAGCAGGAACGCTAGACTCCTGGCTCAGAGGCATCATAAGTTGGGGATACATTATAGCTGTACACAAGGCAGTTTTTTAGGCAACAAGATGAAATCTTTTTTGCCCTGAGGGATGGTGGCATTTAGTCCCTTCTTTCTGCATGAGTAGTTACTCCAACAGAAGCATCTGGGTTTTTACTCGCATCTTTTTATTTGATCAGAACCTCAGAACCTGGAATCCTTGGATTGAGGGTGGACAGGTCCAACATTGAATCTTCGTGGACAGTTAGCAACGGCATGGATCGAGGATGTGTTTTTACATGTTCAGGGGGACACCAGTGCCTCCTCAGATTTGCTGTTCAGTCCTGTTCTTTTCCATTTCGGAACCGGCCATCGTTCTTCAGTCTCTGTTACAGGCTCTTTGGTCTCTTGAGTTAAAACTAACCGTTCTTGCGAGGAAGGTCTGACCAGATAGTCCGGCAGTGCCATGTCTGTGGCTTACACATATCGCTAAGGAGGCAGCAGAAGTGCCCTGGCCATGAGAGAGACCAGCATCATCATGAGTTGCTTGGAATAAAAGGTTCTAGTTATCGCCATGGTATTCATCCCAGAAGTGGAAATCTTAGAAACAGATATACTCAGCAGACAAACTTCATCCTGACAATCTCACTAGCTGATGCTTTTCAACAGCTGGTGGGCAAGTGGGTGCAATCAAATGTTAACATGATAGCTTCACTGTTGTATCACAAGGTGGAGCATTTCTGCTCCAGGATGAAGGATCTGCAGGCGTTTCTGGTAGATGCTGTGTCTGTTCCTTGGAACGTCAATCTGCTTTACCATTCTAAGCATGGCAGACGGCCCAGCAAGGTACCTGCCTCTAAGACCCGATCTTTTAAGTTGTGGACTTTTTCATGACCAGAGATTCCCTCACATAGCACGAACAGTGAGGCAGTTGAGCCACAATCCTAAAAGCGGTACACACTAGGCAATACTATAGTCTTCAGATCCAGCTGAATCGGACAACATATCGGCAACATTGTTCAGTATACATTCAATGTCACTGACTATGTACACTCCCGCGCATAGTCGGCAAAATCACCCTGTCGGACCAGGCAACATCGTTAGCGGGGGGAGGGGGCTGGGGGTTAGTTGTCGCGATGTCACTGCCGACATCGGTAAGTGTGTATGCACTTGCCGATGCTGGGACCCTCACTGGTCACATCACTAACAAAATCGTGCTGGGTACACATCGTTAAATTTGTACCCAGCATTATGGTTCTTCTCACAGTGTGGTCCAGACCATGATCAAAAGCAGGTCCTGTGTAATTGGCACATCGATTGCTTGTTGTGAAAACACAGGGGTTTCCAGACTCTTTGCTTTGGCCATTTGCTGCTATTTCTGCAGGATGTTCTGGAATAAGGTTCAAACCTCATTTGGGGGCTCTGTTACAGATCTCCTCTCCATTTTCCAAGCAAATAGGGCTGTTCTTAGAACCATGCCTTCCTCTCAGCCAACCGTGGTCTTCCAAGTTCCATCTGATTCAGGACATCTGTGATCCCGTCTCTAAACCGGGATGCTTCCCCTGAAGAAAAGGGCTCTTTATTCTCTGGATTTGGTAAGGGCATTGAGTGCCTATATCCATAAGACCCATGCCTTGCACAGGGTGGATAATTCACAAAAGGCTGCCTAGCTTCCATTGCTGAATAAGATTGCTTTGGTCATTTTTCCATGCTTACCTTGTGGCAGATCAGCTGTTACTTGAAAAGCGAGTGCGCATTCCACCAGGTTGGTGGGAGCCATCGGGGCTGTGTGGTCGTCTGGCTTTTAGTGCAAAGCTTCGCGAAATTTAGCAGATTAATAATCGTTTTTCGTTCAGACCCTAGTTTTTCTGTAAGGTGTTGCACACTGCAGCGTACCTTCCCTTAGGATTAGCTTTGAGATACCCCATGGTAAACCTTTGTGTTGGAGAAAATTAGGTTTTTTATACTTCTGGCGGAACCCATTGGCGAAATCCATCGGGCAGCACTGGATGTCCTCCCTTTATACCTCATTGTTTATTTTATTGTTAAGCTCGTTAGAACAAGGACAACAATACTGTACTTCTGACCTATTATTTAAGGCTTTGGGCCATATTCAATATGGGGCAAAAAGTCGAAGGTCTGACTTTTCGCCCTCATCGCCATTTTTTTTACTGGGATAAAGTATCGGGCGCGTGCCCGCTTATCCCAGTATTCAATTAGGATCCGGCGAAAACGGGACCCGGGGGAAAGGTGAGTATCAAAGTCCATTAAATTTTTGGGAAATCTTCCTGTCACCCCCCCTAAAGATGTCCTGACATGGGAGATCACTATGGGTACCCCCGATTTTGAGCTACTGAAGGTAGTCAGTTTTTAATAGCCACTGCATGTGCATAAATGTGGCTTTAGAAGAAGGGGCGAAGAATAGCACTTTTTTGTAAAAAATAACTAGTCCCATCAAATTTGGGGTACATGAAAATGGGTGCAAGCATATTTTTAAGTCCCTAAAGTCATTTTTTAAAATTCTTCAAAAATGCACCTGCCGCTACCACCTGCATTCTAGAAAACACCTGCCGCATACTTGGGAATTTTCGCTAGTTTAGAATTTTTTTCCCCAATATTTTTTTTTTTCGCACCCAAAATGTAAGTACATTTTTTGGGGTGTCCAGAGGTTTTTTTTTTTTTTTTTTTTAAATTTTGACATTACTTTTATTGGACTCTCCCAGGGCTGCAGGTTATTTTTTTTAAGCCTGCATCCCTAAACCCCAATTCTGTACCTTTTTTTTTTCCGCCATGTGTCTTATCCCCGGTTTTTAACAAAGAATTTTCGCACCTGTGAAATGTCTTAGAAATTGAATACGGGGATAATTGCAACAGGCGAAAATAACGGCTTTTCGTAGCCTAATTGAATACCCTCCTTTGCTTAAAAAAAAAAGGGGGGGGTAAGATATAGAAGGGGAGAAGCCTGTGCCCCAATGGACTACAAGAAAATGATTTAATGTAAGCACAAAAGAAATCCCACATTTGGAATCTTCCGTACAGAGTCTTAGGGCTCATCGACACTTAATGTTATCCCTTCATTTTGTGAATCCATCTGTGGGGTCCAGCACGTCACCTGCAGCACCTTCTACTGATAAAAGCCCCCTGTTGCGGAAGCATGTAATGACTGACTCTGTATGTTCCTGTACAAGCCCCCTGTTGCGGAAGCATGTAATGACTGACTCTGTATGTTCCTGTACAAGCCCCCTGTTGCGGAAGCATGTAATGACTGACTCTGTATGTTCCTGTACAAGCCCCCTGTTGCGGAGGCATGTAATGACTGACTCTATGATCCTGTACAAGCCCCCTGTTGCAGAGGCATGTAATGACTGACTCTATGATCCTGTACAAGCCCCCTGTTGCAGAGGCATGTAATGACTGACTCTGTATGTTCCTGTACAAGCCCCTTGTTGCGGGGGCATGTAATGACTGACTCTATGTTCCTGTACAAGCCCCCTGTTGCGGAGGCATATAATGACTGACTCTGTATGTTCCTGTACAAGCCCCCTGTTGCGGAGGCATATAATGACTGACTCTGTATGTTCCTGTACAAGCCCCCTGTTGCGGAGGCATGTAATGACTGACTCTGTATGTTCCTGTACAAGCCCCCTGTTGCGGAGGCATGTAATGACTGACTCTGTATGTTCTTGTACACTGGGTTTCCTAGTATAATTTTTTTTTTATTACAGGATGTCATTGTTTCCCATTAACCCTTCCAGCTTTCTCTTTCCCCTGACACAGGGCTATATTCCGAAAAGCAAATGGGAGATGGATACCTCTGAAGCTAAACTTGGTGAGTGCCTGTTGCAGCCATACTCAGTGAAAGGGTATAAGGGTATCGTTACACGTGTAATATCACTACACTCCACACGCGTCATGTTTACGTCCTCCCTAAATCTGTTGAAACAAAATCCAGAAACTGGCTCCTTTATTCACCTCCGGTCATCCCAAACCGCCTACGCTTTGCAACATTTTATAAAAAGAAAACAAGTGAGAGAAAAGGTGTTTAATATGGTGACTACTTGTCTCTTCTGCTGGGAGTGTGCGTCTATAGAGAGCGATGCATGGATGTAGAGGTTTGATAAACAGAGCAGCTATATAAAGTACGTGAAGGAATCTTTGGAGATTCTTGGAGCACATGGGGTCACGGGGGTCTCAGGTTCTGTATCTAAGTCCCTCTTATGCCAGGTACGGGGGGAACCCGCACAGTGCTCACCTTGCTATTTCCAGGAGCCTGTCACCCCCATGTGTCTTCCTTGGCTCCCTAGCTGCATTCCTATGCACCCCTGTTCAGTCAGTACATCCATAGCTAATAGCTATAGGTGGATTCAAATAATAATAATTTTAAAAAAATTGTGCGACATAAACTGGGTTAAACACGTTAAAATGTTAAATTTGTGCACCAGGCCTCTTCTACAGTACGCAGAATTTAGTATTGCTAAGAAAGTTACAAGTCACAGAGTAGATTTGCAGGTACATTACGTGACTGTAAGTAAGGAAATTAACGTGAAAAACAATGTTAATTTTTTGTTCTGTGTAGTCCCTATAAATTTAAATCCTATCTACTCAATGGTGATACACTAGTGTCAAAATAGAGGCGACTCCACAGAGAACCATGGAATGCTCCCCTGGCACGGATTATACACAGGGGAAGTGTATTTTCTGTGTGTAGTCTGATGGTGCGACTCTCATCCTACTAATCTATTTAGTCTGTTTTTAGAATGTGGGGAACTCTGACAAACTACAGAAACGCAGAATAAAATCCACAATCTCACAGCTAAGCATAGCTCTCTAATGATAAACAAGAAACATTTAATTTGACGTCGCATGTCTGCACATCTTATTGTTAGTTCTAACAGATACATGTCATTTGTGTTTTATTGTGACAAGTTTTCTTAAGTTGAATGTTCTCAATGAATATTTTGTAAAACTCACCTTTGTCCATGAACCTTGTACAAAAAGTCAATGTAAAAAAAATCCATAAGTTTTATACGCCAACAAAACACACAAGACAGCGTCATTATGGAAATGGGGGGGTGGGGTGGAGATAGATGAAATTAAAGCCAGCCTTGGCTCATACAGACCTCTCCGTATCGGAGACATACGGTGTATATGGAGGTCAGGCCTGGGAATTGTCATGTAGACGTCGTACACATTGATCCTCCAGATCATAGACTCTGGCCCCAAGTAAAAGGTTTAGAGGAGATGAATCAATTTGCCTCTAAGACATTGTGAAAGGACTCTGGCTGGATCTTCCGTGCCAAATACCCTATTGATATCAAATCATTGTCCTTTGAGAAATGCAAGCGCACTGTTCCACATATCTGCCATTGTCTAGCAAGTGGTTCTCAAAATCGTTCCTCAGGACCCTGCACAGGTCACCCAGCAGGAGCACAGATGCAGTCATTAATCTCTGACACAGTTTAAAGATCTACAGGTGGAGCTAATTAATTAACTTTTTGATTCTGTGAGGAGACCTGGAAAACATGCACTGTTTGGGGTCCTGAGGAACGAGTTTGAGAACCTATGGTCTAGCACATCTTGCGTATGTGTCAAAACAAATGCTCTTCTCTTCTTCAGGGTCCATGGGGATTCACAGGGATACCATGGGGGATATTATGGTTGGAGACCAGGCACCAAACAGTTAAAGCTTCAGCTCCCAGGATGCCTTGGGTCCTCCTCCATATATACCCCGCCCCTAGCCATAGGACTTCAGTTGCTCATTTGGTGTGGCAGGATCAAGACGCACTTTTTGTAACAGGGAACTGCTCTGGCAGTCCTAAGCTTTTATGTTTTATTTCATGTTTTTGTGTTGGCAATACTAAAGCGGGGCATACACAGTGCGATATGCACCATGTATGACGACGGTCGATCCGATGCATGACATATCGGGCGGTCCCCCCACACCGAGCGAAGTGGTGGCCGACCGCCCGATATGGCTGCACCCCCTTCTGTCATCCGCATAGCGTAACATGGGGTCGTACATCGCATCCCCTGATCGAGTGAATTTTCCGTAAGATCTGGGGATGCAATGGACAACCCCAAGGGAGTGCGCACGGGACGATATCATGTCCATACACGGTACGATATCAGTTATATCGTGCCAATCCGTTGGATCGGCTACCATATCGCACCATGTATGGCCGGCTTAACCGTCTGAATTAAGACGCATATACTGGGCCGCAACACCAGTAACTAGGCTGCTGATTTCGGCAGGTTGCGGCTAAGCTTGCTAGCAGCAATGCTGCGACCTGGACTGCAAACGGATATATACGGAGGTGTCAGGTAAGGCGATTTTTCGCTTACGGGGAATTGCACGCAGCAGTCCTTGCTTCTGGTGTCAGAGACTCACCAGAAGCCGCTGCTGTCAGGGCCCGGGATTGTCCGCGTCCTCACTACACCACAGGGGCCTTATCGTCTGACGCCCTAGCTGTCATTTTTCAAACATATGCTGTAAAATGACAGGAGCAGATTGGTTGGTACTTTATCACCTCTCTCCAAGCTTTTATGAATAGTCTCCCCTTGTTCTTTATACATTGGTTTATGCTAGGAACACAGCACTTCAACAAGGATTTATTAGTGATTAGGGTCTAAATGATCTGAATCCCAGATCAAGAATTCTTAGCCATTCCGTTACAGGAGAAATAGGCTAATAGTAACATTTATTAGCTAAACAATAATGAATACCATTCATTAACCACTCGCAAAGGTGGTTTCCAATGTGCACAAAAATACTGTTCCTTTTCTACTGTGGATGAACACTCTGCGTTTGGCCCATGTATTACTACATGCTTATTCACATGTTCCCCATATACAGCATCCGAGACATGGGATTTACAGTCCTATACATGACTCATATTTCCTTGCTGACACATGTACACAGATTGTGCTATAGATTTATACAGTATGAGTAGATAACGATTTACTCTTACAATATATAGAACGCATTATAGGGACAATGGTACTAAAATCTGGAAATATGTCACGCCAATGTAGATCTTAATTAAACATAAAACATTTTGTCATTAGCAGTCTTTAATAACAATATTACACCTAATAGAAAACCGTTTAGCATAGATGTTGGAATACGTCTTCACGTTTGCCCTTTATCTTATATGCATCACTACCTCCATAGACTTCTATATGTATCTATTAAAAGCCACATAGTTTATTATTCCATTTCACTATAAGTTGTCCACATACATTTATTCCCTTATTATCTCTGTCCTCGCCATACTGTCCCATGTAGCACTCATTCCCTTATGCACTGTTCCTATATGCTCCAGTAGTAATTCTTATAGTTTACTTAATGCTCCCTTAGTGTCCCAGCATTAAGCCATGTTCTGTTCCTAATATGTAGAATCCTATATATTGTCATTTATCAATACATCATTGTAGTGTTTTGACCTAGAGGAAGGGCACTCCGGCGCACACGAAAAGGGGGCATGGCCATGAGAAAGGGGTCATGTCTATAAGACACACCCCCTTTTCATCACTCTTGGGGACATGCCAGGCTGCCCCCAAGCTCTCCCTTCTCTGTGAATAGATGCCGGGTACATCTATTCACTGACTGATCGCTACACCACAGTTTTCCCCACCCGCGGGACACTGCCGCCCACAGGTTGGGACGGCACCCGCAGACTGTTTTTAGCGGGGCGCCACAAAAAGGCAGGGTGCATTCTGTCACTTTAAAATCGGGTAGGACGTGACGCCCGGCTGAAACAGCCTAGCGGGTATGCTAATCATTGCATTGGAGGGGTAATAGTGGCAGGAAGAACATGGAGGAGCCATCTGAACTGGTTTATGGGTTGCGGCCATTGTGTTGGATAAAAACTAGGTTAAGGACAGAAAAACATGAATTGTGATTTCCATAGAAAAGTGCAAGTGAAAGTGGGAGAAAATGGTAAGAAACCAGGTAAAAGAATAGAATTTAATAGAAAAGCAAATTGTATGGTAATAAACTTGACAGTAGAGAGTATGGTAAGAATATAGTATGTATAGAGGGCAGCTGTATATTTGGGAAATGGGGGGATTATGACTGTTGAGAGGCAAATTGTGGGAGTAGGTGATGGAATAGTGTGGTAGATAACGTGAGAGTAATTATACTTAAGTTGCTGGGAATAATACAGATTGAATACCAGAAATTGTAGGGCGTAATGAGTGATAATTGGCAATAAATAAAATGAATTAAAAATAAATAGAATGTTAATAGTAATTCAATATTAAACACTATAGTTAAATTGGGTTTCGCCAATATCTTGCTTTTTCAGTGGGTCAAACTTTGCAGCTATAAAATGTATCTTTTTTTTTTTTTTTTTTTTTTTAAACTGGTTGTTTTTTTTTATTAGTTTTAATAAACAAACATAATACACCTATAATAATTTAAAAAAAAAATTGTAATTAAAAACAAAACTCAAACATCAAATTAATACAAAAAAACAGCACAGACTACAGAGATTTGGTAACATCGCAAGACATCACTGAGACATAAACAGAACATCAGAATGTAACATGTATACAAAAAAAAAACATTTAAAAGAAAAAAAAAAAAACGAACTGCCACTAGACATTTTTTTTTACTGGCAATAAAAGTGTCACTATGTGCTCCTGGTCATTGATTCAGGCTATCAGAATATGGGGGGGGGTTGGACCTATCATCCAACACTTTACCTGGACTGTAACCACCTCTGCCAAATATGATTACATTTGGGTTCAGCCTTACCGGCAATGTATAGATATTGTTCGTGGGACACACTGCTATTGACCAGGGAAACTCATTCCTGGAACTCTGGACCTGTATTAGCCATGCGTACGTGTAATGCAAACCTTGGCCAAGGAGCACAAATTAAGAATATATTGTCTGGTACAATGGTCAATGGTAACGTTTGCCAGAGGATCAAGTATACAAACTGCCGGTGTGAGAACAGACTGAGAAATACTGGTAAAGGCAAGCACTCTAATCGCCTGTCCCCAGATACTCTGAACCTATGGGCATGTCCAAAGGAGATGCCAAAAAGTGCCGTAGTACACCCACACTTGAGACATTTTAGCATCAGTAAGACTCCCAAATTTAAGAAGACTTTCAGGTGTGAGAAGTTCTGTGTATTATAAACAGTTGGATCTGTTGGAATCTAATAGATGATGTGGATTCTTTCAGACTTCCCAAGGCCTTAGACCAGGGGTGGGGAACCTTTTTTTCTGCCGAGGGTTATTTTGATATATAGAACATTATTTGCGGGCCTGGTGCAGGCCACACCCCCTCCATGTGATGTCACATGGGGATGGGGCCACAATTGCTGGTGATTACAGCAATGCCCGGAGCATCCTGAGGATGCTCTGGGGAGCTGTAAGGGCAGCAGTGTGACCATCTGAAGCATCCTAAGGACACTCCAGGTGGCACTGCTGCATAGATTCTGGCTGCACGGTGCCATTCTAGGCACCCTGCTAGCTAGACGAGGCTAACGGGAAAAAGCTCAGAGGGCCAGACCAAATAAATCCGGGGGCCTACTACGGCCCCCGGACCTGAGGTTCCCAATCCCTGCCTTAGACCAATAATCATCACACATGGGACCCACATCTTCCTCACACAATAAGTTAAGGCATGGTAAATTAGAAGTGATGAGGCGCCATTATATACGAATATAGAGAGGAGAGAGTTTGTTTGGAACTAATAGATGAAAAAAATTATTTAAGTGGTGAGTCCTGAATATTGGGTGGTGTCCCTGAAAATTGAGCTGTTAGAGCATGTCTAAGCTGTAAGTATCCGTAAAATATATTAGGTGGGAGCAAGTACTCATCACGTAGCTGGGAGAATTATTTCAACACATTGCCCTCATAAATATGCCCCAGTGTAACTTTACCCCTGCTACCCTAGAACACTAGCCTGAAGAGAGGATAGTTCTGACAGTGACTTAGCATTCCATAAAGGGATGTCTGGTCAATGTCCTTGAACCCTACAAGTTTATGAACAGATGTTCAAATTTTTACAGCTTGAGTTGTCAACTGAGGACACAATCGATATTCCTTGCCAGCAGGCAGAGCTTGTAAAGGTGTATGTCCTGGCGTGGCCTGAGTTACTAATAGTATGTGCAGAGCCTCCACTGAGGTGTTCTGTAACCAAAGCCTCAAATGTGATAATTGAGCCGCATAATAAAAACGAAAATGAGGTAGTGCTAAACCCCCATCTGTTTTGGCTCTAGTAAGAGTATTGTATCGAATACGGACACGGCCGTCCACCCAGACCAGAGAAGAGACCAGACCCTCCACATTAAGAAATAATGAATATTGGAAGATAAATAGGCGAGTGATGAAAAATATAAAGTTTGGGTTTGACTATCGTCTTAATTAGGTTTACTCTACCGGTAAGAGTGAGAGGCAATTTGCTCCATGAGCAGGTTTTGGCCTTTAAATAAACCAGGTGTGGTTGGACATTTTAAAGCAACGTAAACTGACGAGGTGTTACTAATCCAAATCCCTAGATATTTAAATGTGTCCACCCAACGAAGGGGGAGGGGAATCCATGGAGAATCAGGACATAAAATTACAATCTTTGTGATCCCTTTAAAACTTACAGTAAGTAATAAATGATATGTCAAGCATGTCATTCCTTCACAAATGAACTCTCTAAAAGAAGGAAGGAGGGGGAAACATTTCTTAACAGTGATTAGGGGAGAATTCAAGCACTTGTTAACATTCTGTTTTGAATACACTGCGTTGCTGTTCTTGAAATGCACATAATGGTGTTTGTCATGTAGTCTCAAATTAATATTTCACACGTTCCAAATGTCCTCTTTATCAGATATACTGGTGTAAAGTTTGTTTTTTTTGCAAAAAAAATCTACTTTATATAAAAATTCACTTGATTTATTTTTTAAAATTTTTGCTATATTTATTTAAACTTCCTATATATAGGAAGAAAATGGTAGCCCAACAAGGCCTACAGTTTTATTAACTAGACAACCTACTGAATTATATGAGGGCTCATTTTTTTTATATGTTTGAGACCAGATGGGGGAGATATGGGCTTTAGATCCCCCACATCTGTGGAAACTGTAATATTTGTGTATTGTCAGTTATTGTCTGTAGATCACCAGATAACGACTGAGGGAGGTGGGGGTATATTGTTTGAAAGTGGAAGACTCCCTTCCCCCATTCCTGGATGCCATTAAGTTTCTCTATTGTAGGTTTTTAATGCCTAGTGTCACACTGATCACCAAGCATAAATTTCTGTGAGGTCGCATAGTTTGAAAGAGGAGACTCCTTTTCTTTGTAACACGATGGTGGTACTAAAGTGATTTTAAATTCCCTCCCCCCCACCTTTTACATTTTTGTTTCCTTCTTTGTTTCTCATTATAGTGCCGTCTGTGTGCATGTGCACGCCGACAGCACTTCCATGAACTCCCCGTCGGCTGCCTGCATATTCCCACCGGCCATTCTCACAGTGGGCGACAAGTCCCTCTCTTCAGCTAGAGTTAAAGTGTACATGTGGATGATGATGAGGAGACTCGTCCTCCACAGCGAAGTTACATTTTTCTGTAACTGTTTAAGTTTGGGATCAGCATTTTGCCCAGAATGTAACGTGTCCCTATCTGGTGATAACACTAAGGCATGTGTGTAGAATAGGGATCAGTGTTGGGCCCTGTCCTGATGGCCAAAAAAGTATGTATGCTGATCACATTAAGCTTTAACTGTGGGTTTATTGGACACCTTTATTATTAATGACCTTGTTGATGGCCCAGAATGTAACTTGTCCATACCTGATGAGTTATGCCAGCATATTAATGCAGAGTCTGATAATAATTTGCTGCGGACCCATTTAGACAAGGCATTGAAATGTAATGTAGGTATATGTCGGGTTATGCGCCCGGCTGGGATAATACCAATACTAATTTCACATGACATGGGACTCCGATGAGAGACCGGAGAAGCAAAGGATTTGGGAATTATTAGTAGAAAGGTGAGTAACAACGCATAGTGTCGGGCAGCATCTGCAAAGGTTAAATAATCCTGGGTTGTATAAAATTCATCATAAATTCACGCCATGCAGACATAGTATGAGGGCCCAACCTTAAAGGGAATTCAGCAAATATAATTTAAAAAGTGTTTATAAAAAGTAGACTTGATTTTTTTTTTTTTTTTTTGTTTATAGTTAGTTTTTTTTTATTTTTTAAATGCACCTTGGAGGTTAACATATGTATAAATGTAGCTGATGATGATAAAAAATGTGTCCAATGAACTTTGTACCAAGGACTATACATGGAGTCATTAGTTATGAATGCATAGGAAGAGGGCGTCCTGACTGATAGGGAGGCTATTCTGTGCCATTCTCTTTATCATATGGCAAATACACAAAAAAAAAAGTACAAATAGATTGAAGTAGTCTTTACAAGTCACCTGTAGTAGAAGACATCGGTAATTGGGCCAATTGCCAATTTTTGGATCGGGAATTAATTTTTCCTTTTATGAGGCTAAAATGTAGAGGTGACTTTGTTTAGTTAACCCTTTCTAAATGACGAAATAGGAAACCCAATAACTTGTATGACTCCATGAATGTGTTTTTCTAAACAATAGCGACAAAGCTATGATTCTGCACAAGAATGGTAGAAAATAATTTGTATTATATATGTTATCCATATAAAAAAGATATGCAACAAGGTTGGTGCTGCGCCCAAGGTTTAGTGTAATCCAGTGATTTTCAACTTGCGGCACACTGATCAGGATTTTAAAATTGCCACGGCACAGCATCAGTTTTTATATCAAATATAATCTATAACGAATATCGACATATATTTAATATATGTTGATGTTTGCTGTTTCCAGGTTTTGGCCCTCACCGTATGATAAAACACATTGTCCCCCACAGAAAATAATAATGCACAAAAAAACATGGACATTCTCATAAATAAAAAAAACACATTGCCCCCCCCCAGAAAAAAATAACCGCACAGAGAATAATAAAACACATTGCCCCCCACAGAAAATAATAAAACACATTAACCCCTTTGAAAGAAAACAAGCATGGCTCCCACAGAAAAAGTAAATAAAACACATTGGCCTCCACAAATATATATATATATATAAAAAAAAAAAACATTGTCCCCCACAGAAATATAAAATAAAACACATTGGCCCCCACAAAACTCAAAAAAAAAATTGCTTCCCCCCCAAAAAAAACACACACATTGGCCCGCAAAAAGAAAAAAAAAATAGCCACTACAGAAAATACAAAAAACAAATTGTCCCTCGGAAAAAATTAAAAAAACCACATTGGTTCCCACCTTGGCACATTCCAAATAATGCCAAATTGGCCCTCACAGAATACCATGTTGGCCCCCACAGAAAAAAAACAAGGACATTGGCCCCCACAGAAAATAATAATAATAATAATAACAAAAAAAAAACTGGCACCTGCAGAAAATAAAATTTAAATAAACACTGACCCCCGCAGGGGGGAAAAAAAACCACACTGGCCCCCGAAGAAGATAAAAATAACCACATTGTCCGCCAGAGAGAATTAAAAAAAAAAAAAAAAAAACATTCCCCCCCCCCACTGAAAATGCGAAAAAAAGGTGGTCCCCACAGAAAATGAAAAAAAAAAGAATAGAAAAAACTAAAACACACATTCATTATTGCCCCCCCCCCCCCACAAAAAAACTTCCCTGACCTGTCAGTAGCAGAGAAGAGGTGTTCCCAGTCCCTCATGCACAGGCACCCAACAGTGGCTGCAGCCTCAGAGACAAGAGTGAGCAATGTTTGGATGATGACGTGGCGGTGTTGCGTCTCCATAGGTCACGACTCGGGCTGAGTCTGTGCCGTCTGGAGAAGCCTAACACTGCCCGGACCCGAAGTTGGAACTGGTGTGGTTGCCAGTCTTGATCGCTCCAGGACCACAACAGCGGCTGCGCACTTGCGGGCATTGCTCGGCTTCTACGGCGACATACTTGGGCACAGCGCTTGAAAAACGCTTGTGTAATCCAATAGCTCAATTACCAGTTGCAAAAGAGGAAAGAGAAAAAACTCCTGTTTTGGGGCACAGCTTTGAATTATAGATGAATATATATGTTATTATAACATTAACTTTTTAAGTATTATATACCCAATAAAAATACATAGAAAAAGAAATTAGTATGTAAAATAATAATTAAATATTAAAGGTGATGCACGTTTTACGGAATAATAAAATGTATACAAACAAATTAAGGAATACTAATTCCTACAAAACTGAGATACATTTGTCAAAATATAAATCCCTTAGTATTTTATCAATTGTCCTAATACAAAATTGTATCAGACATATAGTTCTAACCCTTAGTCTGCCAGTCAATTAATAAATTACCCTGTGCAATAGAAATTAGTCACCGGTATTCTAGAATGTCTGAAAATCTTAAAATAAGTTTCCCTAATTGACTGGTACAGCATAAATTGTCACATGAGCCCCATTTGATCAACGTAACTTAAATAATCATAAGCCTTAATTAGGAGAACACATTCAGTTGTTCAGCTATAATGGAAATAGTAGTGGGAAAAATCTGCAAATGAATTCCAAATGGCCAAAAATATGTAAACTTCACAAATGAGTTTCAAAATGGTCAATATAATCAAAAGAAAAAGGGGAAAATAATGCAGTTGATCATTCTTATACATATTGTAATAATTCATGTAAGTACAGTCTTAAGGTGCATATACGTGTAACAATTTTGTAACCAACGATCTTCTGTCAGATTTTCCCTTGAAAAAGTGAACGATTTTTTGAAGTGTAATGAATGATTTTTACAACGATGAACGAAAAATGTTCCTTCCCTTAATGAAAATCATTATGTTGGACAGTCTGAAACGAACGATAACTAGAAACGGGAGCGCGCTTGAACGTTCATCGTTATAACTCCGAAACGGAACGATTTTTTGAATGAGAACGACGTTAACGACAAATCGTTCAAAAAATCGTTACGTGTGTATGCACCTTTAGGATTTGTATATTAATCTTGCAAATTCAAAATGCACAGCAACAATATATGTGAATTAAATCCGCACAATGTTAGAGCTGTATGTGAATGCATAGAATCCTAGAGATTCCTATCGTATAATGCAACTCCCTGGTTATAGATGTACAGCATTCATTAATGCATCTTACAATTAGATATTATAGGTGTTAGGGGTAGAGGGGATAGAAAGAGTTCCGGGTGTGAAAGTGTCTGACTGCTTCTGCTGTCCACAGTCTGTAGGAATTGGACAGCGGATGAGATAGCAGTGAAAGACACTGTCTTAGGTAGAAGGGGAGCTGTAAATAATCATATATTGGGTTGTTTTCTTTAACAATGTTAACCCTTCTCCTGGGAGTATATTGCTTATCTGGCCTATATTCTCCATCCGTCCTGGAATATCATCTTATTTTACATACGGTGGTATTGGTGTCTACTAGCTAAACAGGTTAATCAGCTATTAAAATATATTTGTATCTTATTAATATACTGTTGTTTTCTATAGAACCGTGAGCTATTTAAGATGTTCTTTCTGTGGTCACTTACTATGCATGTACCACAAGCTCTGCTGTGTCACAGTGGGGTCTATCTATGAAATTAGGGGATGTATCGTGGAATGGGGTTTATGTATGACTGTTACATGTGGTGATTCAGTCCCCCTTGTTGGGTTGATATTGATCTCTCCTATCGAATGGTACAAATTTCTGCGCACAGACTCTGAGCCCTTCATTGCTCACATTTAGTAGTGTCCATTTTTCATGCACACTTGGCTAAAGTGTTAGACGAAAGCTCATCTGGGAACTCGATTACTTAAAGCCGGTTTGGCTTGTCTGCCCCCCTCTTGCACACAGACATACAGAGCGAAAACTTGCTGGTCACATGACTGCTTAAAACTGGGAATTGTGGACTGAAGCACCTAGGTCATGTGACTACTGTAATCTAAATTCAACCAAAATGGAAAGACTGATGCGAGAGAGATTCTCCAACCGTACATATTACAGGAAGAAACAAGAAATCACTTATTTTACTTGGGCGGGTTGCTAGCTCAAAGAGTTAGTGTAGGCATTCCCTTCCCATTGATTATATGGTTTGACCTAGAAATGGAATATTGAGTCATTGTAAAATGGCCAGGTGCTACAGGACCACTTTCACCTTGTTTTAAATGTCACCTTTTCGGTCAAATAAATATGTTCTGGCTCATTAGCTGCGGTTTGGTTCCTAGTGTGGACTAGTCTACTGTGTTTTGTTTGGATTACTCGCGAGCATGTACAAGGCTCAAGAGCTGCCTCCGCTCCACATTCTCTGTGCAATCCAGGGGTTCTCAACTCCAGTCCTCAAACATCACAAGCTGGTCATGTTTTGTGGATTTTTCTTTTTAATCATGCACAGGTGAGTTAATATATTTTGCTGGGTCAGCAGTTATCCCACCAGCTTCCACAGACAGAAACCCTTATAACATGACCGGTTGGTAAAACCTTGAGGATTGAGGTTGAGAACCACTGGTGTAATCTACACTTTTATGATGAGATTTGCGGATGTCGTAATACAGAAATCTCACCTTGCTATCTCGGATGTTGTGCTGGATGCTTAACTATGGAAGGACAGAAGTATATACTGGCCAAGCTAATCCATTGCTCAAGAAATTACATTTTTGTATTTTATTTTTTAGATTTATTTTTTTTTATGGTACCTTTTTTTTTTTTTTGTAATTTTCTTCAGAATTTTTTTTGTTAGCAGCAAAGACAGAATGATCCTCACAATAGTTTAGAATATTTTTCCCAACATGAGCAGCACTCGGGACATCTCCAATTGTTAGCGCTAAATCATTCAGCGTTGTGAATGTGCCTGGAGGGCATGAAGTGTTGTCCCCATATATGTGGGTTACTAAAAGAAAGACCAAATCATGTGAGATTAGACTGTGGGCCTGATTCAGGTTAGTACGTAAATCCGATAGTTTACATACCCGCTTGATGATGGGTGAACTGCGCATGTGTAGAACAAATCCTGCAAACACGCTCGCAGTGTCTGAAAGCCACAGCCTTGGTTTGGGGGTGGGTGGCCCACCCCCAAACCTGTGTCCAAAGAAACAGACTGCCGTGTGTTCTGCGTCCATCTGAATCAGGTCCTGTGTTCATTGGCATATGAGTGAGAAGGCAGATTAGGTATTACTGATGAGATGGATCTCAATAGGAAATCCCATCTTTAGCTTGCTGACTGTTACTTGCTGGACCTGTTGTGTTGTATTTCTCTTATGCCAGATCAAACACTATAATGTAAGCTCTGGATTCATTAGTGAGCCGGGCGGTATAACAGCATGCTTCTCTTCCTCAGATAAACTGGATGGATTAAAGACCAGGAAGCGTGACTGGCAGTCAATGACTGGTTGCCTGGAAGATTATCTGCAACTTCCAGACGATTATGACTCTCGGGAGTCGGAGCCTGGCAAGAAAAGGGTAAAAACGACTAGGACACAATTTTGTACGCTCTGTCTTGTAATGCTATATGTAGTTTGTATAAATAAAGCATTGGGATTTGTGTGTTTCTAAAGTCTAACCATGACTCGATGACCCTTTTCTTACTAGGTCAGATGGGCAGATCTGGAAGAAAAGAAAGATGCGGACAGGAAAAGGGCCATTGGATTTGTGGTTGGCCAGACCGACTGGGATAAGATTACAGATAAAAGTGGACACCTGGCTGAACGAGCGTTAAACCGCACTAAATACATTTGAGTTCTGTCAGTGTAGGTAAGCCCGTCCATTTGTAAAACTCTGTGCAGAAGATCTGAACAAGAGCTCGCTCAGCTCCTCTGTTATATTATGGACTGTATTCATAGTGTCCGTCTTGGCAATTTCTGTTCTATGCGCCTATTTTTGCTGTTATTGTGTCATTTCTGTATTGCAGGTCTTCGACAGAAGTAGACAGGGTTCCAGATGTCTGTATTTCATTCCAGAAGATTATCTTTGTTTATTTTCTTCATGTAATGGTGAATCCTGCACAAGTGCTACAAGTCCAGCAGCGGCGCCAATAGAATTTGTTGTAGTTACAATGCAGTTCCTGAATTGTGCATGTTTTCAGTTTTATATTATGTTCATTTAGTTTACTGTGATTAGAATGAAATAAAGTATCTTTGGACACAGGAATGCTCCAGATTCGTCCTTGTTTATAACAAATTAATTGTGTTGACTTATTCTCGACAAGCCGAAGACTTGACTCTGGAGTTCAATATTAGACGTCCTGAAACTTCCCTGATATGACACAGGATAGCCCACAGCAGCAGTTACACAAATCACACATGATTTCTGATTTGCACCTTCTGGACAGATCTCTAATTCCACCTAGCAGTGGACAGCAGAAATGTCCTAAGAACCAAAAAATCAGCAAGTGAAAGCGCCGAGGGGGGGGGGGAAGAACAGTTGTGGTGCAAATCTGTCTTGCATCATTCTTTTATCGAGCTTTGTGTAACTGTTTTCTTACAAATATGTAAATACTGTTGAACACAGGCATCTAGTTACTAGTTTCCCCTCCATTTATTTTTGTTCTTTTGGTTGACCTTGCAAATTACGTTTTTCCAACTTTTTCTGCACTTGCTCTGATTGTGGTTTAAATTTTATGGAGTGAACAAGTAACCAAAGCATTTTTGTCGTAAAAGGGGTTGTATCCATGGAGCAGTCCTTAATGCTGTTTACCGTAACACTGGTTTATTGGTGGATGAAGCGTGATTTTCGTGGGTCTTTCCAAGTGTCAGAGGTCACAGTCAACACTTGGGTCACGTGACATGTAATATTATAGGATCCTGTCTTCCACTTGAAGATATTTTGCTGTGTGTGATTGATCATGTGAAGCATAACCCACAACACAAAGGAAAAGTTGGCCGCCATGAAAGCACTTGTGTACAAATGCCATTTCAATAAACAATGAAACCACATTTTCTGCTTTTATTTATTTCAATTGACAGCCTAAGAATAACTGCTTACCTTAAATACCAAATTGACCTTATGAAGAGGCATTGCGTATGTTATCTCGCCTTATGTTTTCATATCTATGTACCCGCCAGCATTTGTCTGTTTGACATCCTGTTGGAATTAGCTAGTGGTGATAGGTGGTTTGGGACTTTATTTCATTAGTAACCAATATTGCTGTTAAGATATGAATTCCCTATGTGAGCACTATATAACATTCACTTTAAAAAAAATCATTCATAGCCATAAAATCACCTACCCACATATTTATTTTGCCCAACAATGCTGCTTTTTAGTTGCACAGCAAGCTAAGGGTGCATTTATGCTACTGGTGCACCAGAAGACTTGGAATGTCTTGACGCCACTGGAGCACCAGAGGACCTGGACCGTCGATGTTGGCGCACCTGGGCCGTCGATGCTGTTGGAGCACCGGAAGACCTGGGCCGTCGATGCTGTTGGAGCACTGGAAGACCTGGGCCGTCGATGCTGTTGGAGCACAAGAAGACCTGGGCTGTTGGAGCACAAGAAGACCTGGGCTGTTGATGCTGTTGGAGCACCGGAAGACCTGGCCTGTCGATGCTGTTGGAGCACCAGAAGACCTGGGCCGTCGATGCTGTTGGAGCACCGGTAGGCCTGGGCTGTTGATGCTGTTGGAGCACCAGTAGACCTTTTGCCTTTGATGCTGTTGGAGCACCAGTAGACCTGGGCCGTCGATGCTTTTGGAGCACAAAGGGACCTGGACAGTCGATGCTTTTGGAGCACAAGGGGACCTGGACAGTCGATGCTGTTGGAGCACTAGGGGACCTGGACAGTTGATGCTGTTGGAGCACTAGGGGACCTGGACAGTCGATGCTGTTGGAGCACTAGGGGACCTGGACAGTCGATGCTGTTGGAGCACTAGGGGACCTGGACAGTCGATGCTGTTGGAGCACTAGGGGACCTGGACAGTCGATGCTGTTGGAGCACTAGGGGACCTGGACAGTCGATGCTGTTGGAGCACTAGGGGACCTGGACAGTCGATGCTGTTGCAGCACCAGAGAACCTGGGTAGTCGCTGCTATTGGAACACCAGTGAACCTGGGTAGTCGATGCTCTTGGAGCACAAGGGGACCTGGGCTGATGCTTTTGGAGCACCAGGGGACCTGGGTTGTCGGATCACCAGAGGATCTAAACCTTTGGGGCACTAGAGGACCTGGGCCGTCGATCCTGTTGGAATGCCAGTGGACCTGAACTGTTGATGAGAGGTCTTGGGATTTAATGTCATTGCTGTGGCGCCAGACTATTCCAGTATGTATTGATGCTGGTGTTTACCAATTTAATGTGATTGTGTCTTAACCTATAGTTGTAACAGTCTTTGTTAAAATAAAATATATAAAGTTGAATGTAATAGTCTAGTTACCCGTGTGCCACACAGAACCCTCCATTTAATCTATATTTTTGGCCCTTCTGTAATTTATTATTCTATTGGTCAATCATGTAAATCGCATAATATCTTTTTCTATTCTATGCAGTGGTGCTGACTGATTAGTTTCATCATAAATGAAGTCATACCCATAGGTCAGCTTATTCTTGCTGTTCACTGTAACATTTGCTTATTGCCAGATTGGTGGATGAACAGTGATTTTGTGGAACTCTGCAAGTGTGCGCTTTGTGGTTTCCGCCAACCTTTGGTAGACATGACATGTAATACTGTAGGAACCTGGCTCCCACCAGAGGATCATGTGACTTTTAAGCAACAGTACCCAAATGAAGTCAGCCACCATGAAAGCATTTTGAACAAATATGATTAAAAAAAAAAGACCATGCCAACACGTTTTCTGTTTTTATTTATCTGCATCGACTTCCTAAGAATAACTGCTTCTCTTAAATACCAAATTATCTTAATGAAGAGACATCGTGTGTTACGAATAGAATAGCCTTATGATTTTATATCGCCAAACCTGCCAGCCTTTGTGTATGATTGACGTCCTGTGGCTGCTTATGGGGGAGGAATGTTGGTATCGGCTGGTGATTATTATTATTATTACATTTTATTTATAGGGCGCCACAAGTGACCCGCAGTGCCATACAAACAGTGAAGGGGACACAGAACATTACAATACATTAACCAAAATATAAGCACAAGTAACAATTAGTAACACAATTCTCCATACACAGTACAGCTGTGAAGATGAAGGCTGTCATAGAAGTGCTAGAGAAGAAGGCTGTGAGACAGTGGGGAGGAGGACCCTGGTGATTGTTTGGAATTACATTTGGTTCGGGACCCATCTTGTTATGATCTGAATTCCCAAACCAACACTATGTAATTCATTTTAAGAGATCAAATAGCCAATAAAATCACTCACATCCCAAATTTACTTTGCCCAGCAATTCTGCTTTAGTTGCACAACTACCTAAGGGTGTAATAATTCTGTCGGTGCAGCGGAATGTTTGGAAGTTTTGACGCTACTGGAGAACCAGGGGACCCGTGCTGCTGTTAGAGCACCAGAGGACCCGGGACGCTGTTTGAGAACCAGGGACTCTGGCTGCTGTTGGAGAACCGGGTGACCCGTGCTGCTGTTGGAGCACCAGAGGACCCGTGCTGCTGTTGGAGAACCAGGGACTCTGGCTGCTGTTGGAGAACCAGGGGACCCGTGCTGCTGTTTGAGAACCAGGGGACCCGTGCTGCTGTTGGAGCACCAGAGGACCCGGGACGCTATTGAAGCGCCAGACTATGCCACTATGTCTTGATGCAGCTGGGATACCAGTGAATGTGAGGGTGTCTTGACCTAGCTTCCGCAAGGATATTTTGCTGTGCATCGCTCATAAGCAACATTACCCACAACACGATTGAAGTCGGCCACCATCAAAGCGCTTTGTACAAATACAATTCAATAAACAAGATAATGCAACCACATTTTCTGTTTTTTATTTCTCTCGGTCGACAGCCTAGGAACAACCACAATACACATTGTTCCTTTTGTATATTGGTCATTGTGACTATCGAGCTGGGGGAGTACTTGGTCTGTATGTATGTATGTGTTGAAACTATGAGGCAAGATTATATTTTGGCTTTCCTGCTAGCATTTCTCTGTCCTGTGGCTGCAAGAGCCATGCTGGGATTAGCTAGTGGGGAAGAGTTGTTTCGGGATACCAGTTAATTAAGCAGTATTGATATTAAGAAATGCTCACTTTTATGATAACCAGTAAAATCACCTTAACACGTTTCCTTTGCATAGCAGTGCTGTTTTTAGTTGTGCAACTACCTAAGGGTGTCAACTCCAGTGCATTTGGCAGTCTTGATGCTGCTGAAACACTAGCAGACATATGGTGTATTGATGTTTCTGGAGCAGCAAAAGACCTACAGTGAAGCATCAGAGGACATATGGTGACTTGATGCTGCTGAAGTACCAGTAGACCTAAAGTGGCGTGACACAGCTGAAGTACCAGGCGATGAGAAGGCGGTGTGATCTCGTCAGAGCACCAGTGTGATGCAATGGAGTTGTTAGGTCATTGGAGCACTGAGAGGATGCTTGTGCATCTCAGAAGTTCTTGGAGCACCAAAGAATGAGTGGTTGGAAATCGAGCAGACTTGGAAGCTCTTGACACGTTTTGAGGCGTTAAACCTTGATACTTTTGACAAACTTTATAGGCTGAAATGATTTACCTGGTACAGGACATTCACTTGTGGGAAAAAAAAAAAATACATACAAGACAACTAGGCAGACTTTCATCTGCCACCCAGCAGTGGTGGACATCTATTTAGAGGAAATTGTAGAAATGAAAAGGATCCTGTTTTGGTAACAGCAGAAGTCATGAGGTTAGAGATGCGGGAAGAAGATTCACTTAGAAGGACCAGGAGAAAATTGACAGTTTTCATTACTTTTCAGTCAAGTACTTGGAATGGTTGGATGGCAGGATGCGGTGGCATGGTGACTGCATGAATTTATGTTTGTGGTGATCATACATGTGCCAGATCTGGACATTTTAGTCTAAACCGTGGTGATCCATGTGCTTCAGAGTTGACCCCAGAGAGCTCTCATTGAGGTGGATCCATATAATGTCCCAATGAGTAGTAGTCGCTCTCATGAACCACCTGTCACTGTATATATTACCAAGTCTTTATTTGCATTTTATCACATGGTGTTTAGGAATCCAAATGGGCATGTGTACATACAATCTTACACCAATGCATCGCTGCATGTTGTACTTCACGGTAAATAAATGGACGTGCATTGTTTATAAAGAGTTGTCTAATACTTTTGGGCATGTATGGTCACCCCTGTCAGTTCCACATTTTGTAACTTTTTGAGCTAGGTGTATTGTCTTCTAAGGACCAGTGTGTTTGTTTGTGTTTTTCCCCCATACATTACACGTCACCTGTTTTCTGTCATAGAATGTTAATCTAAACACACAATAAGCTGCTGTCTGATGTGAAAGACAACACTTCCTGTCGCTCTCCTTGTGGATTCAGTGTGCGACACCAGCGCAGAGTCTCATCTAAGGCGTTCCTGAAACCATGTAGGTAGGTGACTGGATGGATTTTGGATGGTGGTAGCTTTGTTTTACATCCCCCCCACCTCTCGTAGCATTTCCTGTACATCACAGTGTGGGGGTTGTTTTAATCTGTAAGGTGGAAACTAGCGGCTGACAGTCTGGTCCATGGGTATATGAGGAAAGTCCTGAGGACAAACCGCACCACTGGTGTCTGATCTACACGCTGGCTCCACATGTATGTCTGAGAATGACCTGTGAACCTTTATGAGACTAACTCATCTTAGAAATGCCATGGTACATGAAGATATTGCAGAACGGGGGGGGACCTATTCTTGTTTTATATCATGTTAAATAAAATATTTCACATTGATTTGTGTCTCTGGCTTTGTGTTATTTTAGGTTCCAGCTGCTGTGTAAGACGTGTAGTGTCCTGACATACTGGGCCTATACATAGCATGAACGCACTGAAATCCACTTGTACGGGTTCCGTATCATACATGGGGCCTGATTCGGAACCACATTCAAATGCTATCACGGCTGCTATCTCTTACAGATCACAATAGCAAAAATATGCTGATATCTTCAAAGCCTCCAAGGGCATATGGACGCCCAATCCTGCCTACTCATATGCCCAATGGGTAACAATCGCTCCACTTCCGTGAAACTTCGACTTCCGGATCTGAATTAGGCCCATATTGCCATAGGGGTTGGGGACAAAGGGACTACTTCTACACTGGCAGGTAATATTGAACACCAAATCGTTATTTACAATATATAATACATTTATTTGTGGGTGCTGCCGAAGACAAATATTTTTGAACATAGGAGAAAAGTAATGGTCTTTTTGCCTGGCACACAAGAGGAGAAATACGAAATGACTTTCTTCTTCGGGGTCCATAGGGCTCCACAGGGAGACCTTGGGGTGTATATGGTTGAGGCACCAAGCTTTCAGCTTCCAGGATGCATCGGTCCATCCCCCTGAGCCAGAGGCACCTCAGTTTCGTCGGTACACTGCTGAAGTCGGGTCACCATTTTGCAGTGGGCTGCTTAGGCAGCCCAGATGGCTTTATTTTTATGTTTTGTTTTTATTTGTAGTTTTTCTGCTGAGCGGGTAGCAGCAGATTGTCCACAGGACATCCCGGGGACCTTGCTAGACTAACCCAAACTGTATTCCGGACACAAGGGGACAGGTAGCGGTGACCCACGCATTGGCAATCTTACTTCCAGTCTCTGGACGGACCGGAGGTGCTGAGTGAACACAGGCTTTGTCCACAGTGATCCACTAAACCACCAGGATACATATGAAGCGAAAATCCAGCGTCCTGGTTAACAATCAGCATGGAGAGGTCAGATTTCCCAATTAAAGCGGCCCCTCAGCTCAGGGCGCCATTCCCTGAGCTGCTCTCCTGACCACGCCCCTTAAGAGGTCTTTGGCGGCCATTTTCTCAGGCTCAGCCACAGCGCTCTCAGGAAAATGCTGAGTCTGGTCCTCCTACATTCCTCACCCTGGAGTCTGGTTATGTAGCGCTATAGCCTTACCAGATGTTGAGTCTCTGACCACAGAATCTGTGTAGTTGATTGTAGTGCAATTCTGCAGTTCTTTTGTATTTCTGCATTATATGTGACTTATGCTAGCGCTGCCTGTCTGTATATTTCTCTATACTGTCATTATATACCTTTCCTTTTTTTTTTTCCTTACTTTGCCCTGACATACAGGTGTGTGCAGGGTTTTCCTGTGCCTTAAATCTCTTGTATTTGTGAGGGTTGTCACTGCTATATTTGTGCTGTGCGCTCCTGCAGCTAGCCCAAGTATAAGACAGGATCAGTATATTGTATTCCTACTTGTATTCTACATATCTAGTGGTTGCATTATACCCAGTGCCATATTGAGTGCTATACTACTCTGCAGCTATGTCTAGCAAGGGCAAGAGTAGCAAGCAAGCATCTGCACCCATACTACTATCATGCAAATTATGTGCTGCAGGATTAAGTGAGGAGGATTCGATACAAGATGGGTTATATGCTAAGTGTTATACCCCACCAGGCCCATCAAACCCCCAGCTCCTGCACAAGAGCCTCCTTGGGCTTCCGTTTCTGAGGTGCTAGCTACTATTGCGGACCGCCTAGCGGTCCCGGCTGTAATCCCCCCTATGAGGTTGTCACACCAGGCTGTAATTCCCCCTCTGGGGTTGCCACAACAGGTTCAGATTGTACAGGTACCTCCTGTTCCTCCCCCCCCCCCCCCCCCTCCATGGATAGATGTATTTTCTAGCTCAGTACAGAGCTTGGTGGCTATCTCTACAGCCTTTCAAACTATGTTGCAAGGTGAGAAGCCCTACCCAGTAAAACGTCTGTGTACTGTTCTCCTCACAGTCCATGCAGCTCTCCGATTCTGAGGAGGCAGAGGATGCTGATCTAACAGACTCCCCTCCAAGGGAGGAAGAGTCAGTCAAAAATTAATATTCCTGCTTTGGTGCGAGCTGTTAGATCCATTTTACTAATAGAAGATAAACCAGCCCCTAGATCAAAGAACCCTCTGTTTAAACGACAAAAAGTGGCTTCAGCAGAATTCCCTCTGTCGGATCAACTGGCAGACAACCTAGTAAGAGATTTCAGCCCCAAAAACATCTGACCTCCTGTTATCAATTTCCCACGGTTCATTGTTCAAAATGGGAGACCCCCTGCGGTGGATTCCCATGTTACGCGATTAAGAGCGCTACATTGTCTATCCCTACAGTATCCTCTCTGAAGGACCCTATGGATAGAATAGTTGAAGCTTGCCTTAAATCGATGTACAGTACTCTTTCTGTTGCTCATCCGACCATGGCTATTGCATGGGTGGCTAAAGTTGATGCACTTTAAGACTCCTTTTCTTTTTCCCTCAAATGCATCTAGGGATCAGATATCTTTCATAGCTTACATACACGATGCCGCTTCCTACTGTATTGGAGAAGAGAAATTGGATGCCAGTCTCCTAACTTCTAGAGTCTCAGCCATGGTGGAGTCTCCCCGCTCGTACCCTGTGGCTACGCTCATGGAAGGCCGATGCAGATTCTAAGAAGGACTTGGAAGTATTGCCCTACAATGGGGAAATCTTATTTGGCCCAGACCTTGACAAGATTGTAACCACATTGGCTGCATCAAGAACTGCATTTCTGCCTTTAGCGTCTACTACTACAAAGCCTCTACATCTTTTAGGTCCTTTTGTCCTCAGGAAAGCCTAAAGGTCAGTCCTTTGCTAGGCAGTCTGCTTCCACTAGGGCCTCCAAACCCAGGACCAAGCAGGCCTGGACCACCAGACGCCCTTGCTTCAATATCCAAGGACAAGCCCTCAGCATGATGTGACGGGCCTCCCCCTGCCAGTCAACATATTGGAACTTCGAGCTGTCTACAGGGCCCTCATACTGGCTCAGGACATACTTCATGGAAAACCTGTACAGGTACAGTCCGACAATGCCACAACAGTGGCTTACATCAACCATCAAGGAGGCACTCGAAGTCGGGCTGCAATGACAGAAGAGTCACGCATTCTGACATGTGCCGAGGGTCACCTCCCGGCCATCTCTGTGGTGTTCATTTCGGGAGTTCTCAATTGGAAAGCAGACTTCCTCAGCCGTCACGACGTGCATACCGAGTAATGGTCTCTTCACCCAGAGGTTTTTCAACTCCTAGTGACCCTCAAGTGTTTAGGATTTCCAGAGTCCTGGCCTTCCTTCAAGCTGGATTGGACCTTGGACTCCGCCTTGCCTCTGCTCTATCCATTTGGTTCCAGCGTAGACTTGCTCCACTACTGGGTGTCCTCTGTATACAACCTCCCTTTGTCCCTCCAGTGGCTCCATGGGATTTGTCAGTAGTTCTCCGTGCCCACCAATGTCCTCCGTTTGAAAACCTGGGATCTGTGGAACTCAAGTGGCTCACAGTGAAGACTTTTTCTTCTGACTATGGTGTCTGCTAGAAGGGTGTCGGATTTAGGAGCGCTCTCCTGTCGCTCCCCATTTCTGATATTCCATCAGGACAGGGCTGTGCTTCGGACTCGTCCTGGTTTCCTTCCACAAGTTGTTACTAGTTTCCACATTAATGAGGAAATTGTAGTCCCAGCCTTTCAATCACCAGACCTATCGGCAGGTGAGGCCTCCTTGGATGTGGTCCATGCCCTCAGGATCAACGTGGACTGTACCAGTTCTCTACGGAAATCAGACTCCTTATTTGTGCTCTATGGATTTCACATGAAGGGGTGGCCAGCCAACAAACAGACATTGGCTAGATGACTTCACATGACTATCTCGCAGGCTTACACGCAGGCAGGCCTTCCTGTTCTGGCTACTGTTACTGCTCAATCTACTCGCTTTGTGGGTCTCTTGTGGGCATCTCACCGTGGTGCCTCAGTTGAACAGCTTTGTAAGGCGGCCATGTGGTCCTCTGCTCACACTCTTCTGAGGTTCTATGCCTTCGATATATTTGCCTCTCAGGATGCTTCATTTGTACGCCGGATTCTCCTCTCAGAGCAGGAGCGTCCCCACCCTTGAATAACTGCTTTGGGACATCCCCAAGGTCTCACTGTGGAACCTATGGACCCTGAAGAAAATGTGTTGTGATAAAACTTGCCTTTGTTAACTTTCTTCGAAGTCCACAGGGCACCCACCCTGACGCACCTGGCTTCACATGTTTCTGGTCACCTGTTTCCTGTCTCCTACGTGAGAGTGTGACTCTTGTGTGTACCAGTCTTCCTTCTCTCTTCTCTTCCTCCGGCCTTTGGCTTGTCACGAACCGAGGTGCCTCAAGGGCGGGGTATAGGGGGTGGGCCTATGCATCCTTGGAGCTGAAAGCTTTAACTGCGTGGTGCCCGGTCCTCAACCACCACCTACACCCCAAGGTCTCCCTATGGACTTTGAAGAAAGAGTTAACAAAGGTAAGAAACCAGAAACCATAACTAATTTTTTTATAAATTTAAAACTGCCTGAAGTATTAAAAACGATAGATCATATATATATATAATTGTCATAAATAAGGAAATAAAGTTTGAAAATGTGATTAAAATATTATGGTCTTGCTGTCTTTTTTTCATATGTTATAATTTTATTTTGAATTAAACATTTTAATGTATTATGGGATAAAAGTATTCCCTATTACTGATGTGTGCACAAGCACGGGCTAATAGGGGGTATCAACTTTTCAGCAGTATATGTTAATCACACGCCACAAGTGTCTCTAAGGTTAAAAATTGCTCAGAAAACGTATTTTGATATAAGTGAGTAAAGTAATGGGGTTAAGGTTAGTAGTCGATATAACAAATATTAATATATCTTAGTCTCCCAAGTATTTTATCTTCGATCTTATTAATGTGGATCAAAGAATTAACACACAGTTTACTCATATTTCATCTGGTGTATTCATACTTCACACTTCCATAGGGGAGACAGGCTTAAACCATGGGTGGAGCAGGAGGAGTCCAGTGAACCAACTAGTTAAGCTTCTCCCAGCAGCCACGGTTCCGTTCTTAGCCTCAGGCAGGCCAGTTCAGTTTGGTGCCCTGCAGTATAGCAAGGTACATGTTAGAGGCTGTTCTTTTCATTTTCACTAATTTAATCTAATTTATTTTATTTTTTTACTATGAGTGGACAGCGCTTGAAGACCTATAGGACGCCCGCACTGGCGAGCTGGTCAGTGACATCAGCCGGTCCCCAAGCACACTGGTCCCGCAGCCAGACGTTGGGGAAGGGAGCACGGATGGCGCTCTATGGTAAGAGTGTCTCCCTGCTTACAGGGATCCGCGCTGCAGCAGCTGTTAACGCTAGTGTGGGAGACCACCAGCGGTGCTGACCGTGGTCGCCCAGGCAGCCTGGCGCCTCCGCTAGACAACCAGGGCACAGGCAATGGGGCGCTTCGTTAGAAGTAGCCATTGCTCGGGGGGATCTAGTTCAGCAACAGAGATTCTACTTCTCTCACCTCCCAACTGAGACACAGGAGCCATTTTACCCTGTGCTTCAGTCAGTCTCAGTAAAGGGCTCCTGTATACCTATTCCTTTGCAGTCAGGTCGTACATGAAGCTCCTGATTGTTGAGCATTAATTGCCCATTGTTACAGCATTGAATGTTTCTGTGTGCATGTATTTGTGTTCAGAAGTACATTTTATTTCTAAATTGTCTTCTGACAGTTTAGTAAATCCCTAGCCTGTAAATCCCTGCTATTGTGGGGTGAGGACACATTCATTGCACTCCCCCCTGTTATTGCACATGGTAGTTTACCTGTGTGGGGACTGCCTTGTATTGCTTACCATGTTTTCCAAGAGCAAAGCACCCAGGGATGGGAGTGCTTCACTGTTGTGTAACTGCAGGGTTTGTACCTCTGTACATTTTCCTCAGGCTCCATACCACGAGGGTCTCTGTGTCTGGCGATTCGCAGCAAGAGTGTCCGTCAGCCACGACTTCCACCTGGAACTGGCCTGGACTACCTCATAGGTAAGGTTGCAGTTGAACATCCTCTGTAGTGTCAGAATATCCATCACAATGACTGTCAACCCCAGGGTCTGCTGCCCCTACTGGTATCACTAGCTGGGTATGTTAAAGAAATCTGCCTTAGAAGCCATGGATGCAACCTTTCTTGCTTAAGCAGAGGCTGGACAGGAACCGCACTTAAGGCAACAAGCTAGATAATGCTGCATCCCTGTCCGGTAATCTGAAGTTCCTCAGCTCACTGGGACACTGTCCGATATGTCAGGCAAGACCTTTGTCTATTCCATACTGCAGCTAGATGTAGCCGCTCAGTTTATCAGGATAAAAGCGGTTTGTCGCTTCAAAGTTGCAGAGGCCTATGGCATACCTCCTTGAATATGCCTGATATCGTCTGATCTCGAAAGCTAACCAGTACTTTGATGCATGGGAATACCAGGTGCGGTAGGCTACAGACCCCTAAGACTAGCGGTTCGGTTTTCAAGCTTCAGTAGATGGTTTCTGCGGAATTCCCATCTATCGCGCAGCATGTGGACCTACGGAGGGCTCGCCCTAATAGTCACCTCCCCTTCTAAGCACATTGCTTCCTTCAATTCTCTAGCTCCCGTGGACCGGGCATAATGAGCCACCGCCTCTGTGGATGCTCACCTGGCCCGCCTAGTCAAGAATGATACCCTTCCTAGTCCAAATTTAGGATCCGACGGACAGGACAATGGAATTTTCCTCAAAAAGGACTTATTCTGCAGACGCTAATGCGCATTCATCCCTGACTTCTGCTTGTGTAGTTAAAGCCATTGGCTGTTGGACGGATGCTCTTTAGGAGTGCCTCAGCTCAGTTTCCCATTGGAAAGAGCTGCGTCAGGTGGAACATCAGAGAGTGCCCTCTTTTATATAGGAGGGGCAACAATAGCTACAGGTGTCCTGACTTCAGGGTTTCAATATCCTTGGTGACGGTTAGATGAGCTCTCTGGCTTCATTTATGGCAAGCTGACAGACTTTAGTACAGGGGATCTGCCGCTTTCAGGTCATTCACTGAGATCCTGTTTTGGACAGGATTGTAGCCACAATGATGGCATCCAGGACAACCTTCCTCCCTTCTGTTACATAGGTCCCTAACTTAATTTTCGCTCCTTTCCTCGGAGGTAAAGACCAAGGGCCAACCTCTGTCAATGCTTACTCTTCCAGGCCCTGAGCTAAACAGCCCAGGTCTACCTGTTATCCTTCCTCCAGGCCTACTGACAGGCTTGCGCTTGACTAAGCAGACCTACACATGGGGGGGGGACCCAGCGCAAGAGGCCGGCTTTTGCTGTTTCCATCACCTGGATGGCTACCGCGCAGGATGCCTGAGCGGTAGCCCATTGACTTTTAACGAAAGTCATGGTAAATCATTTACGCGCAGGGGCATCAGGTTTCTACCTTCTCTAAACAACCTGATCCTTTCCCGGTCTCCGGATGTTCTCAAGGATCACACCGGTCTCTCCAGTCCCTCGGAAAGCTCATTTTTGGATTGTATTCCACCTGGACTTCATCGCAGGAGATGTACCATCTGGGGGGGGGCCTTGCTGGATTACAAGGTACAGAGGGTGGTCTTACCAGAAAAGCTTGGAACCTATAGGCCAGGAGTCATCGCTGAGTGTCAATACACTCTTACATTCAAATCCTGGGCTCATTTTGTCTCCACATTCTTCATGGCGGAGCGTGCTCAGTTTCACTCCCGGCCTCTTCAGATGGAGGGTGGTTTCTGTGGAACAGATCCCACCAATAACTCTCACCTTCCTGGGAGTTTTGTCTCTTCCTCTTGTTTTCCATACGTTCCACTTAGACAGTGGTCGCCTTCTTCAGTATTCCACACGGGGTACAACCTTCCAGGGTCCGTGAACAACTTTCGTGAACCGGGTGCCGTTCAACTTTGTGGATCTCTGAACAATCTTCAGAGCTCTCTGCCTGGCTCCGCTGCTACTACAGCAATGGTCCAGATTTCATCCGATAACGTGACTGGCATACTCCAGGAGAGTCACATTCTCATTATGGCAGTGTTTCAGCATCCTCGGCCACCTGAGCATCTCCCCAGGCAAATGGGGTCTTTGTCCAGATGCCTTTTGGGTCCTAGTTCTTTGCTGATAGTAGCCAGACATCGCCTTGGTTGTCATCTCTGCACAAACAGACTACCGAGGTTACTGCTCCTGTACCAGGGTTCCGGGAGCCCTTTGAGTGAACTTCTTGCCAGTCCGGCAGTTCATTCTCTCATGTCTTCCCTCCGATTTTGTGGATCCTGCGGGTCCTCCATAGGCTGCGGTGGGAGGGAGGCATGCTAATCCTGGTTGCCTCCTATGGGTCTTGGTGAGTTGGTCCGCAGATCTTCTATCAACGCTCTGCTGTATCTTCCTTGTGACCGGATCTTCTGTCTCCGGGCCCGTGCTTCTATCTGTATCTGGCCCATCTCGTTCTTGACTCTGTCTTGAGCACTTCAGAATTCTCCAAGTCAGTCATTCGTACTATGCTGTTTGCCCATAAGTTCTCCTCTGCAAGACTTTGTCACTGCTTGGGCGGATTTATTTTGCTTGGTGTTCTGACTGGAATTTTATTCCTCTACCTTCTGCAGGTGGGGCTGAATTGTCCCTCCACCTCTCTGATGCCTGACGTACGAACTCTCCAGGTGTTCTCATCGGACGGTGTTGTCCAACGGGTCCTTGGACTTTGTCTTTGGTGCTTCGAACTCTTCGTGCCCTTGGACTCTGCTTACATTTGTTTGCTTACACGGATGACTGCTTTCATGCTCTGAGTGTTTCTCTTTAGTGCCTTGCCTGTCCCACCCCCCCATTGGGGCTTTTTCACTGGGATCGGGCTGTTCTTTGAATTTGCTTAGGCTACTTTCCTACGGTAGTCCTTCATTTTCTATCGCTTCTCGGCCTTTGGCTAACATCCAGTGTAGTCTCTGTTCTTATCAGTTTAATATCTGATTCGCCCCCTATCTGGGGGTTTTATATTGAATGGATTTTTAGAACCGGGAGATGGAAGAAGAGCTTTCTCTGTCCACTCCATGCATTAACCGGGTATTGCAGTACTTTCTGGACCGGTCCTCGGGATCTTTGTGGTTAGGACTCCACATGGGACTTAGCCAGTTGGCTCCGTTTGATTCACATTTCGGCGATGGCGGTCCTTTTTGTTCGGTCTTTACAGTCGTATTTTATTCACCAGATTGAGTTTCTTGGTTGGCTCGCCAGAGGTGCCCTTGGCTGAGCAGGTTTGTGGAGAGGCCCTATGGTCCTCTGCCCATACTTTATTCTGGTTCGGTTCATTTGACACCTTCGCTGCCACAGAAGCGACTTTTGGCCGAAGGGGTTCTCAGCGCAGCTGCGGCGCGTCCCCTCCCTTAATGGGACAGCTTTAGGATGTCCCATGGTCTAAGCCTGTGTCCCATATGGAAGTGTGAAGAGGAAAGGGAGACATGTCTTGCCTGTTTTTTTACTCTTGTTTCCAGTATTCCTTTCGCGTTTTGCACCCTATACACATGGTATAAGCCTGTGTCCCCTATGGAGTTCGAAGCTTGGGCTTGCTAACTAAACTGGCCCGCCTGGGGACGGGGTATAGGGGGGGGGGAGCAGCCAGGGCTGCTGGGAGAAGTTTAACTAGTTTATGCCCGGACTCTTCCTGCTGCACCCTATACCCATGGTATAAGCCTGTGTCCCCTATGGAGTTCGAAGAAAAGGACTTAACCAGGTTAGAGAAGTCGTCTTTTTAGCCATATTATAAATATATTTGGTGTGCATATTAGGGTACAGTGTATCACTGTGTTCTGCAATTCATTTTTGTATACATCACACTGTACCAGAGCACGCATTAGATATATAATCTGTTTATTAGCGTCCAGTGCAGTCTCTTATCTCTGCAAGATTATAATTCTAAGAATTATTTGTGGCTTATGGTAAATAAACCAGTATTCCTCTGAGTAAGTTTAATAATATATATAAATTTAGATTATATAGCCCATATTTAGCACTGCAAGGTTAACAGTATGGATGTTTATTGTAGGAAAATTGAAGATATAAAATGGATCATACTCAGTATATCCCACTTAGATGTTTGGAAGCAATTCATATGTATTACAATGTTACATATGAATCGCTTCTAAACAATAATAATGACGCTATAATGAGCGTCCTGTTACACTTACTCCCAATCCCCCTAAGAATGTACACTCTTCACCATTGTTTATTAGACCCTCCCCTTTATTTCTATACTCCCCTTTTTTCCTCTCTGCGTCTGAATGCGGCCCTCCCTCCAGCCCTGGTCACTTGCTTTCATGCTCGGCTCAGAGATTTTGTTCATTGTGCCCCATCTGGAATGCAAGTGCTCATCTTGTCAATCTCCACCTGTCTTCCCAGCTTTAGACAACTTTTTCTTAATGTTTACCGGCTTTCCTCATAACTCATTTCCTCTACTCCACCTTGTATCCTTCCCAGTTCACCCACCAACTGTTCAGCTCTTCCCCTTAGTGTATAATCCCTCATAGGAAGGTCCCCTTCCCTCTTGTCCTCCCCCTAGCCCTAGATATGTCACTGGTGCTCCACACTAGCTGTGTCTTAATCCTCTTCAATTATGCTATTTGCTTGCTCTTATGGGTACAGTGTCACTGAGTGCTCAGTTATCCCCCCCCTGTAGTTCCCCAATGCTTGCTCTTATGATGGGTACAGTGTCACTGAGTGCTCAGTTATCCCCCCCTGTAGTTCCCCAATGCTTGCTCTTATGGGTACAGTGTCACTGAGTGCTCAGTTATCCCCCCCTGTAGCTCCCCAATGCTTGCTCTTATGATGGGTACAGTGTCACTGAGTGCTCAGTTATCCCCCCCTGTAGCTCCCCAATGCTTGCTCTTATGGGTACAGTGTCACTGAGTGCTCAGTTATCCCCCCCTGTAGCTCCCCAATGCCTGCTCTTATGATGGGTACAGTGTCATTGAGTGCTCAGTTATCCCCCCCTGTAGTTCCCCAATGCCTGCTCTTATGATGGGTACAGTGTCACTGAGTGCTCAGTTATCCCCCCCTGTAGCTCCCCAATGCTTGCTCTTATGATGGGTACAGTGTAATTGAGTGCTCAGTTATCCCCCCCTGTAGTTCCCCAATGCTTGCTCTTATGGGTACAGTGTCACTGAGTGTTCAGTTATCCCCCCCCCCCCCTGCAGCTCCCCAATGCCTGCTCTTATGATGGGTACAGTGTCACTGAGTGCTCAGTTATCCCCCCCTGCAGCTCCCCAATGCCTGCTCTTATGATGGGTACAGTGTCACTGAGTGCTCAGTTATCCCCCCCCTGTAGTTCCCCAATGCTTGCTCTTATGATGGGTACAGTGTCACTGAGTGCTCAGTTATCCCCCCCTGTAGCTCCCCAATGCCTGCTCTTATGATGGGTACAGTGTCATTGAGTGCTCAGTTATCCCCCCCTGTAGTTCCCCAATGCCTGCTCTTATGATGGGTACAGTGTCATTGAGTGCTCAGTTATCCCCCCCTGTAGTTCCCCAATGCTTGCTCTTATGATGGGTACAGTGTCATTGAGTGCTCAGTTATCCCCCCCTGTAGTTCCCCAATGCTTGCTCTTATGATGGGTACAGTGTCACTGAGTGCTCAGTTATCCCCCCCTGTAGTTCCCCAATGCTTGCTCTTATGATGGGTACAGTGTCACTGAGTGCTCAGTTATCCCCCCCCTGTAGTTCCCCAATGCCTGCTCTTATGATGGGTACAGTGTCACTGAGTGCTCAGTTATCCCCCCCTGTAGCTCCCCAATGCCTGCTCTTATGATGGGTACAGTGTCATTGAGTGCTCAGTTATCCCCCCCCCCTGTAGTTCCCCAATGCTTGCTCTTATGATGGGTACAGTGTCACTGAGTGCTCAGTTATCCCCCCCTGTAGTTCCCCAATGCTTGCTCTTATGATGGGTACAGTGTCACTGAGTGCTCAGTTATCCCCCCCCTGTAGTTCCCCAATGCCTGCTCTTATGATGGGTACAGTGTCACTGAGTGCTCAGTTATCCCCCCCTGTAGCTCCCCAATGCCTGCTCTTATGATGGGTACAGTCTCATTGAGTGCTCAGTTATCCCCCCCTGTAGTTCCCCAATGCTTGCTCTTATGATGGGTACAGTGTCACTGAGTGCTCAGTTATCCCCCCCCTGTAGTTCCCCAATGCCTGCTCTTATGATGGGTACAGTGTCACTGAGTGCTCAGTTATCCCCCCCTGTAGCTCCCCAATGCTTGCTCTTATGATGGGTACAGTGTAATTGAGTGCTCAGTTATCCCCCCCTGTAGTTCCCCAATGCTTGCTCTTATGATGGGTACAGTGTCACTGAGTGCTCAGTTATCCCCCCCTGTAGTTCCCCAATGCTTGCTCTTATGATGGGTACAGTGTCACTGAGTGCTCAGTTATCCCCCCCTGTAGTTCCCCAATGCTTGCTCTTATGATGGGTACAGTGTAATTGAGTGCTCAGTTATCCCCCCCTATAGTTCCCCAATGCTTGCTCTTATGATGGGTACAGTGTCACTGAGTGCTCAGTAATCCCCCCCCTGTAGTTCCCCAATGCTTGCTCTTATGATGGGTACAGTGTCATTGAGTGCTCAGTTATCCCCCCCTGTAGTTCCCCAATTCTTGCTCTTATGATGGGTACAGTGTCATTGAGTGCTCAGTTATCCCCCCCAGTAGTTCCCCAATGCTTGCTTTTATGATGGGTTCAGTGTCACTGAGTGCTCAGTTATCTCCCCCCCCCCCTGTAGCTCTTGTATGGTCCGGTGCAGACATTTAGTGGCGACTTATACATAAAAGTTCATTTAATTTTGGCTCGCTCATCATTTTATTATCACTCCCTTCCCAACATATATCATACTGATGCCCCGTCTTGTTAAATTTAGTATAGTTACTATTAACCTTTAAGTTTAGTTCAGTGGAGCAAGCATCTCCATCAAGAATACATATGTATTATGTCGAGTTCAACTAAATTCTATAGTATCCGAGAGAATCCTAGTCTTTAGCTAGTTACACACTATAAAATAATTGGGCCTAACAGCTGATTTACAACCATTTGGCCCGGGAATTTGAGTGTGTGCGCTATGCACCGGAAGCGATGATCGTTCCTAAACCTCTGGTCCGTAGTCCTGCAAGACAATTATTACAGTTTATTTATAGGGTGCCATAAGTGGTCTGCAGTGACGTTCGTACAGTAAAGAGGACACAGAACATTACATTACAATACAGCAGGGATGGGGAACCTCAGGCCCGAGGGCCATATAAGGTCGCCGGAATAGTTTGGTCTGGCCCTCTGAGCTTTTTTCTGTTAGCCTCATCTGGCTAGTAGAATGCCTAGAATGCCACCCTGCAGCCAGAATCTATGTAGCCGTGCCGCCTCAGGCATTCTTGGGGTGCTTCAGACGGTCACACTGCTGTCCTTACAGCTCCCTGGAGCATCCTTGGGATGCTCCGGGCATTGATGTAATCACGGGCGATTGTGGCCCCACCCCCTCTGTGACATCACACAGGGGGCGTGGCCTGCATCAGGCCCGTCAATAATGTTATAAATATCAAAACGTCCCTCGGCAGAAAAAAAAATGTTCCCCACCCCTGCAATACAGTAACCAAAATCTAAACTACACAAGTAGCAATTAGCAACACAATTCTCCATACACAGTACAGCTCTGAAGGTGAAGACAGGCATAGAAGTGCTAGAGAAGAAGGCTGTGGGGAGGAGGACCCTGCTCCTAGGAGCTTACAATCTAGGGGACAATGCGACCATCTGTCTCACATTACTGCCTACAGTTGACGTGTGTAATTACATCCGCATTGATGTCACTTCTGTCCCCTCGTCTGAGAATGAAAGAACGTCGGTGAGATGGTCATGTGACAGTCTGCAGTGATCTAGTCATAGATTGTGTCTTCTATTTGCTTATCAGACACGTTTGTACACCTATATGCTTTATTCCACGTTTATAAATCCCAATATCTTCTGTTTATGCCTTAAAGTGAGTATTGTGCCAAACAGATGTGTCATACACACTTGCTGCAGTCCTGCTACACAACCCTTCTTGGAGTGCCAGTGCCCATGTGACTCAACTTGGCCCGGGCATCATCTTCACCCTAAATGGCATCCTGGTCACAACACTTGTATATCTGTGTGCGATGAGTCTTTGAATCTGTATGCAGCGATAATGCTGCTGCTTTTTGCCACGCCAAGTTCCATTGTGCCTTGTGTACAGGCTCCGTTGCACACAGATATACAAGTGCCGCATATCACATTAATCAGTGCAGTCTCCTGAAGCTGGATGTTGTATCAGTTTGCGACTAGGGCCCGTATTCAATTTGAGGTGAAAAGTGCAGACTTTTTGCCTGCTGTACTTTTCGCCTTCACCTGTTTTTCAGGTGGAAAAGTATCGCATGCGTGCCCGCTATTCACTGTATTCAATTTCCATGGATGCGAAAACGGGACCGGGTGAAACGAAGCGGTGAAAAAAAATGTCAATTTTCGGGAAATCATCCTTGGACCCCCCTAAAGATGTCCAGACATGGGGGATCACTATGGGTACCCCGTTTTTGCATGCTGAAGGGAAGTCGGGGTTTTTTGGGGAAAAATAACTGCACATCAAATTTGGGGTACATGAAAATGGGTGCAAGCATATTTTTACGTCCCTAAAATGATTTTTTTTAAATTCTGCAAAAATGCACCTGCCGCTACTCCCCCCAATGAAGAAAACACCTGCCGCATATATGGGAACCCCTCTGTTTACATTTAGCTATTTTAGAAGTTTGTACCTTATTTTATTTTTTTTACCCCAAAATGTAAAATATCTTTTTGGGATGTCCCAATTTTTTTTTTTTTACTTTTTTTGACATACATTAATTTTAGGGACTATTCCCAGGGGTGCAGGCTATTTTTTTTTTTTTTTTTTTTTTAAGCCTGCACCCCAAAACCCCAATTCTGCACTTTCTTTCGCCAGCTAAACACTGGAGAAAACTTATCTCTATTTTTTACAAAGACTTTTCGCATCGGCGAAAAGTCTTGGTAATTGAATACGGGGATGGTTACAATAGTCGAAAATTATGTCATCAGTGTGGAACTACACATATCAGCATGCCCTGCCACAGTTTTGCTTTTAGGTCACGCTAAAACTGTGACAGGGCATGCTGGGATGTTTAGTTCCACAGCAGTTGGATGGCAGCATGTTGAATGCCCCTGACTTGGATGATTGCAGGTGACCTGCTGATGTGTACTCTACACTACCCTATAGCAGTGTTGGCTAACCTTGACACTCCAGCTGTTGTGGAACTATATATCCCAGCATGCCCTGCCACAGTTTTAGCATGCCCTAATAGCAAAACTGTAGCAGTGCATGCTGGGTTATGTAGTTCCATAACAGCTGGAGTGTCAAGGTTAGCCAACAGTGCCTTATAGCATCTTAAGTTCTACCAGTAACAATAAAATAGCCTGCGTCCTGTGCTGGGCAGCCCTGGTATAGCCTAAATACAGGTTTTCTAACCGAACAAATAGTGTAAAAATGCAAATATATGTTTTCAAATATTAATGATTTTAATTTAAAAGTGGAAAGAGCAATGTAGCTCTGATATTACCACCCCAACCCAATGATTAAATGAGTGTCGTACAGTTGTGGTATGGCGCACTTATATTACCAATTTAAACCAAAGCCACTGATGGTTATCCTAGCCAATGCTATGTAGCACTATTATCTGTTTAATACCTAATACAAAACCCCTGGGCCGTAACTAGGGTAGTGTGACCAGTGCCATAGAACAGGGCACCGCAGGGCAGGGAGGCGCTGTTTGGATCTGTCAATTCTCCTATTTATTACCATTCTCGCTTGTAGCTTCCTCTTTTATCCCCAGCATCTCCTGGCCTCCCCTCTCTCTTCCCTGGCCCTTCCCCATGAGGCCATGACCCACTCTCAGGTGCACTATATTATGTCCCTATTTATCCCCAGCATCTCCTGGCCTCTCCTATCTCTTCCCTGGCCCTTCCCCATGAGGCCATGGCCCTCTCTCAGGTGCACTATACTATGTCCCTATTGATCCCCAGCATCTCCTGGCCTCTCCTATCTCTTCCCTGACCCTTCCCCATGAGGCCATGGCCCTCTCTCAGGTGCACTATATTATGTCCCTATTTATCCCCAGCATCTCCTGGCCTCCCCTATCTCTTCCCTGGCCCTTCCCCATGAGGCCATGGCCCTCTCTCAGGTGCACTATATAATGTCCCTATTTATCCCCAGCATCTCCTGGCCTCTCCTATCTCTTCCCTGGCCCTTCCCCATGAGGCCATGGCCCTCTCTCAGGTGCACTATACTATGTCCCTATTTATCCCCAGCATCTCCTGGCCTCTCCTATCTCTTCCCTGACCCTTCCCCATGAGGCCATGGCCCTCTCTCAGGTGCACTATATTATGTCCCTATTTATCCCTAGCATCTCCTGGCCTCCTCCTATCTCTTCCCTGGCCCTTCCCCATGAGGCCATGACCCTCTCTCAGGTGCACTATATTATGTTCTTATTTATCCCCAGCATCTCCTGGCCTCCTCCTATCTCTTCCCTGGCCCTTCCCCATGAGGCCATGGCCCTCTCTCAGGTGCACTATATTATGTCACTGTTTATCCCCAGCATCTCCTGGCCTCCGCTATCTCTTCCCTGGCCCTTCCCCATGAGGCCATGGCCCTCTCTCAGGTGCACTATACTATGTCCCTATATATCCCCAGCATCTCCTGGCCTCCGCTATCTCTTCCCTGGCCCTTCCCCATGAGGCCATGGCCCTCTCTCAGGTGCACTATACTATGTCCCTATTGATCCCCAGCATCTCCTGGCCTCCCCTATCTTTTACCTGGCCTTTCCCCATGAGGCCATGGCCCTCTCTCAGGTGCACTATATAATGTCCCTATTTATCCCCAGCATCTCCTGGCCTCTCCTATCTCTTCCCTGACACTTCCATATAAGGCCATGGTCCTTTTTCAGATGCTTATGTCCCTATTTAAAAAATGGGGAGGCGCCAATGTTCTCTATGGCACAGGGCACCAAAAAGTCTAGGTACGACTCTGCAAAACCCCACCCACCCCCTCTAAAAAATGCGTCCCCTAACCGGAGCTATACAGCACTACTATTATTAGTTTGATACCAGTACACTGCAAAGCCAATTGTAACATCTCCGCTTCTCCAGGAGCGCCTTTCCTTATGGACAGTGGGCCTGATTCACTATGGAACGCAACTGCGAATACAATAGCGATTACGCACGCAGTTCAACGGTGATAGTATGCTAAGCAATGCTGCCTCTGCACTACATAAGGACGCCCACTCTACCTTATACACACCCGTAATGTTTAGCAAGAGTGCAAAACCATCGGTACAATCGAGTACCATCGCAGCCTCACGCACACACTCAGAAATCTCTAACTTCAGGGCACGCTATGAGGCCTCAGGCTGCGTAGGGCACCGCAGAGACTAATTTATGCACACCCCTGCAACGGCGTTGAAACGCACTGGTGCGCTTGTGTTCGGCTGACCCTCCACCCCGTTACCACCCACAAACTGCACTTCGGTCAATCTGTGATGGGTCTACGTAGTAACGATACTGACTTTGAACTTCTATACACTCCTACCTATACCTTCTAATATCCTAACTATAAACCTCTAAGGTTGACGCAATTTGCGTACGCAGTCATACATTAAATAAAGACTCCAGACCTTGAACCTGTGTTTCCAAAGCACAAAGTATTATTCAAGTAAAAGTACAGTCAGTTACACGCTATGATCTAAGTACAATTTAGCGCAAAGAAATTATACAGACCCAAGTACAGTTATACATACGCAGCGCTCTGGGCCAGATCCTGGCATCAGCAAGAAACCTCCGTCAATCAGCATTCAGCAAGAAGACTCAGACTGGGGTCACAACACACACGTTTATACTCTCACAGAAACAGACAACACATTAGAGAGGCTTGTCGCTGATGCCATTGGTTCCCAAGGGGGATGCATCTGTTACAGAGCATTTAACAGGTTGATTCAAATAGACATGGTCCGGCCTCTGACAGCTGGTTGCCTCTGTTTCCCGCCTCATGCAAATCTAAACAGTTGGTCATATAATGTACATTTCGGTGCTTTAAGTCTCTGCGGTCCATAAGTTGCGAATGCATGTTGCGATCTTCCCACCGACGATACCGGGAAGCTGTGGAGAGGGTGCAGATCAGTATAATACCAAGTACGGCATACTTATCATGTATTAAACCTGAGCTACCAAATAACCTTTATTTCACAGCAATTATAATAAATGAACAAACATGAATCTTATACTTTAAAGCTTATGGAACCTTGTATGTAAATATGTAATGTGTAAGTATGTGCGGTTTGATAGCAAGACGCTAGTTAACTTGGGGCAGATGCGTGTGCATGAAGCTAATAAACAGCGTTTTTCATACAGGGTCTTATGCATTCGCTAATGTGCGACTAGTTAACAGCGCAACTGTGCATATTTATGTGTGTATGAGAAATGGTGAAAGATGCAATCGCATGATGCTAATAGTAACATCGCCATATGTACTTAAGTGTGAGTTTAGCAAAAATGGCGCTGGGCGGCCATTCGCAAAATGGCGTCTTGTGATCTAATTTTCAAGATGGCGTAGTTATGATCTAATTTTAAGCTGATCTTGTCTCAGCCAATTATCCAGCTTCGACAGTAGTCAGTAGCTAGTTCGCGCACTGCGATGCGTATGCATGCACAGTATGCAACAATTGGCCGATTGCGTGCGTATTAGCAACTGCGTTCCTCGCTGGATCAGGCCCAATGTTTGCATGATGTAATTTCCTGATTTCTTTATTGTTTTGTTATTAAATAGCGCTTATTTCTCCACAACTTTCCTTTAAAACATTCTAAATATCCAGGACTGTGTGTAATATATGTGGTTGATTTATGTCCTTACTTTCTTTTTCAATGTTCTTCAAGGATCCACCCATTTCTCTATCCACCCTGTTGTCAGAGATGAGCCAGATGTTTGTATAGGTGGGAGGAGGGACATTTTATTTTTTTTTAGTCTATGAAGGAGAAACTCATTTACATATGTATTCGCTGTCACAGTAAGCTGCCGGCCTTGCTATGTTTTCATGCTGACGCACCCCTATAGGATCCGGTGTTGCAATGTATTTCTGCATGTTGCAGCAACAGGAGCACCTAAACTCTGCCATTACAGTCCGGGTTTTAAGAATATCCATGCTTGAACACAGGTGCCTTAAGTACCTCAATCAATTTGATTTAACCATCTGAAGTAAAGCAGGGATATCCTTAAAACGTGTGGGTATATTTACTAAAGTGCGGGTTTTTAGAAGTGGAGATGTTGCCCATAGCAACCAATCTGATTCTAGCTATTATCTTCTATAAGGTGCTAGATAAATAAGTAGAATCTGATTGGTCGCTATGGGCAACATCTCCACTTCTAAAAAGCCGCCCTTTAGTAAATATACCTCTGTGTTAAAACAAAAAGAAAAATCACTGTTTAAAGAGTAATATAAAGTCCCAAATCACCATTTTATGATGAGGCTTTTGGTTGCGCACACCCCATCTTCTGAAGACCACACATCTGTTGTCCTAGAATAATGACAGGCTGGAGAAGGTAACACAAAGTTTTTTTAAGAGTCCTTTTTTTTTCCTCTTGTGTTTCATGATAGACCACCATTTTTTATTAACTGATGAGAGGACGAGAGCTGTGTGGGCAGCTATGTGAGGGGACATGGTCTGTGTGAGGAGAGCTGTGTGGTGGGGCAGGATCTGTGGAGGGGAGAGCTGTTTGGGGGACTATGTGAGAGGACAGGGTCTGTGAGGAGTGAATAGCTGTTTGGGGGGGGGGGGGGGACTGTGTAAGTATGGAGATCTGTGTAAGGGTGGGATCTATGTGTGGGGGACCGAGAGGAGGGTTGTGTGTGTGTGGGATCTGTGGGGGTGGGGAGCTGTGTGAGGGAGATATACTGTGTTTATTTATATATACATTAATATAGGCCCCAAGGCAGTATCTTACCTAGGGCCCTGAGCGGTCTTAATCTGGCTCTGAATGGCTTCTCCACAATTGGGCAAATTCCAGTGGTCTTTGAAATCCTGGGCAATAGCTATTGAAGGGTGCTGGAAAGAGAAAATGTTGATATTAAAACACAAAATTAAGTTGAAATACAAATTGACGTGACGTTTTTATCTTTCAGCCATCAGCTTTTACATAGGAGACGAGAGTAGACTGATGATGCTCCTGCTCCCAAGTCTGTTCTGTAACCCCAGGGCTTACCACCTAGGAGGGATAGGAAGTGACCATGTGAGGCGGGAAATGCAACAGAGACATTCGCCAACCAAGTGCTACAATCAGCCAGTAGAGTATGGAGAACTGATGGCACGGACGCTATTGGGGCCTGCGTCACTCCCAAGTTAAGGTTTACAGAACAGACTGGCCGTGGAGAGGAGGATTCATGATGTCTTATCTAAGGCCCTGATTCAGCAACGAACGCAGTTGCTTATACTTACACAATCGGCTGATTGTTGCGTTATGCGGAAGCAGTGCACAAACTGTTGCGTGCGTATAAGCAGAATATCGATCCTTGCTGAATCAGGCCTTAAGTCAGCTGAAAGGGAGATGGATGGAACCAGCTACATTGCCACAGCTGGGGCTCATAGATCACCCCAGCAGCAAGAGCCTTTCAGGCCTACCTATGCTGCCCCCTGTAACAGATCCCAGCCAACCTGCCAGTGCACCAGCAGCACTATGCCTGTCACCCCTTACCCCTCCTCCTGCGCACAGAACATCTACTTTTGCCTGCAGTAGCAGCAAGATGGCATACAGTGGTAGTCCATCACCAGAGGACAGTGTCACCACACCAGTTGTGCACCTATGAACAGGGCTGCCAACCACTCTGACGGGCCCCGGTACTGGTAGGGAACGTGACGAACCTGGAGATGTGTGGCCAAACCCCCTCTTTACAAAAGAGAAAAAATCCACTGGGGAGTGGGGGTTTATGTGTACACCCCCAAACAACGCAGGGAGCTAGAAGACTGACTGCTGCAGCAGCCTCTCTCCCAAGCACAAAGCAACCTGAAGTGCTGCATCAGTGGTGAGGTCTGCAGGGCTCTTCCAACAGGTCTGGCAATGGTTAAAGAGTACAGCCCCCCTTCTTGGCACCCTATAAACGCGTCTAATTTCTTTTAGATGGGAGAGGGTACTCAGGCTTGATAGAGGAACCTGGGTCTGACGCCTGCCCCCCTTCCCTGACCTGTCAGCGGCAGCAGCCTGTGACCACAGTGAGACCCATGTATCACTGCTATTTGTAAATGAGCAGAGATCACCCAGATACCATCCCATGTAGGGGCAGAATTATGGAAGACAATGGAGGCGTTTGCCGCTGGACTCAAGCTCTGAAGGGGCACCTCCTCCATTGTCCACAACATATAAGAAACCAGTGACTTACAGTACAATACAATGCAGGACAAGGACATGGTTTATACACATTGTTGTATTAGCGATCATAACACTCAAAATAAGCAGCAGGGAATCAGTAATCAAGTGTTAGGTCCCCTTGTGGGGAGTAAGGAAGTAGATGAAACAATATGTAAGGAGAAGCACATGAAGGAAGAGGGCCCTGCTCGTGAAAGCTTACATTCTAAAGGGGCAAACAAATGGGTGTGAAGCAGGTGGGGTACACAGGGAGGAAGGAGCATGTAGCAGGGGGTTAGGATGAGAGCTGGAAGGCTAGGATGAAGTAGTGAGTCTTGAGAGCCTGTTTGAAGATTTGTAGAGAGGTGGAGAGTCGGAGAGGGAGAGTGTTCCAGAGGCAGTATGCAGAAGAGGCGGTGTGCATTTGTTGAGCGAAGTGGGCGGGCAGGAGTGTGAAGGGAGATGAGGTCAGAGATGTAAATGGGAGAGGATTGGATGAGGGTTTTGAGAGTATATAAACCTTGAATTGGGTTCTGAAGGGGAAGGGGAGCCAGTGGAGAGCTTGTAGGAGAGGAAGATGAGCAAAGCAGCAGCATGGAGGACAGATTGGAGTGGAGAGAGGTGGGCATCTCCCGCGCAGGGACAACTTTCGGTACTTGTGTACGGAAATTACACATGTACCATTTAAAACATTCATTGAGTTCTCTCTGCAATGAGTCCGTAAAGTACACAAGTAACCGATTTTATTTATGCTTTGATACCGTTACTGTTTTCTATGTTTACATCGTACGGCGCCTTATAAATAAAGATGATGATAATAATAATATACAAATGAGAGATAATGAGCATACTGGGATAGCTGGGGTTTATGAGACTGGACATGAGAGAGGAAGTGGGATGGCAGCAGCCCAGGTCTCCCCAGAATAAAGAGTTATCCCTCCCTTGCACGAGTGGAACATTCCGGTGCCCCCTCTCATTGTAACAGTGGTACATTCTGCAGTTAGTCACGCACTTCCTGTCTCCTCTGCAGGCTCCATCATCCCTAAGACCCGACCATACAGCGCCATGAGTCATGGACTACGGGAAAATGGCGCCTGAGCGCTGGATTCACGGACATATTTTGCTGGAACTCAGAGAGTCTCTTGCCGGAAGTGGTGACCGCCTCTCCCGCTGGGGTCATTACTCCAGTCCGGTCCTGTTTCCGGCGTGTCCTTGAGCCGTGTCACAACCATGTTGTCCCGTTGCCTGGCCCGGGCTCTGCGATGCCCAGTGACCGCTCTGAGGCGGGTGAGTCCCGGGGGGGGGGGCGGCGCTGGATGGGCGGGGCTTGGTTCTCAGTTTCCTGCCTGAGCCCCACCTAACCCTCCCAAATCTGCCCCTCTCCCCCATAAGACTCTTCCTGTACTCCCCACTCTATCCTCTGCCATAAAATGTCCCCTTAGTGCTTCTGATGAAACTCTCTCCCCTTTCACTGTCCCCCTTTTCACTCCCTCTCTATACCCTCCCCCCCCCTCCATTCACCCCCTTTCTCTACTGCAGTGTAACTAGGGCAAATGTGTAAATTTGTTGCCCCGCCCCCTGCTCTTCCCTGTATCCCTAAATTTGGGTTCCCCCTGCTCTCCCCTGTATCCCTAAATTTGGGGTCCCCCTGCTCTCCCCTGTAATTCTAAATTTGGGGTCCCCGCTATGGGCCTCCAGTTCTATAGGCAGAAAGATTTCATAACTGGAGGCTCCATTTGGTTGGGACAGGTAGGAAATCTGACCCTTGATCAAATCCTCCTGGTGCACGGGGTGTAATGGATTATGGGGATTACATGGCTGGTGCATGGGGTGTAATGGGTGTTACGTAACTAGTGCAATGGGCATCACTTGATAATTGGGGAGCAGTGGGCATCATATGTCTGGTGCAATGGGTGATATGTGACCGGTGCAGTGGGCATCACATGTCTGGTGCATGAGGGTGCGATGGGTGTTACGTGACCAGTGTAGTGGGCATCACATGTCTGGTGCGTTGGGTGTTACGTGACCGGTGCAGTCGGCATCGCATGTCTTTTGAAATGGGTGTTACGTGGCCGGTGCAGTGGGCATCACATGTCTGATGCATGAGGGTGCGATGGGTGTTATGTGACCGGTGCAGTGGCATCACATGTCTGGTGCATGAGGGTGCGATGGGCGTTACATGACCGGTGCAGTGGGCATCACATTACTTTTGTGCAGGGGGCTTCGCATGTGTTGTGCATGAGGGTCCAATGGGTGTCATGTGACTGGTATGCCAGGGTGAAATGCGGACCAAGTGACTGCTGCACGGGGTGTAATTACCGTCATAGGGAGTTATGCAAAAAAAAAAAAAAAAAAAAGAAAATCTGCAAACATAAGGATAAATATGGTAATTGAACTTTACCTATATTGGCCTGATTTGTCCTGAAATATTCCATACTGATTCTGAATCATGGCCTTCCTTAAAACATCAAGACTTGATTTATGTAAACTTCCTATCATGTGACTAGTATATAGTCGTGTAATGCAGATCACATGACTTGTACATAGGGGTGTAATGCAGATCACATGACTGGTACATAGGGGGTGTAATGCAGGTCACATGACTGGTACGTAGGGGGTGTAATGCAGATCACATGACTGGTACGTAGGGGGTGTAATGCAGATCACATGACTGGTAAATAGGGGGTGTAATGCAGATCACATGACTGGTAAATAGGGGGTGTAATGCAGATCACATGACTGGTGCGTAGGGGGTGTAATGCAGATCACATGACTGGTACATAGGGGTGTAATGCAGATCACATGACTGGTACATGGGGGGTGTAATGCAGATCACATGACTGGTACATGGGGGGTGTAATGCAGATCACATGACTGGTAAATAGGGGGTGTAATGCAGATCACATGACTGGTAAATAGGGGGTGTAATGCAGATCACATGACTGGTAAATAGGGGGTGTAATGCAGATCACATGACTGGTAAATAGGGGGTGTAATGCAGATCACATGACTGGTACGTAGGGGGTGTAAAGCAGATCACATGCCTGGTACTTAGGGCGATAATGCAGATCACATGCCTGGTACGTAGGGGGTGTATTGCAGATCACATGACTGGTACGTAGGGGGTGTATTGCAGATCACATGACTGGTACGTAGGGGGTGTATTGCAGATCACATGACTGGTACGTAGGGGGTGTATTGCAGATCACATGACTGGTACGTAGGGGGTGTATTGCAGATCACATGACTGGTACGTAGGGGGTGTAATGCAGATCACATGACTGGTACGTAGGGGGTGTAATGCAGATCACATGACTGGTACGTAGGGGGTGTAATGCAGATCACATGACTGGTACGTAGGGGGTGTAATGCAGATCACATGACTGGTACGTAGGGGGTGTAATGCAGATCACATGACTGGTGCGTAGGGGGTGTAATGCAGATCACATGACTGGTGCGTAGGGGGTGTAAAGCAGATCACATGCCTGGTACTTAGGGCGGTAATGCAGATCACATGCTTGGTACATAGGGGGGTAATGCAGATCACATGACTGGTACATAGGGCGGTAATGCAGATCACATGACTGATACATAGGGGGGTAATGCAGATCACATGACTGGTACATGTCATTGGTACAATGCGGGACCACCTAGGCACATGGAGTAAGGATGTAGAACCCTCACCGTGAGTGACAGCTGGCGTGTGTGGTCTCTGTTAATATCTGGTTATGTGACTGTCTGGGTGTATGTTAAGTTGCAGCCTGGTGATTGCTGGTTGAGTGTAAAATTAGGCTGAAAAGTTGTTTGTATTGCTGCCTCCTGCTGTTATTAGTAAGGCGTTGCTGTAGGGTGTTGTGTATCACGCCCACGTCTGAGTTGCTGAGGGGGGTTGTGTATCACGCCCACGTCTGAGTTGCTGTGGGGTGTTGTGTATCACGCCCACGTCTGAGTTGCTGTGGGGTGTTGTGTATCACGCCCACGTCTGAGTTGCTGCGTGGTGTTGTGTATCACACCCAATCCCAGATTACACCTAATTTGTCTGTAATTGGGATTACAGCAAAACCATTTATTTCCTGCCCACATTTGTGTAATAACCTGCAGATCTGAGGCAGTAGGTAGAGTGCAGGTCGGGGTATCTGGAGCATGCAGTGGTATTTCCAGGGTCCCCAAGTATATTCCTACTATATAATATACACGTATCATTATCCTGTCGCCCTGATGATCTGACACTTGCTGCCTCTCTTCCAGGGCTCTGCTGACACTCAGATTCGCCCTCTTATACGTAAGTAAGTGAGTGTGTATCACCCTGGAGACAACAGCAGTACAACTGCTCATATGATGTTTGTCTTTCAGAGACCGCAGGGTATCGCGTCGCATCAGTCAGTGACCATAGGAACCACCAGTAAGTGTGTGTATGACGTGTATACTGCAGGATAAGTGCTATTGGGAGTTCTAGCCATCGCCTCGCATTGTCTGGAGCTGTGGGGTATGGCTTCTGGGGAGTTTGGCAGATAATAGGAAACATTGGCTGTTGATTTGGTTTCTGTCCTTGCAGAGTGTCCGCATCGGGCCTAAATTCAGCCAGGTTTTACCGGACATCCACAGTCTACAGTAAGTGCCCACGGGGAGGACGAACAGCTGAAATACAGGCAGTGACCTTGCTGTAACCTGTTTCACTTTCTCCTCCTCCAGGACAGGATGTGGTGACTGTTAACACCCCAGCATTTGCCGAGTCCGTCACAGAAGGAGATGTCAGGTGGGAAAAAGGTGAGATTTGAGACCCCTATATAGTCTGCAACTGACACCCTAATTTCATGCATCTAGCAGCAAATGCACCCCACCAATTCATGTAAATCAATGTGAGTGACGGACCAACCCTCACACAGACTTATAGACAGTGTAAGAGATCCCCCCTGTGTACTCAGACAATCTATCATCGTCATGAAGACCCTCATGAGAAACTCCCATCTCAGTAAGTTCAGAGCGGTCGTCTAGGCCCCTGACTCGTATAGCTAAGTACACTGTTGCTCTTTGGCTCCTGTATCATTCGTAAGATCGCAACTATAATTTAGGCCCTTGCCCCAATAGTTTTCGGTAGAGTTGTCATATAGTCCCATGCCTCAGTGAGTCGGAGTAATGTTATATTTTAGTCCCATGCCTCGGTGAGTCCGAGTAACGTTATATTTTAGTCCCATGCCTCAGTGAGTCCGAGTAACGTTATATTTTAGGCCCATGCCTCAGTGAGTCGGAGTAACGTTATATTTTAGTCCCATGCCTCAGTGAGTCGGAGTAATGTTATATTTTAGTCCCATGCCTCGGGATAGGAGTAAAGTTATATTTTAGTCCCATGCCTCAGTGAGTCCGAGTAACGTTATATTTTAGTCCCATGCCTCAGTGAGTCGGAGTAATGTTATATTTTAGTCCCATGTCTTGGGATAGGAGTAAAGTTATATTTTAGTCCCATGCTTCAGTGAGTCCGAGTAACGTTATATTTTAGTTCCATGCCTCAGTGAGTCCGAGTAACGTTATATTTTAGTCCCATGCCTCAGTGAGTCCGAGTAACGTTATATTTTAGTCCCATGCCTCAGTGAGTCGGAGTAATGTTATATTTTAGTCCCATGTCTTGGGATAGGAGTAAAGTTATATTTTAGTCCCATGCTTCAGTGAGTCCGAGTAACGTTATATTTTAGTTCCATGCCTCAGTGAGTCCGAGTAACGTTATATTTTAGTCCCATGCCTCAGTGAGTCCGAGTAACGTTATATTTTAGTCCCATGCCTCAGTGAGTCGGAGTAATGTTATATTTTAGTCCCATGCCTCGGGATTGGAGTAAAGTTATAATTTAGTCCCATGCCTCAGTGAGTCGGAGTAACGTTATATTTTAGTCCCATGCCTCGGGATAGGATTAAAGTTATATTTTAGTCCCATGCCTCAGTGAGTCCGAGTAACGTTATATTTTAGTCCCATGCCTCAGTGAGTCCGAGTAACGTTATATTTTAGTCCCATGCTTCAGTGAGTCGGAGTAACGTTATATTTTAGTCCCATGCCACAGTGAGTCGGAGTAACGTTATATTTTAGTCCCATGCCACAGTGAGTCGGAGTAACGTTATATTTTAGTCCCATGCCACAGTGAGTCGGAGTAACGTTATATTTTAGTCCCATGCCACAGTGAGTCGGAGTAACGTTATATTTTAGTCCCATGCCACAGTGAGTCGGAGTAACGTTATATTTTAGTCCCATGCCACAGTGAGTCGGAGTAACGTTAATTTTTAGTCCCATGCCTCAGTGAGTCAGAGTAACGTTATATTTTTTTGAAAATTGTATTTTATTAAATTTTCCAGCATTAATTACACATACATAAAACAAGAACAAGAGTGTATAGGTGAAACAGTCTGATAAAGAACCATTCAATATAAAATATTTGCAAAACATCTCTTTTCAAAAATCCAGAAATAATACATTGTCAAGTATAAACAGGGCATCATGTACAGATATCTGAATTTTATAATTCTTTTATATCTACATAATCTGAGATCTATACTACAATATAGTATTTAATTGGATTTAACTGACTATAATTTTATATTTTCTATTAATATCTAAGAGAAAAGAAAATGTAATCCATCAGATTTAGCCATAACCAACTATAAAACATCAGACAAGACAAGAAGGGGGTGTAACGTTATATTTTAGTCCCATGTCTCAGTGAGTCCGAGTAATATTATATTTTAGGCCCATGCCTCAGTGAGTCGCATTAACGTTGTAATGTAGGCCTATTCCTCAGTGAGTCAAAGTACCCTTATAATGTCGGCCCATGACTCAGTGAGCCAGAGTAGCACTGTAACATAGGCCCTTTCCTCAGTCATTCTAAGTTCATATAGAATACTAGGCCCATGCCGCATTAAATAAGAGTATGGTTGTATTCTAAGCACTTGTCACACTTGGTATCCATACAGTTATCATTCAGGCCTATGACTTGGTGAATAAGAGTACAAATATATCTGGGCCCATGTTTCAATGTTAACAGTACTGATATAAGGTAGGTACCCAGGTGTTAGTGAAGGGATATATTCTAGGTCCATGGCTCAGTGAGTAAGTGTACATATATAATCTAGGTATGTATTAAAGGGATATAGTCATGGCTCAGTGAGTAAGTATACAAATATAATCTGGGCCCATGTCTCCGTTATTAAGTGTAGGGATATAATCTCAGTAGACCTATCGTTGTACCTCGGGAAGGGCACCTTTGTCCTCTAACTCCTCATTGTCTCCTCCAGCTGTCGGCGATTCCGTGGCTGAAGATGAAGTTGTGTGTGAGATCGAGACTGACAAAGTAAGTAGCTATTAATCACTGCAGTAATGTCCTGTCCCCCTCCCCCCTCTCTCTATATCCTTGAAGTGGACTAATTTACCACCACAATTTGATCTTAGACATCGGTGCAAGTCCCTGCCCCATCGGCGGGGGTTATCGAAGCTCTTCTTGTCCCTGATGGAGGAAAGGTCGAGGGTGGGACTCCACTGTTTGTCCTTAAGAAGTCTGGAGGTATAAAGTATTTGTTGGGGTCTCTGATTAACGTGTGTTGTCGAATTAATTTAGCAATTGTGGGCACAGTTCGGTCTGTTAGTGAAAGGGTGGTACTCCGTCAGTAAATGGTGATCCCTGCTTCTGTTGGGCATTATAGACAGAGCTGTGAGAAGTTGGGGCTGTGCAATGCTGTAGGGCACCGTACATGTGAGTTATAAGTCCAGGGTGGGATATGCAGAGAGGCCGGGTGGACAACACTTGAAGTTCGTTCCCTTTTTTTTTTTCAGCTGTTTCGAAGACCAAACCTGCTGAGACCACGGCAACACCCCCAGCTGCCCAGCAGCCTCCTCCAGCTCCGGCCCCTACTGCGTCGGCAGGACCCATTCCCACTACTATGCCACCAGTTCCACCTGTGTCGGCACAGCCACTTGAGTCCAAACCTGGTAAGAAGTATGGGCTTTGCCAAGGGTGTATGCATGATGTGAAACATGGGATGATTGGTGAGGACTGTGATTGATAAGTGGCATGTAACTCCGTTCATGAGGGCATCCTAGTGTAATAATTGAAGGTTAGTATCAAAATATGATGGAGCCAAAATGTTGTAGCTGAGTAAAGTCAGACTGAGCTGTGGTGGGTTGTGTGAGAACTATGGTTGGCAGATGGAAGCGTGGTAGATTGCTGGACAGTGGAGGTGGCTTGGATTTCTGGGCTGTGGACATGGATGGTGGAAGCGGGGTGGATTGCTGGGGCGGTCTACATGGAGAGGTTGCTGGGAGGTGGACATGTCAGTGCATGTGCGGTGGATTGATGGGCTGTGGACATGGGTGGTGGAGGTGGGGTGGATTATTGGGTGATGGCTGTGGAGGTGGATTGATGGGTGATGGAGGCGTGGTAGATTGCTGGGCTGTGGACATGGGTGGTGGTTTCAGGCTGGATTGGTGGACTGGGATTGGGCAGGGAGAGGCGGACTGGGTTTTTGCAGGAGGAGGAGGGCTGGGGAGGCGGACTGGGATTGGCCGTGGAGGAGGCAGACAGGATTGGTGAACTGGGATTGAGCGGGAGGATTCAGACTGATTTGGTGGACTGGGATTGGGCTGGAGGAGACAGACTGATTTGGTGGACTGGGATTGGGCGGGAGGAGACAGACGGTGGACTGGGATTGTTCAAATGGAAGTGGACTTTGTTTGGGTTGGTACTTTGCTTGTGTTGTGAGTTGTGCTCTTTGTATTGAGTTGCCGGAAGGGTAAAGTGTGGTGATGTCTGGGTACAATGACAGGAAGCTATTGATTCTTTCTCTCCATGCAGTTTCTGCGGTGAAGCCGACCCCTGCGCCTCCCGTTTCTGAAGGTGCACAGCCTGCTAGCGCCCGAGGAGAACACCGGGTAAGAGAGACTCCGGTTTTTGTCACCACTTAGTGGAGCTTCCTCTTGATATGCTCCACGAATGATGATTCCCATGTATATGACCAGGTGAAGATGAACCGAATGCGACAGCGAATCGCACAGCGCCTGAAGGAAGCACAGAACACTTGCGCCATGCTGACCACCTTCAATGAGGTGGATATGAGGTCAGTGCCTCCAGCTCTGGGTTTGGGTGGGGGGGTGGGGCATAGACTTCTCACACTGTCTCCCTTTCCCTTTCTAGCACCATTCAGGAGATGAGGTCTCTGCACAAAGACGCTTTCCTTAAGAAACACAACCTAAAACTTGGCTTCATGTCTGCGTTTGTCAAAGCTGCGGCCTTTGCTCTCCAGGACCAGCCGGCTGTGAATGCTGGTGGGTGATGCTCCGCTATACCCTCCTCTCCCAGCAGCCCCCGGTTACATCCCAAGGACCCATATGTCACCCTTCTCTCTTGCAGTCATTGATGATGCAACTAAAGAGATTGTATACCGAGACTATATAGACATCAGTGTGGCCGTGTCAACCCCCCGGGTGAGTTCTGCTCTATGGAGCTAGTCGGGGTTACTCCAGGGAGCCCCATTCACTGAATTATCTCTGCCCCCCACTCAGGGTCTCGTGGTTCCTGTGTTGAGAAATGTAGAATCCATGAACTTCTCCAACATCGAACGGACAATCGCTGAGCTGGGAGAAAAGGTGACGGATAACGGAAACATTTATATTCCCATTTATCTAATAGCTGCCCAACGCCGTAGTCTGACACTAGGACTGACCCTGCCTGGTGAATATAGACATTCAGTGATGTACTAAAATGTAATGATCACGTCACCTAATCCAGACCATCCGGTAGTCACAATTATACACCACAATGGGCTCTTCTATTACTACACTACACCATGATACCCCCAACGTTAGGATCTTCTGTTCCCACCACACACCCTGATAACCCCCACATTGTAACATTAGGAGCTTCTATTACCGCCACACACCCTGATAACCCCCACATTGCAACATTAGGAGCTTCTGTTACCGATACACACCCTGATACCCCCACAGTGCAGCATTTTCTATTACTGCCATACACCCTGATACAGCCCACAGTGCAGAATTAGGAACTTCTATTACCACCACACACCCTGATACCCCCACAGTGCAGCATTTTCTATTACTGCCACACACCCTGATACCCTCACAGTGCAGCATTAGGAACTTCTATTACCGCCTGATACCCACACAGTGCAACATTAGAATCTTCTACTGCCACAGAACCTTGTCCCCCCCCATAGTGTGACATTAGGATCTTCTATTACTACACTACACCCTGATACCCCCACAGTGCAGCATTAGGATCTTCTCTTACCCTGACATCAAACTGTCATTGGACTCTTGTGCCATCTTTTCCATCTCGCGTATCCTTGTCACCCCCAGGCCCGGAAGAATGAGCTGGCTATTGAAGACATGGATGGAGGAACTTTCACTATCAGTAATGGTGGAGTATTTGGTTCCTTGTTTGGGACACCGATTATCAACCCTCCCCAGTCTGCTATACTGGGAATGCACGGTATATTTGACCGACCAGTGGCTGTATCTGGCAAGGTGTGTATATTGGATGACCAATGTGAGTGATATGGGGGGAATTACAGTATATGGGTATGGGGGGGTCTAGTCCTCTCCCTTCCCCAAGTGGTGGGCTTAGAGATCTAGACCTGTCCCATCCCAAAATCCAGTGGTGAAGTGATATTTAGGTTTGTACCTTTCCCAAATACAGTGCTGTTGGGAGGGTCTGTGGGAATATTGCGGCTTCTAACCCCCGGACTGGTTTTGGTCTCACCCTGAAGGGGGTACGGGCTGCTCCTTGTTACCTCCTCTGTGCTCCTCCTGCAGGTGGAGGTACGCCCTATGATGTACATTGCACTGACCTATGATCACCGGCTGATTGATGGCAGAGAAGCTGTACTTTTCCTGCGGAAGATCAAGTCAGTTGTTGAGGATCCACGTGTTCTGCTGCTGGATCTCTGAGGGTCCTCCCCATCCGAGGTCCCATTTACTCCCCACTCCCCTGAATATATGTTGTGGCCACGGAATCCCCTGTGTCTCTACTTTATACAGATTCCGGAGCATTTTAAAGACTTGCAATGAGGACAAATAAAAAGACTGGTACAGTGTGGAGAGGACAGACCCTCTCTCGCACCCAATGGGGTCGGGGCATCGCCTTCCATCCACACACAGACACTGAATCTCCCGGATGGAGTGGGATCTGCCCAATACTGGCACCTTGCTACGTAACAGACATACAGAGTTATCTACACTATTTAAGGACTGCTTTGATTTTAAAAGTGTAAAAATAAATGCCATTTAAAGAAATAATGTTGTGATCCGAGACCCTGGAAATACCAGAGTTATATGGGGTCAAATAGAAGGATATTATGCTCTCTCCCCTGTATGTTGCATCTGTGGGGAGGATAGGAGTTGAGGTCTCTCCCCTGTAAGTTGCATATGTGGTGAGAATAAGATTTTGGGGGGCGTGGTGGTCTCTTCCTTGTATGTTGCATCTGTGGGGAGGATAGGAGGTGGAAGGGGGGGTACTTTCCCCTGTATGTTGTTTCTGTGGGTGGGGATCTCTCCCCTGTATGTTGTGTCTGTGGGGAGGAGATGAGTAGGAGCGGTCATCCTTGCATGTTGTATCTGTGGGGAGGGTCTCTCCCCTGTATGTTGCGTCTGTGGGGAGGATAGGAGTTGGGGTCTCTCCCCTGTAAGTTGCATATGTGGTGAGGATAAGATTTGGGTGGGCGGGGTCTTCCCTGTATGTTGCATCTGTGGGGAGGATAGGAGTTGGGGGGTATTTCTCTTCTGTGCGTTGTCTATGGGGAGGATAGGAGTAGGAGGGGGTCTATCCCCTATATGTTGTGTCTGTGAGAAGAATAGGAGTGGTCTCCCCTATACTTTGCACCTGTGGGGAGGATAGGTGTCTGGGGGGGGGGTGTGCTCCCATTTATGTTGCATCTGTGGGTTGGTGTTGTCTAGGGGTCTCCCCCATAGGTTGCGTATATGGGGTTTATAGGATTTAGGGGTGTCTCCCGTTTACATTACATCTTTGAGCAGTATAGGAGTCAGGGGTCGGTCTCTTTCCAGTACACGTAGGGGAAATAATATTTTATTAATGTAATATTGCGCCATCATACGCAAGTATATACATGGTCGTATATGAAAACATACATTATACCGCGATTTGGCAAGAAATTGAAATTTTCTACTTCAGGGTCCATAGGGTATCCACAGGATACCTTGGGGTATAGGTGTGACGTCAGTCATCGGGCACCATAGAGTTAAGCTTTCGGCCTCCCAGGATGCACTAGGGTCCCCCTCCTATACCCCGCCCCCGAGCCAAGGAGAGTTTAAATCAGTTTAGTTTGGTGCCCGGCCGGAGTCGGGTGCACCTGTTGGAGTGGGGGCTAAGAACAGCCCCTGAAGTTTTCTACATGCAGCTGTGGCTGCACATCTGGAAGTACAGCATGGACAGTCAGTCCTGACGTCCATGCTGTCTTCCCTACACCCCCGCCGGTACCAGAACGCCGGTACCGATCCGGGGATGCTGGTGAGCATCTGGGGTCACAGCTAGCAGTGACCCCAGATATTCCGGACCATGGCCGGAATCAAGGGGGACAGCAAGGTAAGCAGCGGGGTCCCACGGTGGGTCCCCGTTGTTACATGGTCCAGAGTCCCCAGGCAGGGGGCTCCCTGGGGACTGGCTGCAGCGTGGAGCCAGGTATATAACCTGCGCTTCCACTACCCCCCTGGGACAGCGGACCGCAGCAGAGCGGTAGCGCTGAGGCGTCCTGGGGGTTAAATGCATGCCAGGGGAGCGCGCCTTCCCTGTCTCAAAGCCGGTGCCTCCGCTGCACACAGCCCTCTCTGCAACACGCCGACTGGCCCTGTGGAAGCGCTCCTCCCCCAGGCCAGCCTCCTCTCTGCTCCTCGGCGGCCATCTTCTAGAACGCATGGTGAACGCTGCTGGAAGTCTGGACGGAGGCATCGTGGTCTGGGTCCCCCCGCAAACCTCTCCTCCGCTGTGGTCAGGTCTGTGTATGCAGCGCTGTGTCCCTACCAGACTCTGTGTCTGTGTAGTTGATTTATCAGCGCTGGTTAGTGCAGGAATTGAGTTTCTTTGCATTGTATGTGACTGTGCTAGCGCTGCTGCCTGTACTTTTCTTTTCTGACTGTCAGCCTTATTACTGTCCTTGTTCTTTCTGCTAAAGCCCTTGCGGTGCGGTGCTGCAGGGTGGTCTCTCGCCTTTTTAAAACAATTGGTGAGAGGGGTCACATACTTTCTACCATCATGTCTGAAAGTGACTTTCCTCTCTGGCTACAGTGTACTACGTGTAAAGTACCTTTAGCGGAGGGGGAGGGTAGCGTGGAGGGCCTCTGCCGGCAGTGTTTGTCAATGGCGCGGCCTATTACGGTTACAGCACCGGTACAGGAGCCGCCCTGGGCTTGTTTCGCTCAGGCGCTTACAGCCTTAGTGGGCCAGTTAGCTCCGCAGCCCGCGTTTACGCAGATGGGTTTGTCCCGGCAATCAGTGGTGTCGTCACCCATGCAGGGTTTCCCACGACAATTGGTGGTACCCCACAGTCTCCCTATTTTCCCTCTCCCGGTTTCTCAGGAGCCGGCGTGGGTTAACTCCCTGACGAGTTCTGTACAGCACTTGTCGGATGTGTTTCAGGGGGAGGCTGTGATGCGGCCACATAAACGGCCGGTGGCGTCTCTGTCGGCTCCTTACGAGGATGACGAAGGGACGTCTGATGATGGGGAGATTCTGGATCCTTACGATCAGGAACCTCTCCATACTAAGGACGCAGACGCTAGGTCCAAGGTGTATATTCCTGGACTTATTCGGGCAGTCTGCACAGCCTTGGTGATTGAGGACGAAGTTCCCCCAGCGGCTAAATCCCAAGTATGCCTTTTTTAAGGATGTGAAGGGTGACGCCACAGTCTTTCCTCTTTCGGGTCAGTTGGTGGACCATTTAGAGGAGGCGTGGAAACAGCCTGGCAAGCGATACCAGCCGCAGAGGCACCTGGCGGTGGCTTATCCGTTCGCGGATAATTATTTTGATAAGTGGGAATCCCCTCCACAGGTGGATTCTCATGTGACACGTCCGTAGTGCCACATTACCAATGCCATCCATGTCCTCCCTTAAGGATGCTACGGACCGCAAGGTGGAGATCTGCCTGAAGTCCGCTTATTCCCTTGCAGGGGAGGCAGCGCGGCCGGCTATGGCCATTTGCTGGGTTGCCAGAGCTATGAAGCGCTGGGCGGATTCGTTGGAGGCGTCCTTCGATTCCGGCTGAACAGGCGGAGTTGATTGGTAATCTCCGTGATTCGGCCACTTATATGAACGAGGCGGCCTTAGACATTAGTACCCTGGTGTCTCGAATTTCTTCAGTAGCGGTGGCTGCTCGTCGCACCTTGTGGTTGCGATCCTGGAAGGCGGACGCTGATTCCAAAAAGGGTTTAGAGGCGTTGCCCTTTAACGGAGAAGTTCTCTTCGGTCCAGATCTGGAAAAGATTGTAGCCACGCTGGCAGCAGCCAAATCGGCATGTCTCCCGTCGGCCGCTGTTCCTTCTGGTTCAGGACCATCGTCCTTTCGGTCTTATAGGGCCCAGGGCAGGTAAAACCACAGTCTTTTCCCCGACAGGCTGGTCCCAAGAAATCGGCCAAGCCTCGGAAGCAGGCATGGAGTACCAGACGTCCGGCCCCTAAGCCAGATGACAAGCCTGGGGCCTGACGGTCCGGGCCTCCCTTTGGGGGATCCCACAGTGGGAGGCCGCCTGCTGCAGTTCGCCCGATGTTGGTCGGTCACCACGACAGACACTTGGGTTCTCGAGGTGGTCTCCCACGGGTACGCCCTCTCCGGCACAGACCCCCGGCTCGATTTTTCACCACGGGTCTACCATCGGACCGGAACAAGGCCACGGAGCTGCGGAAGGTCTTGCACACTATGCTCCAGGCTGGAGTTATAGTGCCTGTTCCATTCTCCCAGAGGGGCCAGGGTTTCTATTCCAATCTCTTTTTGGTGCAGAAACCCAATGGGTCGTATCGTCCGATTCTCAACCTCAAAGCTCTCGTCTTTGCGGGTTTCGGATGGAGACCCTACGGTCCATCATTCTGGTGCTGGAACCTGGGGACTACATGGTGTCATTGGACATACAGGACGCTTACCTGCACGTCCCTATTCTTTTGCGCCATCAACAGTTCCTCAGGTTTGCAATCCGCAGCGACCACTTTCAGTTTCGGGCGTTGCCTTTTGGCCTGGCGACAGCACCGCGTGTGTTCACCAAGGTGATGGCGGTCATGGCAGCTTCTCTGCGGCTGCAGGGAGTCCGCATGTTGCCGTACTTGGACGACCTTTTATTAGTGGCAGGATCTCCGGAGCTCCTTCTGCGCCACTTGGACCTGACCATTGCGCTACTGCAACGGCACGGCTGGTTAATAAACTGGCAGAAGTCCACTCTAATCCCGTCTCGGCGGATTCTGCACCTCGGAGCCTTATTGGACTCGGGACAGCAAAGGATCTTTGTGACGGGGGAAAAAATCTCTGCTTTACAGTCGAGGGTGCGCAGTTGACTGACAGCCGCCGGGTGTCTCTACACTCGGCGATGAGGTTACTGGGCTCCATGGTGTCGGTGTTCGACATGGTGGAATATGCCCAGTTTCACTCCAGACCTCTGCAGCACCTGATCCTGTCCAAGTGGAACGGGCTGCCTCAGTCTCTAAAATCCCAGACGATAGTGCTCACCCCGGAGGTTCGCCTGTCCCTTGCCTGGTGGTTGCAGACGACCCATCTCAACAAGGGACATCCGTTCTGGGTACCAAATTGGGTCCTGTTGACAACGGACGCCAGTCTTCGGGGCTGGGGAGCAGTTTCGGGTCCACACTTGTTCCAGGGCAGGTGGACTCCGACAGAAGCGGAACTTCCAATAAATAACTCTGTGCGGTTTTCAATGCCCTCCAGCAGGCACATCGGGTTCTCCAGGGTCGCCCAGTGCAGGTCCAGTCGGACAACGCTACCGCCGTGGCCTACATAAACCGGCAAGGAGGAACCCGAAGTCGGGCGGCTCTCGTAGAGGTGTCTCGGATCCTGGTATGGGCGGAGCGCAATCTTCCGGCCATATCAGCTGTCTTCATCCCGGGAGTGCTAAATTGGGAGGCAGACTTTCTCAGTCGCCAGGACGTTCATCCGGGGGAATGGTCCCTGCACCCGGTCATTTTTCAACTGCTGGTGGACAAGTGGGGTCTTCCAGAGATCGACCTCATGGCGTCCTGGCACAACAACAAGTTGCCGTTGTACGGGTCTCGCACAAGAGATGAAAAGGCGTCTCTGGTGGATGCTCTGTCCGTCCGATGGACGTTCCAGTTCGCTTACCGGTTTCCTCCGGTTTCCCTTCTTCCACGGGTAATCCGGAAATTCAAACAGGAAGGAGGGACGCTCCTGTTGATAGCTCCCGCGTGGCCCAGACGGCACTGGTTCTCAGACCTTCAGGGTCTGTCCGTCGACAGTCCTCTACGGTTGCCGCTACGACCAGACCTTCTGTCGCAGGGTCCTTGTCTTCACCCGGACCTGACTCGGCTGTCTTTGACGGCGTGGCTGTTGAGACAGCCATGTTGAGGTCCAGGGGGTTTTCCAGCTCTGTAGTGCGTACCATGTTACGAGCTCGGAAACCGTCTTCTGCGAGGATATACCATCGCGTGTGGCATACGTTCTTCCAGTGGTGTCGACCGAGAGGTTATGCACCGCGGGAGTTTCTTCTGTCTCGGATACTCTCCTTCCTACAAGCGGGACTAGATCATGGGCTTCGCCTTGCTTCTTTGAAGGTACAGGTTTCGGCCCTGTCTGTCTGGTTTCACCGTAGGATTACTACAATCCCGGATGTGCGCACCTTTATGCAAGGTGTTCTCCGCATTCAGCCACCCTTTGTTCCACCTGTGGCGCCTTGGGATTTGGCTGTGGTCCTGAGGGCTCTCCAGGGACCGCCGTTTGAACCAATGGGCTCAGTGGATCTTAAATGGCTAACAGCTAAGACTGTTTTCCTTCTGGCCATAGCTTCGGCCAGACGTGTTTCTGATTTAGGGGCTCTCTCTTGTAGACCCCCTTTCTTGATTTTTCATGGGAACAGGGCAGTGCTCCGCACTCGGTCTGAATTTCTTCCCAAAGTTGTTCCCCAGTTTCATGTTAACGAGGAAATAGTTGTTCCGGCCTTTAACTCACCTGGCCTTTCAGTGAGTGAGGCCACTTTGGATGTTGTGCGGGCCTTAAGGACTTATGTTGACCACACTTCTTCCTTTAGGAAGTCGTACGCCTTGTTTGTCCTCTATGGCTTCCGTAAAAAGGGTTGGCCTGCTTCAAAGCAAACTTTGGCAGCCTGGATCCGTATGGCTATTTCTGAAGCTTATCTTCATGAAGGTCTGCCGGTTCCTCCTTCTCTGAAGGCTCTTTCCACTAGGTCTGTGGGTCCTTCGTGGGCAGCTCGACGTGGTGCCTCTGCAGTCCAGATCTGCAAGGCTGCTACGTGGTCCTCTGTCCATACCTTCGTGAGGTATTACAGGTTTGACACCTTCGCCTCTCAGGATGCTTCCTTCGGGCGGCGGATTCTCCTTTCAGCACAGGAGTGTCCCCGCCCTTAAAGGATACTGCTTTGGGACATCCCCAAGGTATCCTGTGGATACCCTATGGACCCTAAAGTAGAAAATTTGAGATATGGTAAGAACTTACCTTTGTTATCTCTATTTCTACGAAGTCCATAGGGTTCCACAGGACTCCCGCCCTGTCGCACCTGTGCTGCAGATGGGCTTTGTTCTGGTCACCGGTTTTTCCGTCTCCCTCTGGTGAGAGTGTGATTCTTGTGTGTATCCAGATCTTCTTTCTCTCTCTTCCTTCTCCTCCTCCAGCCTATGGCTTGGTACAAAACTGAGATGCCTTGGCTCGGGGGCGGGGTATAGGAGGGGGACCCTAGTGCATCCTGGGAGGCTGAAAGCTTAACTCTATGGTGCCTGATGACTGACGTCACACCTATACCCCAAGGTATCCTGTGGAACCCTATGGACTTGGTAGAAATAGCGATAACAAAGGTAAGTTCTTACCATATCTCATATTTTACTGTCGTTTTATAGATGGCGTGTTTTTTTGTTTGGTGTGACTAGGAACCATCTAGATGAGATGTTACAATATCTCAATACACTGGATTCACCTATTAGGTTTATGCTGAATGTTAATGCCGAACAGATTGACTTTTTAGATGTGACGGTTTATAGCACTGACACTGGATATGGCCATAAACTCTTTAGAAAGCCCACCGATCGTAATACTCTACTTCGCTTTGACCGTTTCTAGAGAACCTTAAAAAACGCTCACAATTTATACGAGTTCTGCGTAGCAACTCTGATCTGGAGATGGCAGAAACACAGATGGAAGATATGACCAATCGTTTTTTTTTTAGAGGGGCTATGACAAGTACATGGTTAAACAATGTCTAATTAGACCCCAGAGAATCTATAACGGGGAACATCAAGGAAGGAGGAGTGCACAGACAGGAGAACCATTCATAATCACCACTACCTATGATACAGGTGGTGGTGTTGTCAAGAAAGCCCTTAACCAACACTGGACGATTTATATCAACGGAACCAACGTTTAAGAACAAGTTACCTAATAAACCATTGGTCAGCTATAGAATAGGCCCTAATCTGAAGGACCTTCTCCTGCGTCCAGAATTGCATCCACAAAAAGACCCGAGGACATGGTTGTTTTAGGTGTGTAGGATGCATAACGTGTAGGGGTATGCTCATAGGTGATACATTTCACCACCCCCACACGGGTCGTAAAATAAAGATTAAACTTCGGGTAACGTGCACATCTGACCATGTCGTATATTTGTTGAGTTGCCTGTGTTCTCTATTTTATGTGGGGCAAAACCATTCGCCCCTTTCGTGAGCGAATGGCGAACCATCACTCCTCTATTCGAAAAGTAATTGAGAGTGGGGCGGCAGATAAACCAGTGGACAAACATTTCATGGAAGCTCATCACCCTTTGGCTACATTAAGATGCATGGTGATTGACTTCATCCCACCGCCTTCAAGGGGTGGAGATAGGGCAAAAATGCTACTGTGCAGAGAAGCCCTATGGATTTATAAACTGGACACAATTTGGTCATGGTGCCTGAATGATACTCTACACTATGGCATCTTCTTGGACTAACGAGTTGGTCATCCCGATGGAAGTGGCGTCCTTTATGTACTTTTTTTTTTTTATTTAACAAAAATATTTTTTTGAAAAAACTCTTCAGAGCTGGTGGCAACTTTTTTTTGGTGGGTTAGAATTGCCCATTAATTTTTTTTTTTTTTTTGTATTTTTTATTTGCTATACAATTTTTCTTTTATATTTTTTGATATTTGGTATAGTCTGTTTTTGATTATTTCTAATGAGTTTATGGTCTTTATAGGTTTTTTATATATATATATATATATGTGTGTACAAACACAGTGATTGATGTAAACAAATATTTAATATGGGACTTTATATGGTACTGCGCCAATCCTCATGGATACTTCTATTTGGTGTATGATCTATACCCTACGAGCTCTACTCCTAGAATCATGATGGTCAGCGCAGCAACAGTTAATTAGAACTATAAATGGGTACTAGACAGCCAAATATCATTGCTGCTGTCCTGTGATCCAGGAATAAACAGCGGGGAGGTGGGCTCTCACCTTAGCTCCTCCTCCGGCCCCTAGTGCATTCCCTCGGGTTTGGTATAAGAGAGAGATAGACAGTAATTAGATGGACAATGTCTAGATAGACCCCAGATGTTAGACAGTCAATAGTTAGACAAAAGTCAGACACACTAAAGTTAGACATGTAAAAAGATCAACAGGTACAAAAGGTTGACAGGGTCAAAAGTTCGACATGAAAATGGTCGACAAAAATTGTCAACAATTTTTTTTGTTTTGTTGTTTTTTAGCCCTAATCTTCACCCTAAACCTCCACTTGGTGCTTAACCCTAACTCTCCTTCCTGGTGCCTAACCCTAACTCTCCTTCCTGGTGCCTAACCCTAACTCTCCCTCCTGGGGCCTAACCCTAACTCTCCTTCCTGGTGCCTAACCCTCCCTCCTGGTGCCTAACCCTAACTCTCCCTCCTGGGGCCTAACCCTAACTCTCCCTCCTGGGGCCTAACCCTCCCTCCTGGTGCCTAACCCTAACTCTCCTTCCTGTTGCCTAACCCTAACTCTCCCTCCTGGTGCCTAACCCTCCCTCCTGGTGCCTAACCCTATACCTAACCCTTGAAAATGGTCAAATTTTTTTATTTTTTTGTCTAACTTTTGACCCTGTCAACCTTTTGTACCTTTCAATCTTTTTACATGTCCAACTTTAATGTGTCTGACTTTTGCCCGTTTACCTTTTGTCCCTGTGTAACTGTTGACTGTTCGACATCTGGTGTCTATCTAATTACTATCTATCTATAGTCCGGAACCCCATTCCCGCACAGAGGCTTCACGACCAGTGGGTTTCTCCTGAGCAGCCATTTTATTGCAACAGCTGTCTGCAGCTAGTCTCCGGAGAGCTGGGCTCCTGTCTCTCTGTATACCTCACTCACAGGTCAGGTTTACAGGTTTATACAGTCAAGCTCCCTCCAGCTGACTGGGAGATAGATATATATATCTATCTATCGCATTGAATGTACTGTGTGCTTGTCCTTTTCTTTTCTCATTCTGTCCTGTCTAACTTTATACAGTCTCTCTGTGTACTTTACGTTAACATGGTAAGGGGATCACTGTGCCCCCCTTTTCTTACACCCTACTTATTTTTATTTTGTGAGGCCTTGCATTCATTGCGCACAACTGTTGCTTCAGCTTCGTGCCTTAGATTCTACCATGTCTTCCAGGGGCAACGCACCGAAGGAGGTGAGAACTCCTGTGTTACACACATGTAGATCTTGTTCTGTTGGTCTCTCCCCGCAGGATCCAGTCCAGGACGGTCGCTGTATCCGGTGTTGTACAGATACGCAGCTAGAGTCTGCTTGGGCTGCCTCCCTGTCACAACGATTGTTACAGTTGGTTTACTGTTTGACAACTCACGCTCCTTCCCTCTCTTCTATAGGGGCCCACCTTGCCGTGGTTGTGCAGTCTAATCTGCAGCCACCCGCTTTAGAACCGCCATCGATCAGTTCCTTCTCCCAGTCATTTCTGGGTTTGACGCAGGTGTCCACTACCTTCCAGCAGAGCCTGGATAAGGACCGTGGTTCCAAACACCAACCATCCAGACAGGAAAGAACTAAACCCCAGTCTGCTTATGCCTCAGACTCGTAGGTTTCCTCAGACCTTAAGGAGATTGGGCCTGTTACTTCAGACTTGGAGACCACCTCTGTCCAGGAGGAATCCTTGTCCCAAGTAGCGGCCTTGATTAAGGTGGTTAAACTAGTCCTGCAAATCAAGGACGAGGAAACCTAGAACCAAGCCTCCGGTTTTGAAATAGCAAAATCTGATTTTGGTAGAATTCCTTAAATCAGAACAGCTTGGGGACGTTTTAGCGGAGGCTTAGACCATTCCTAATCGATGCTTTCAGATCTCCAAGTGCATTGCAGCATTTTATCCGCTCCCTGTCGAGCAGTGTCACAAATTGGAGTGTCCTCCTCTGGTTGACGCTCATATTACCCACCTAGTTAAGAACTCTACCCTTCCTATCCCTACTAAGGCTTCCAATGGCTGGGAAGTTGGATATCTTCCTAAAGGCTATTTATTACGATGGAGATGCTATCGCACATCTGGCTATGGCTTCCGCTTGGGTGGCTAAGGCCATCAACAGTTGGACGGACGTCCTGGAAGAGGGCCTCTCCTCTGGTACTCCCAGGAACCAGTTAATGTTCCTAGTGATGCATATTAAGAATGCTACCTCCCTGTCAGCTTTCTCCGTCGCGGCTAGGAGAGCCCTCTGTCTTCGTTCCTGGTGTGCCGACTCAGATTCTAAGAAGGCTCTTGAGGCTCTACCTTATTCTGGGATCGTTTTTTTTTTTTGGTCCAGAATTGGATAAGACTTTTGCCACGGTAGCAGCATCCAAGACGGCGTTTCTACGTTATGCGGCGGCCCCTGGGTCACAAGCGTCTACTTTTCGGTCTTTTCATCCACAAGGTAAGGCCAAGGGCCAGTCTTTTTCCAGGTCCCAGGATTCTTCCTCCAAGGGCTCCAAAGCAAACAACCTGGGCTGCCAGACGTCCCACCACCAAGCCTGCCGACAAGCCTGACTGGGCAAGCCTCCACCTGGAGGACCCCAGCATGAGAGGCCGGCTTCTGCTTTTCGCCGAGACCAGGCTGGCGACCACGTCGGATGCCTGGGTATGGAAGGTGGGTTTCTCAGGGCTTTTGCTCTCACCTTCCGAAAGCGTCCTCCGGCACAGATTTTTTTTTTCCACAGGCCTTCCAGTGGATCCAGAAAAAGCAACACCACCGCCGGAGTCCATTCATTCCCTTCTGGTACAGGCTTCTATGCCAACCTCTTCTTGGTACAGAAGCCGAACTGGTCCTTTCGGCCTATACTCAACCTAAAGTCTCTCAACCGCTTCTTTTGGGTCCCCAAATTCTGCATGGGAATGTCTGCGTTCTATCATTCTGGCGCTGGAATAATGGGATTTCATGGCCTCCCTGGACATTCAGGATGCCTACTTGCATGTTCCTATCTGGCTCAGTCATCAGTGCTTTCTCTGGTTTGCGGACTAGGGGGGACCATTACCAATTTCTGGCTTTTCCATTGTCTTTCCCCGGATCCTCCTGTCTTCACCAAAGTCCTGGTGTCATGGTAGCTCATTTACGGTGCAGAGGTGTCAGGATTCTCCCTTACCTGGACGATCTTCTTATCCTGGCCCTGTCTCCGGATGTCTTTGTAACATCTTCGTCTGGCGATAGATCTTCTCCAATCTCACGGGTGGATCATCAGTTGCAGAAATTCTTCTTTAACTCTCTCAGATGCTCCACCTGGGGGCCTTACTGGACTCCACTGTACAGAGAATCTTCCTTCCTTTGGACAAGCTTCAGGACAAGATACGCAGGTTCTTGCATTACCGCCAAGTGTCCATTCACTCCTGCATGTGGATCCTGGGCTCACTTGTCTCCACCTTCGACATGGTGGAGTATGCACAGTTTCACTCCCAGCTGCTTCTGAGGGAATTTACATAAACCAGATCCCATCTCCAGATCAAGACGCAGACCATCATCTTTTCTCGGGAGGTCCGGCTCTTCCGGTGGCTCCAGGTGTCCTACTTGGACAAAGGCCACCCCTCTTGGGTTCTGCTCACCACTGATGCCAGTCTGCGTGCGTGGGGGGCAATAACCTGCCAGCAGTCCTTTCAGGGTCGGTGGACGGTACAGAAGAACCGCCTTCCAATCAATATTCTGGAGCTCAGAGCGGTTTTTCAGGCCCTGTGTCTAGCAAAACCGCTCCTCCAGGATCGTCCAGGTTCAGTCTGACAGTGCAACTGCCGTTGCCTACATCAACCATCAGGGAGGCACTCGCAGCGCCATGAAGGTGAGTCACATTCTCAGCTGGGCAGAGCATCATCTTTAGGTTCTGTTGGCGGTCTTCATTCTAGGGGTCCAGAATTGGGAAGAGGACTTCCTAAGCTGCTAATATGTTCATTTGGATGAGTGGGCTTTTATTTGGACATCTTTCAGCTTCTGGTTCATCTCTGGGGCCTACTAGAAGTTGACTTGATGATGCCTAGACACAACCACAAGCTACCGAGGTACTGTTCTCGCTCCAGGTACCAGGGAGCTCTTCTGTGGGTCTTTAGTCTCATGCATGTACTACCTCCGATCTCACTTTTTCCACGGGTCCATACACACAGAGGATGCAAGGATAAGAATTAATAACAAAAATATACAAGTAATGAACTAAGTAAGATAATAAGTAAGATACAGCGGGAAATCGGTCTCCTAGTAAATTGGCTGGTGGTGCTCCCCAGGATAAATAACAAAGGATTTCTCTTCCCTATCTTGCTTTACAGGATAGAATTTTTGTCTAGTTTTTCCACGGGTTCTCTGCAAATTGAAAGTGGAAGGCGGCTCCGTGATCCTAGTGGCTCCCGATTGGATGTGGAGAGTTTGGTATGCGGATATTCAAGGCATTTCCATTGACTCTCCTCTGCGTCTTCTGATGCGGCAAGATCTACTGTCTCCAGGGCCTGCACTTCCATCCGGATCTAGCTGTCTCGCTCTTGAGACAGCCGTCCTGAGGGCCAAGGGCTTTTCCAGTCATTAATTCGTACCATGCTCAGTGCCCGCAAACCCGCTTCAGCTAACATCACCGGGTTTGGAGGATTTACTTCTCTTGGTGTTCAGCTAGGGGCCTTAACCCTAGGTCCTTTCGTCTCTCTTGGGTTCTCTCCTTCCTGCATGCGGGTCTCGATTTGGGTCTTCGCCTTTCGTCCCTGAAGGTTAAGGTTTCAGCCCTCTCTGTACTCTTTAAAAGACGGATTGCATTGTTGCCTGATGTTAAAACTTTCTTTTAGGGAGTCCTCGACATGCAGCCCCCATTTGTTCCTCCAGTAGCTCCGTGGTATTTGTCTTTAAAAGGCTCGAATGGAGAAGACTGAAGAGCCTTGAGCACTAGAGTCAGTGGACATTCGCTGGCTCACGTGTAAAGCTATTCCTTATGGCCATTGCATCGGTCCAGTAAAGTGTTGGGCTTGGGCGTGCTGTCGTGTTGCTCTCTGTTTCTGATCTTTTACTTGGACCATGCCGTTCTTCGGATATGGTTAGGCTACCTTCTGTAGTAGTTTCTCTGTTCCACATCAACAAAGAGATTGTGATTACGGCTTTTCATTCATCTGATTTTTTTCACTGATTGAGGCATCTTTGGATGTGGTGAGGGCTCTCTGAATCTATGTAGACCGCACTAGGGGTATCCGTAACTTCGATTCCCTTTTTGTGCTCTATTGCTTTCACAAGTTTGGCTGGACAACTACGAAGCAGAACTTGAGCCGCTGGCTCAGTTTGACCATCTGCTGCAAGGCGGCAGACCACCCTGCACCGGCCATGATGACTGCTCATTCCACCAGGTTGGTAGGTACTTCTTGGGCAGCTCACTTGGCTGCCTCGGCGGAGCAGCTTTGCAGGGCAGCTACGTGGTCTTTTGTCCACACGTTTATTCGTTTCTATTCCTTTGAGATCTTTTCCTCTGCGGATGAGGCCTTTGGACGGTGATTTCTCAGTGCAGCTCAGGAGCGTCCCCTCCCTTAGGGGAATTGCTTCTGGATGTTCCAGCATAGTCCCTGTGTCCCTTATGGAGAAAAAGAGATTTGTTCTTATCTGGTTAAATCCTTTTCTTCAAGATCCATAGAAGACACAGGACGCCCACCCTGATGCACCTGGTTAGTGGGGGTTTGTTCTATTTCTGGTTCCCCTGTCCATCTCTTCGGTGTGTTTGGATCTGTGGGTGTGCCAGTCTTCCTTCTCCTGCCTTGGAATTGTTAACTGGCTGGGTGTGGGCATAGGGGAGATGGAGGTTGGGCTGCCTGGGAAGTCATATACTTTAACTTTGGTGCCCAGTCCTTCTTCACAGCCTATACCCCAGTGTAGTCCCCGTGTCCCCTATGGAACTTGAAGAAAAGGATTTAACCAGGTAAGAACATAAATTTCATTAAATGTACTAGCTGTGTTACCCGGCTCTGCTTGGGTGGAAGTCTGTGATCTGTCTCTCCCTAGGTATCCGGCTCCCTCAGTGGGCTGCACTCTTGTGATCTCTGTCACTTAAACACAAGCTCCCTTGTACTGAGCCGTGCCTCCAGCACGGGAACCACCTCTAGGGACTTGTACTGAGCCACGCCTCCTGCACGGGAACCATCTCTAAGGACTTGTAATGAGCCGTGCCTCCTGCACGGGGACCACCTCTAGGGACTTGTACTTAGCCGTGCCTCTTGCACGGGGACCACCTCTAGGGACTTGTACTGAGCCGTGCCTCTTGCACGGGGACCACCTCTAGGGACTTGTACTGAGCCGCGCCTCTTGCACGGGAAACACCTCTAGGGACTTGTTCTGAGCCGCGCCTCTTGCACGGGGACCACCTCTAGGGACTTGTACTGAGACGGCCCCTCTGTTCTCCTCAGTGACTGCTCTCCTGTATTATAGTCACTGAGGAGATAACTGCACATAAAGGGTCCCTGAACAGCAGGTACAGTACACCGGTGCTTGTGTAATGGGTCTCCTCAGGTGACAGCTGCCCTCTCCATCACCTATTACAGCTTCCCATCCCTGTACACCGGCCATAGCACAGTCTCCTCTCCATCACCTATTACCGCTTCCCATCCCTGTACACCCTGCATGCACCGGCCATTGCACAGTCTCCTCTCCATCACCTATTACAGCTTCCCATCCCTGTACACCCTGCATGCACCGGCCATTGCACAGTCTCCTCTCCATCACCTATTACCGCTTCCCATCCCTGTACACTCAGCATGCACCGGCCATAGCACAGTCTCCTCTCCATCACCTATTACCGCTTCCCATCCCTGTACACTCAGCATGCACCATCACCTATTACAGCTTCCATCTCTGTACACCCTGCATGCACCGGCCATTGCACAGTCTCCTCTCCATCACCTATTACCGCTTCCCATCCCTGTACACTCAGCATGCACCGGCCATAGCACAGTGTCCTCTCCATCACCTATTACCGCTTCCCATCCCTGTACACTCAGCATGCACCATCACCTATTACAGCTTCCCATCCCTGTACATCCTGCATGCACCGGCCATAGCACAGTCTCCTCTCCATCACCTATTACAGCTTCCCATCCCTGTACACTCAGCATGCACCATCACCTATTACCGCTTCCCATCCCTGTACACCGGCCATAGCACAGTCTCCTCTCCATCACCTATTACCGCTTCCCATCCCTGTACACTCAGCATGCACCATCACCTATTACAGCTTCCCATCCCTGTACACCCTGCATGCACCGGCCATTGCACAGTCTCCTCTCCATCACCTATTACAGCTTCCCATCCCAGGACACCCTGCATGCACCGGCCATAGCACAGTCTCCTTTCCATCACCTATTACCGCTTCCCATCCCTGTACACCGGCCATAGCACAGTCTCCTCTCCATCACCTATTACCGCTTCCCATCCCTGTACACTCAGCATGCACCATCACCTATTACAGCTTCCATCTCTGTACACCCTGCATGCACCGGCCATTGCACAGTCTCCTCTCCATCACCTATTACAGCTTCCCATCCCTGTACACTCAGCATGCACCATCACCTATTACTGCTTCCCATCCCTGTACACTCAGCATGCACCATCACCTATTACCGCTTCCCATCCCTGTACACCGGCCATTGCACAGTCTCCTCTCCATCACCTATTACAGCTTCCCATCCCTGTACACACAGCATGCACCGGCCATAGCACAGTCTCCTCTCCATCACCTATTACCGCTTCCCATCCCTGTACACTCAGCATGCACCATCACCTATTACAGCTTCCATCTCTGTACACCCTGCATGCACCGGCCATAGCACAGTCTCCTCTCCATCACCTATTACAGCTTCCCATCCCTGTACACTCAGCATGCACCGGCCATAGCACAGTCTCCTCTCCATCACCTATTACAGCTTCCCATCCCTGGACACCCTGCATGCACCGGCCATAGCACAGTCTCCTCTCCATCACCTATTACAGCTTCCCATCCCTGGACACCCTGCATGCACCGGCCATAGCACAGTCTCCTCTCCATCACCTATTACCGCTTCCCATCCCTGTACACTCAGCATGCACCATCACCTATTACAGCTTCCATCCCTGTACACCCTGCATGCACCGGCCATAGCACAGTCTCCTCTCCATCACCTATTACCGCTTCCCATCCCTGTACACCGGCCATAGCACAGTCTCCTCTCCATCACCTATTACCGCTTCCCATCCCTGTACACTCAGCATGCACCATCACCTATTACAGCTTCCATCCCTGTACACCCTGCATGCACCGGCCATAGCACAGTCTCCTCTCCATCACCTATTACCGCTTCCCATCCCTGTACACCGGCCATTGCACAGTCTCCTCTCCATCACCTATTACAGCTTCCCATCCCTGTACACTCAGCATGCACCGGCCATAGCACAGTCTCCTCTCCATCACCTATTACCGCTTCCCATCCCTGTACACTCAGCATGCACCATCACCTATTACAGCTTCCATCTCTGTACACCCTGCATGCACCGGCCATAGCACAGTCTCCTCTCCATCACCTATTACAGCTTCCCATCCCTGTACACTCAGCATGCACCGGCCATAGCACAGTCTCCTCTCCATCACCTATTACCGCTTCCCATCCCTGTACACTCAGCATGCACCATCACCTATTACAGCTTCCATCCCTGTACACCCTGCATGCACCGGCCATAGCACAGTCTCCTCTCCATCACCTATTACAGCTTCCCATCCCTGTACACTCAGCATGCACCATCACCTATTACAGCTTCCCATCCCTGGACACCCTGCAAGCACCGGCCATAGCACAGTCTCCTTTCCATCACCTATTACCGCTTCCCATCCCTGTACACCGGCCATAGCACAGTCTCCTCTCCATCACCTATTGCCGCTTCCCATCCCTGTACACTCAGCATGCACCATCACCTATTACAGCTTCCATCCCTGTACACCCTGCATGCACCGGCCATAGCACAGTCTCCTCTCCATCACCTATTACCGCTTCCCATCCCTGTACACCGGCCATAGCACAGTCTCCTCTCCATCACCTATTACCGCTTCCCATCCCTGTACACTCAGCATGCACCATCACCTATTACAGCTTCCATCCCTGTACACCGGCCATAGCACAGTCTCCTCTCCATCACCTATTGCCGCTTCCCATCCCTGTACACTCAGCATGCACCATCACCTATTACAGCTTCCATCCCTGTACACCCTGCATGCACCGGCCATAGCACAGTCTCCTCTCCGTCACCTATTACAGCTTCCCATCCCTGTACATCGGCCATTGCACAGTCTCCTCTCCATCACCTATTACCGCTTCCCATCCCTGTACACTCAGCATGCACCATCACCTATTACAGCTTCCATCCCTGTACACCGGCCATAGCACAGTCTCCTCTCCATCACCTATTACCGCTTCCCATCCCTGTACACTCAGCATGCACCATCACCTATTACAGCTTCCATCCCTGTACACCCTGCATGCACCGGCCATAGCACAGTCTCCTCTCCGTCACCTATTACAGCTTCCCATCCCTGTACACCGGCCATAGCACAGTCTCCTCTCCATCACCTATTACCGCTTCCCATCCCTGTACACTCAGCATGCACCATCACCTATTACAGCTTCCATCCCTGTACACCGGCCATAGCACAGTCTCCTCTCCATCACCTATTGCCGCTTCCCATCCCTGTACACTCAGCATGCACCATCACCTATTACAGCTTCCATCCCTGTACACCCTGCATGCACCGGCCATAGCACAGTCTCCTCTCCATCACCTATTACCGCTTCCCATCCCTGTACACCGGCCATAGCACAGTCTCCTCTCCATCACCTATTACCGCTTCCCATCCCTGTACACTCAGCATGCACCATCACCTATTACAGCTTCCCATCCCTGTACACCCTGCATGCATCGGCCATAGCACAGTCTCCTCTCCGTCACCTATTACAGCTTCCCATCCCTGTACATCGGCCATTGCACAGTCTCCTCTCCATCACCTATTACAGCTTCCCATCCCTGTACACCCTGCATGCACCGGCCATAGCACAGTCTCCTCTCCATCACCTATTACAGCTTCCATCCCTGTACACCCTGCATGCACCGGCCATTGCACAGTCTCCACTCCATCACCTATTACAGCTTCCCATCCCTGTACACTCAGCATGCATCGGCCATAGCACAGTCTCCTCTCCGTCACCTATTACAGCTTCCATCCCTGTACACCCTGCATGCACCGGCCATAGCACAGTCTCCTCTCCATCACCTATTACAGCTTCCCATCCCTGTACACTCAGCATGCACCATCACCTATTACAGCTTCCATCCCTGTACACTCAGCATGCACCATCACCTATTACCGCTTCCCATCCCTGTACACACAGCATGCACCGGCCATAGCACAGTCTCCTCTCCATCACCTATTACCGCTTCCCATCCCTGTACACTCAGCATGCACCATCACCTATTACTGCTTCCCATCCCTGTACACTCAGCATGCACCATCACCTATTACCGCTTCCCATCCCTGTACACCGGCCATTGCACAGTCTCCTCTCCATCACCTATTACAGCTTCCTATGATGGATCTGCTCTGTGCCCAAATGTCTCAGACCACACACACACCTCGTGATGGAAACAAGACCTAAACCAGATTTTGGTTCTTTATTAATCTTGTGAGAGGATATGACATCACAGTGACCAGAAATGGTGTTGCTGACTACATGCATCTTTGGACTTGTCTGTCTTAAACCAGCTTCTTCCATTGGATGTCACTGAAGAATGGGTGGGACTTAATCCTATGTACACCCCCCGGGCCAGAGCCAACTCGCTGGTCTGGATCATAGCGGAGAAGCTGAAAGAAGGAGAGAGCAGTTATTGTACAATGGCGCTGTCACGCTGCACGATGAGGTCAGCGGCCCTGCGGATAAAACGTTGAAGAAACCTGCAGCCATTTTTTCCCCTGATTTATCATAGGGTCCGCAGGGAGCCGCGCTGACCGCGGACAGAGGTAGGGAGCTCCAAGGTGATGGGTCGTCTCTGGACCTGTCTGACCAGTGACAATGAGCTGGCAGGCCAGGGACCATTCCCCCTCCCCAAGTCTGACCATACCTGAAGGACTCCACAGCCATCGCCATCGCAAGACTCAACCGGAGAGATGGAACCGTGACCTCACAGTACAGCTATAAAAGCACATATTGCACCTTCCTGGAGGCTGCCGGTGGGAATGGGACAGTTAAGCTGGGTGCACAATAAATGACGTGTGTACCCAGCGATGCGACTCACGGCCCCAGTGGGCCAACATATCGGGTGCTCCGTACACACTGAGCGATCTGGTGCCCGAACGCACGATATGTCGGCCCCGCTGCATAGGTTTGTCAGCCGCATCGCCTGATCTTCCTGCATGTACTAAACATCAGGCGCTGAGGCTGACAACCCCACAGGAGCACGCACTGCACGATATACTACACACACACACACCGCACGATGTACTACACACACGCCGCACGATATACTACATACACACCGCACGATTTTAATGATTTGTCGGAATCGGTCAAATCATGGATAAAATCGCCTAGTGTGTAAGGGTCTTTACATGTATCCAAACATACAGGAAACTCATCACTTACGCTGACATAGGGGCTTTTATCTCGTCTCATACAGAACTACTAACAATGTGACTCGTGTTATAATAATACAGTGCCATGCTGGACATTATAGCATTATTATAGACTGTACTGCTTGACCCTCCATTTGCTGGGTCGCTAGCTATTATGGCCGCCGTATAATCTCATCCCTGGTGCTGTAAGTATGGGAGGCATTGGCTCCAAGGGGCAAAGGGCACACTATGGGGGGAGATGTGTCAAGTCTTGGAGAGAGATAACTTGAAGAAAAACAACCAATCAGCTCTTAACTTATTTATCTGGCAAAATCTATGAAATGACAGAAGCTTTATCTCTCACCACGGCTTGATAGATACATCTCCCCCTATGGTCTGTCCAGCAGCAACTGATAGCTCTGATGGGGCCGGGGCCTTTCCTCATCTCTGCTGAGAGCTCTGATGGGGGCGGGGGCCTGTCCTCATCTCGGCTGAGAGCTCTGATGGGGGCGGGGGCCTGTCCTCATCTCGGCTGAGAGCTCTGATGGGGGCGGGGGCCTGTCCTCATCTCGGCTGAGAGCTCTGATGGGGGCGGGGGCCTGTCCTCATCTCGGCTGAGAGCTCTGATGGGGGCGGGGGCCTGTCCTCATCTCGGCTGAGAGCTCTGATGGGGGCGGGGGCCTGTCCTCATCTCGCTGAGAGCTCTGATGGGGGCGGGGGCCTGTCCTCATCTCGGCTGAGAGCTCTGATGGGGGCGGGGGCCTGTCCTCATCTCGGCTGAGAGCTCTGATGGGGGCGGGGGCCTGTCCTCATCTCGGCTGAGAGCTCTGATGGGGGCGGGGCCTGTCCTCATCTCTGCTGCATAACTGGAGACAAGAATGAGGCTGCTTGCATTATAGATGTGACTCCTGCTAACACCTATAGTAACCTATGGCCCACTGATTCTCACATATTTATACTATTGCTCTAGCTGGGGACACATTGTATTTGTGACAATTTGTAAGTAAATGTTACACAGTGTGTGTTTTATATATATTATATATATATATATATATATATATATATATATATAATTCATTGGTCTATTTGTCTGTCTGGTTATGCATTTGGACACCCCACCACAAAACCACAGTGGTACAGTTGGATTCTGGCCGGGTTTAGGGGGATTCGTGTCCCAGTCGCACCTCCCATTTGTGTACACTGGGCAGACAAAATAAAACTGCTAATCCCCAAAAAGGTCCTTTGCCAGAAAGAGCCTATGGAATTAACAATGATAATAATGTTGTATTTTTGGGGAGCATCTAAACTGGATTATACAACTCTATATGGGATCCAATTCCCCCTTCGTATATTATCATTTTTATTCCTATTACATAGAGTATTGTGATAAGGGTGAAGTTTTTATGTCTGCCATGGGGCCTACTATGAGACCTTTTCAACCAAATAACTTTCTTTCCTTTTAGTACAGTTTTATTTAAAAAAAACAAACAAACAAACATAAAATCAACATAAAACGTATTCTCACATATACAGTACATAGACATCTTGACCATTGTGGGACAGATGTTCGTACACTTGCTATCTCCCTTTATAGGGACAAGCTCTTTGATAACCTGTAAGGCTCACTTTGGATATTGATCTTGGATCTTGTCACCCAATGCGTTTCATCATAAATTACTTCCTCAGGGGTGTTACAATAGTGAATGTGTTAATCCCAGTTGGGTTTCAGATAACTGTATGCCTCCAAGCTCTTAATCACATTTGTGGCGCAATCCTGGATACCACTTGTTAATGACTTTAAATCCACCAGGAAGGGAAGCTTTTAGCCTAGACTCAAAATACCAAGCTCTCAGCATACTGCTCAGTTCACCGATCTGGAAATCTATATCTATCTATCTATCTACAGTCAGGTCCATAAATATTGGGACATTGACAGAATTTTCATATTTTGGCCTCTATTCACCACCACAATGGTTTTGAAATGAAACAAACAAGATGTGCTTTAACTGCAGACTTTCAGATTTAATTTGAGGGTAATTACATCCAAATCGGGTGAACGGTGTAGGAATTACAATGGTTTCTATATGTGCCTCCCACTTTTTAAGGGGCCAAAAGTAATGGGACTATCAACTCAAAAGCTATTTCATGGACAGGTGTGGGCTATTCCCTCGTTATTTCATTATCAATTAAGCAGGTAAAAGGTCTGGAGTTGATTCTAGGTGTGACATTTGCATTTGGAATCAGTTGCTGTCGACTCTCAATATGAGACCCAAAGAGCTGTCACGATCAGTGAAGCAAGCCATCATTAGGCTGAAAAATAAAAAAAAAACCATCAGAGAGATAGCAAAAACATTAGGTGTGGCCAAATCAACTGTTTGGAACATTCTTAAAAAGAAAGAACGCACCGGAGAGCTCAGCAATACCAAAAGACTCGGAAGACCACGGAAAACAACTGTGGTGGATGACAAAATAATTATTTCCCTGGTGAAGAAAAACCCCTTCACAACAGTTGGCCAAATCAAGAACAGTCTCCAGGAGGTAGATGTATATGTGTCAAAGTCAACAATCAAGAGAAGACTTCACAAGAGTGAATATAGAGGGTTCACCACAAGATGCAAACCATTGGTGAGCCACAAAAACAGGAAGACCAGATTAGAGTTTGCCAAACAACATCTAAAAAAGCCATTACAGTTCTGGAACAACATCCTATGGACAGATGAGACAAAGATCAACTTGTACCAGAGTGATGGGAAGAGAAGAGAAGGAAAGGAACTGCTCATGAACCAAAACATACCACCTCATCAGTGAAGCATGGTGGTGGTAGTGTCATGGCGTGGGCATGTATGGCTGCCAATGGAACTGGTTCCCTTGTATTTATTGATGATGTGACTGCTGACAAAAGCAGCAGAATGAATTCTGAAGTGTTTCGAGCAATATTATATGCTCATATTCAGTCAAATGCTTCAGAACTCATTTGACAGCGCTTCACAGTGCAGATGGACAATGACCTGAAGCATACTGCAAAAGCAACCAAAGAGTTTTTTAAGGCTAAAAAGTGGAATGTTATGCAATGGCCAAGTCAATCCCCTGACCTGAATCCGATTGAGCATGCATTTCACTTGATGAAGACAAAACTGAAGGGAAAATGCCCCAAGAACAAGCAGGAACTGAAGACATTTGCAGTAGAGGCCTGGCAGAGCATCACCAGGGATGAAACCCAGCGTCTGGTGATGTCTATGCATTCCAGACTTCAGGCTGTAATTGCCTGCAAAGGATTTGCAACAAAGTATTAAAAAGTGAAAGTTAGATTTAGGATTGTTTAGTTTGTCCCATTACTTTTGGCCCCTTAAAAAGTGGGAGGCACATATAGGAAACCGTTGTAATTCCTACACCGTTCACCTGATTTGGATGTAATTACCCTCAAATTAAATCTGAAAGTCTGCAGTTAAATCACATCTTGTTTGTTTCATGTCAAAGCCATTGTGGTGGTGAATAGAGGACAAAATATGAAAATTCTGTCAATGTCCCAATATTTATGGACCTGACTGTATCTATCTATCTATAATGCTTGCACCCAGCTCAGATGAGCTAAACAGAGACTAGCACATCACATAGATACAATGCAAAAAGGTATAGGTGTAAAATAGTAGCCATACAATTTATAATTAGCAGCATGTATCAGCATTAGCAGGCATATATGCAAGCAATCAACCAATGGTCCTATATACACTGAAGTGCCAAAAGTCATGAGATAGATGCCACATGGTGTTGCTGCACTTCACCGTGGGTCCTACACAATACTACGCATCGATTCCACAAGTGGACGAAAGACCAATGGAGATGATATGTTGACCCATGTCACCTGGATAGCTTCCCACAGCAACATGATATTTGTAGGTGCAGGGTCTTGGGTACGAATGGACCTCTCCACCACATCCCATGAATGCTGGATTCAGTTCATAATGGGCAAATGTGGTGGCCGTACCAATCATCGGAAACTCTCCAGAATGCTCCTCGAACCAATTCATGACAACGTGGGACCGATGACACGGAGCATTATCCTGCTGGAATATTCCATCGTTGTGGGGGTACATGAAGTCCATGAAGGGCCACAAATAGTCAGCAAGCAATGCAACGTATCGGTTACTAGTCAATGACGTGTTCAGGTGGACCAGCGGACCCAACCCATGCCACATGAACACACCCCACACCATTATGGAAACACCACCAGCCTGCATGGTGCCCTGTTGATAACTTGGGTCCATGGCCTCATGGGGTCTGCACCACACCTGAACCCTACCATCAGCCCGAAAAAACTGGAGCCGTGACTCATCGGACCAGGACACATGTTGCCAGTCCTCCAGGCTCCAATTAGCTACGTCACAACCCCAGGTGAGGCGCGGTGTCCAGTGTTGTAGTGTTAACAGAGGTCCTACTGGTGGGTCTTCTGCTTCCATATCCCATGGAAGCTAAAAAAAAAAAAAAAAAAAAAAAGTTGCACTGACCTGCTGGATGTGCGTCTGGTACCACTACATTGAATGTGGATGTCATTTGAGCCAGTGTCGTTTGTCTGTTACCTCGGACAATTCTGGCCAGACACCGCTGGTCACGACTCATGATCTTTAATCACCTGTGATCGGCCACTGTGCTGTCCACAGTGGGTGGTAAAGCCTTCCATAAGGTATTCCCGGGTAAACATGTGAACCATAGATCGAGCACTGCTGAATGTCCACAAAACTTTGGAAATCTGTCGGGCACCCACTATCGTGCCCTGATAATTCATGTTGGCTTGCCATGAGAAGCCTAGCCAGTGTTCAAACTGACTCACAAGATGATGCAGGTCTGAGTATTTCCAAGACGTCACAGTATGGTGATGCCACATACCATTACATGCTAATATCCCATAACTTTTGGCACTTCAGTGTAATACAGACACTCCTAATGTCACTTCACTCGGTACAAGTGTAGTACAGGCAGTCCCGATGTCCTCTCAGTCCATGTTTAATACAGACAATCCCAGTGTGTCCTGACTCTCAGGACACATGTAATACAGACTGTCCCGGTGTCCTCTCAGTCACAATAACTCACCTCTGTCAGTAGAGAAACAGCGGCCGGACTGAGGTTTTCTGTAAATGGGATCTCCGTCTGAGCACCGACTCCCGAGATTAGATTCTTGTGGAGAGACTACAGAGGCAGATAGTCAGAAAGACCCCAGCGACCAGCCAAACACAAACCATGTGATACCGTATTCTCACCTGTCCAGTCAGCATCTCATAGAGAAGAACGCCTAGGCTCCACCAATCACAGGCCTCGTTCACTTCACCCACTCCCAAGACCTCTGCAGGGGAGGGTGAGAGATTAGTCAGTATCCAAATACTGCTATAGGTATCAAGACTCTGTATCACAGAAACTCATGTGCAGGTTCTCACCTGGTGCGACATACAGGTGTTCCACAGCCTCAGGACAACAGACATGGTCAACTTCTCGCCACTGGCCAAAGTACGTCAGGCACACATCACCTGCAGAGGCAGAGAGGGGCATCTGGGAGGGGTGGGTGGCATTGGTTTGGGGCAGGAACCAATAGAGCAGTGTGGGGAAAAAAAACCTTAGGATTGGCACCATGCCCTCCAGTCAGCTACTTATACCAGTATTGCCAAAGTGATCTATTTATTAAAAGTGCCAGCATAGCAACACTATTCTAATTGTCAGTTCAAATACATGAATACCACAGTATTTATTTTTTCAAGAACACTTTGCATGAGGACATGTGGGATATGTTAAAGCTGGGCAGTGCAGGTAATAGGTCTCACCTTTCTCCCCCATCAGCAGGTTGCGAGGATTAAGGTCTCTGCACAGAACCCCTTCCTGGTGAAGCGTATCCAATGCCAATATCAGCTGGGCACCCCAGAGTCTGACCTGGGACTCAGGCACCCCTTCTGCTGGAGAACCACTGTCCGGGGCCCTAGACCAAATCTGTTGGCTCATGATAGCTTTATGTGTTTGAGATCTGTCCTGATCTGAATTCATGTTATGGGCTTTGGAGTCCTCAGAGACAGAATAGGACAGGGCAGAGGCTGGTTGTGACTCTACGTTTGCTGCGTGAGACTGGTATTTCCCGAGATGCCCCCAGAGTCGTCCTCCTGCACGATTAGGAGAGAAAACGTGGGTAAGTAGACAAGGACAATTGATAATGATAAGATCTAAGGAAAGGCAGAGAAACTAGAGATACTAGAAGAGGCTCCGGAATTATGCATAATGGAAGGGATCGGTGATAACAGAAAGGACTCCGTCATTAGGGATAAAGAGAAGGAATTTGTCATTAGGGATAAAGGGAAGGACTCTGTCATTACTGATAACAGAAAGGGCTCCGTCATTAGGGATAACGGAAAGGTCCCAGGAATTAGGATAACAAGGAGAGCTTTGGTATTAGGGATAACAGGAAAGACTTCGTCATTATGGATAATAAGTAGGTCTTGGGTATAATGGGAAGTGGTCATGAATAAGGGATAACACAAAGGTCTCGGGAGTGACTGACCTGGAATGTGCTGCAGCTGTAGGTACAGAGAATCTTCGCTCACATAAAACCTCTGCAGCTGGACCATGTAGGGGACACATTGCGGAATAACTGTGACTGCCCCATGACCAGAGCGTCCGGACTTCATGAGAGACTGGGGGGAAATCGGAGAGACAAGAACTGAACAGAGGAACCCTCACCAGTCTCTGCTGGAAACATTCAGGTTACAGCAGTGACAGTTGAATTTATTGGGGAACTCTGCAAAATAGGAACAAGAGTCATCCAACTAAGGATCACTGTAACGACAGAGTCTTGTTACCTTAAGGATAAACGTTGTCCCTGAGGATGGCTCATAGACCAGCTGCACCTAACCTCCGAGAGAGAGAGAGAGAGAGACACAGAGAGAACAAGTCCTCATAACTCAAATATAAACCACAAACCATCTCCCTCCTCCGACGAGACATTACAATTAACCATTAATTTAAATGCAACACGACTCAATTACGACATGCAAGTGACATCTGAGCGCTTCACATAAAATGTTGCGCATAACACTGGCGCAATTACTCTGAGCTGCGCAAATCTAACGGTGTAAATTTATTTTCGTTACAATGATTGGACAATGATTGACCCCTATTTGTCCTAGATGCATTTATATGTTACATTTGCACATGTCTTAAGACGCGTGTAACAAGGAATCTTGTGTTTACGTACATGCTAACAGGCTGATGTGATATAAGCATGTGCTCTGACACATAATAACACGCACGCAGAGTTACCTTGTCAATAATTTCCAGCACGCGGCAGCGCTTCAAGTTTTCCACTGCAGCATTCAAGACTCTGATTGGCCGAAATCGGAGGCTGCTGTAACCCTGTAACGCAGAGACAATGCAGAGATCACACAAAGCATAAAGCAAACCTTCATGCGCTCGGTAATATGAAAAACCATTCGTGTGTTATAATCCGGTGGGTTTTAAATTGCCTCATATCACCAGCGACCATGCCCTGCAGGGCAGGAAGAACTGACTTGTTAGAAAGGTGGCATCCTAGGACTGTGCCACGTGGTGATGTGCGGCTATAGAGACTACATGGCTGTATGCTGGATTTTATTTACACACCCGTTACCAATGGGGGTGGCTGAAATGGCCAAACTCGCTCATTAGATCAGGTGGCCACAAACTTTTGGCCATGTAGTGTATAATCTAATACAGGTTGAGTCTCCCATATCCAAATATTCCGAAATACAGAATTTTTTTGGCATGACTGAGAAAATTAAACCTTTGATTTTTGACGGTTCAATGTACACAAACTTTGTCTAAGGCACAAATTATTATAAATATTGTATACAATTACCTTTAGGCTGTATATAAGGTGTATATGAAACATAAATTAATTTCATGCATGTACACAAACTTAGCTTGAGCTATAAAATTATTGAAAATATTGTATAAAATTATCTGCAGGCTGTGTGTATAAGGTGTATATAACACATAAATACATTCTGTGTGTATATTTGGGTCCCATTCCCAAGATATTTCATTATGATATGCAAATATTCCAAAATACGGAATATTCCGTTATCCAAAATACCCCTGGTCCCAAGCATTTTGGATATTGGAGACTCAACCTGTAATACTATTATTCTCTTTATAGTATCATACAGTAATTTCAAGTATTCAGAAAATAATTTTGTCCTCTCCGTAAAGATACTGGAGTACCTGTTTCGGACCCCTCAACGAAGCAAAAAATAATTTCAGCAGTACGTTAGATTCTTGCCTCACAGCACTGAGATCTTAAGTTCCATTCCCAACAAGGTCCTATTTGGGTTTGTATGTTCTCCCCGTGTTTCCAGTTCCCTCCCACAATCCGACCCAATACTGGTAGAGTAACTGACCACTGATGACAAAACAAATTAACCCTGCTGTGTCTATGTGATAGGGAATTAAGGGGTCTATTTACTAAGCCGTGGAGAGAGATAAAGTGGACGGAGTTAAAGTACCAACCAACCAGCTCCCGTCATTTTTCAAACACAGCCTGTACAGTGACAGTTAGGAGATGACTGGTTGGTACTTTAGCTCTCTCCGAGGCTTAGTAAATAGACCCCATAGATGGTAAGCTCCGCTGGGGCGGGCGCCGACACGAATGACTGAAACATTCTCGGCAAAGAATTGCAAAATATTAAGTGTGCGCCCTGTATGTAACTGTTAGTACATAATTCATTGCCGGCATGATTCATAAGCGAATTGCGCCTCCTTATTTTGTTGTGAATGGCTTAATAAATCTGGCGATTTGTATACAGAACATGAAAAACAACGCAGGGCGGTGATCTGCAGCGCGTCGTGGTTGAAGGTGGCGGTTTAATTTTTGATCAATCAGGTGGCTTAAAAAATTCCCCCAACTCTCCCCCCTCACTGGCTTGGAGAGGAGCAAGCGAAACCTCAGAATAACGAATCCGGTGCGCTCACCTCTGCCGCGCCTGACACGTATCCCATGGGCCTCTGCAGGTGACAGTTGAAGATTTCTTCGGCACGTTTTAAGTATTGTGAGATCTTACGTTTCACGGCATCGCGCCTTTCCCTGCTTGGGTCAACTAGAGTGAGATACAGAACGGGAGAATGACGAAGGGGCAACAGAGTGCAAGGGTGTAAAATGGGGAAGAGCAGGGTGTAACGGCTGAAGAAGAACACCGAAGGAAGGGCAATACAGGAGATCCAGAGAAAAGAAGAGGGATAAACAGTAGGAAAATAATACATTTGATTTAACAAAATCCCAGGACCTAGGTGAGGGGTCATAGATGAGATTCATGGAGGTACAAGAAATGACATGACTATGGCCGAGGTATGATCTGACCTGTCACCCCATTCAGCAGCAGTTCCACCCCATGCTTATAGTGACTGAAAGCCGCCTCATATTCCTCATTGGCATCTCGCTCCTGGGCCACGTGCAGTTGCTTGGCCGCATCCACCAGATAATCGCGTTTGGAGTTGATCTTGGAACTTGGTGTCTGCTCGATTACTCCTGTGAATCCAACTCGATATTGACAAGATAGATCCCTCTCACTGCTCATTGCCTCCCTGGAATGTGACCATTGGGAGGAACGTACAAAAGGGTCCTGGGAGTGTAAGAAGTGAGGAAGAATTAAGAGAGATGCATAAAGTCAAAACTGATATAGAAAGAGATATGAAATAAAGTATTTAATTGGCTGCAGATATGGCCCAGTGTGTTATACATAACTACAGATATGGCTCAGTGTGTTATACATAACTACAGATATGGCCCAGTGTGTTATACATAACTACAGATATGGCCCAGTGTGTTATACATAACTACAGATATGGCCCAGTGTGTTATACATAACTACAGATATGGCCCAGTGTGTTATACATAACTACAGATATGGCTCAGTGTATTATACATAGCTGCAGATATAGCCTAGAGTATTATACATAGCTGCAGATATGGCCCAGTGTGTTATACATAACTACAGATATGGCTCTGTGTGTTATACATAACTACAGATATGGCTCAGTGTGTTATACATAACTACAGATATGGCCCAGTGTGTTATACATAACTACAGATATGGCCCAGTGTGTTATACATAGCTGCAGATATAGCCTAGTGTGTTATACATAGCTGCAGATATGGCCCAGTGTGTTATACATAACTACAGATATGGCTCAGTGTGTTATACATAACTACAGATATGGCTCAGTGTGTTATACATAACTACAGATATGGCCCAGTGTGTTATACATAACTACAGATATGGCCCAGTGTGTTATACATAACTACAGATATGGCCCAGTGTGTTATACATAACTACAGATATGGCCCAGTGTGTTATATATAACTACAGATATGGCCCAGTGTGTTATACATAACTACAGATATGGCTCAGTGTATTATACATAGCTGCAGATATAGCCTAGAGTATTATACATAGCTGCAGATATGGCCCAGTGTGTTATACATAACTAGATATGGCTCAGTGTGTTATACATAACTACAGATATGGCTCAGTGTGTTATACATAACTACAGATATGGCCCAGTGTGTTATACATAACTACAGATATGGCCCAGTGTGTTATACATAACTACAGATATAGCCCAGTGTATTATACATAGCTGCAGATATGGCCCAGTGTGTTATACATAACTACAGATATGGCCCAGTGTGTTATACATAGCTGCATATATAGCCTAGTGTATTATACATAGCTGCAGATATGGCTCAGTGTGTTATACATAACTACAGATATGGCCCAGTGTGTTATACATAACTACAAATATGGCTCAGTGTGTTATACATAACTACAGATATGGCCCAGTGTGTTATACATAACTAGATATGGCCCAGTGTGTTATACATAACTACAGATATGGCCCAGTGTATTATACATAAGTACAGATAAAGCTAAGTGTATTATACACAGCTGCAGATATGACTGTGTATTATACATAGCTGCAGATAAGGCCCAGTGTGTTATACATAACTACAGATATGGCCCAGTGTATTATACATAAGTACAGATAAAGCTAAGTGTATTATACACAGCTGCAGATATGACTCAGTGTATTATACATAGCTGCAGATAAGGCCGTGTGTATTATACATAAATACAGATAAGGCTCGGTGTATTATACATAGCTGTAGATATGGCTCTGTGTGTTGTAGCTGCAAATATGGCACTGCGTGTTAGGCTTTGTGTATTATACATAGCTCTAAATATGGCAGCTTATTATACATAGCTGCAGATATGGTTCATGTATTGTACATAGCTACAGATATGGCTCTGTATATTACATTCATATGCTGATATGGCTCTGTATGTTATACAGAGCTGCAGAAAAGTATTATACAATGCTGCCCATATGGCTCAATGTATATAGCTATGTACAATACATGAACCATATCTGCAGCTATGTATACATAGCTACAGATATGGCTCTGTGCATTATACATAGCTACGGATATGGCACTGTGTGTTATACATAGCTGCAGATATGGCCTAGTATATTATACATGGCTACAGATATGGCGCAGCATATTATACATGGCAACAGATATGGCCCAGTTTATTTTACATGGCAAAAAATATGGCAGTTGCTCAATCAGCTTAATGATATACTACAGGTGCTTGTAAAGGGCGGGGTTTACACTGAACATAGAAAAAAGTAATTTGCCCCAGCACACTGCAGATAAATCAAAAATACTTGAATCCTACATGACAATAGAAATTCAGAGGTATTGGTTTACTTACATTTGCAAATGAATAAGCGCTGGGCCGACGTCAAGGCTCCTCTATACCAGCTGGTATAGAGGAGCCTTGACGTCGGCCCAGCGCTTATTCATACATTTGCAAATGTATGTAAACCAATACCTCTGAATTTCTATTATCATGTAGGATTCAAGTATTTTTGATTTATCTACAGTGTGCTGGGGGGCAAATTCCTTTTTTCTGTATTTTACATGGCTGCAGATATGGCCCAGCATATTATACGTAGCTCAGTGCTGGAAGTGAGCCGGTATACAACGGTATAGTATACCGACACTTCCAGCACTGACCCGCCTGCCGCTGAGAGGCATATGGATAAAGTGCTGATGCTGTCTTCTCCATATGCCGGGCACCTGCTGAGTTTGTGTTACCAGCAGGCGCCCGGCGACTCCTTCCCTGCAGCCGGAGGATGGAGCTCACTCCTGAGCTCCGCCTCCCGGCTCCTGCAGTGCGTGTTGGGGAGAGACATCATGACGTCTCTCCCTCTCCCACAGTGCACAGCGTGGAGCTGACGGGAGAGGACTATGCACGGTGTACTGTGGGAGTCCTCTTCCACAGTGCAGAGCGAGGAGCAGGCGGATGGCGGCGGGCACCGGAGCTGGGCTTCACGTAAGTATGTTTTTATGTGTGTTTGTCTGTGTGTTTATGTGTAAGGGGGCTCTACTTCAAGGGAAACTACTACTACTATGGGCACTACTTCAAGGGGCACTACTGCTACTACTATGGGCACTACTTCAAGGGGCACTACTACTAGTACTATGGCACTACTTCAAGGGGCACTACTACTAGTACTATGGGCATTACTTCAAGGGGTACTACTACTAGTACTATGGGCACTACTGCTACTACTATGGGCACTACTTCAAGGGGCACTACTACAAGGGGCACTAATATAGGCACTATTAATCTGGGTACTACTGCAAGGGGCACTACTACTATATACTGTGGGCACTAATACAAGGGAAACTATTATTGTGGCCAATGTATTGGGGGCACTGTTACTCTTGTGGGCAATGAATAGGGGGCACTACTGCAAGGGGCACTACTACTGTGGGCAATGTATAGGGGCACTATTACAAGGGGCACTACTACTGTTGGCAATGTATAGTGGGCACTATTACTATTGTGGGCAATGTATAGTGGCACTACTACTGTGGGCATTGTATAGAGAGCACTATTACTGTGGGCATTGTATACGGGGCACTACTACCAGGGGCGCTGCATAGGGGCACTACTACTGTGTACATTGTATAAGGGCACTACTACTGTGGGGCAATGTATAGGGGTCACTACTATAAGGAGCACTACTACTGTGGGCGTTGTATAAAGAGCACTACTACTGTGGGCACTGCATAGGGGGCATTGTATAAGGGCACTACAACTGTGGGCATTGTATAAGGGCACAACTACTGTGGGCATTGCATAAAGGGCACTACTACTGTGGGCATTGCATAAAGGGCACTACTATTGTGTGGCATAATGTGTATAAGGAGTACTACGGTGTAGTACACTATACTACTGAAAAAGAGCGCGTCGTAAGGACACGCACCCTTTTCCAGTGCATGCCCGCCTTCGTTGCGCACATAAGTGCAACCTTAGATTTTCCATACCCCCACTTCGACCACTGACGTAGCTGTCCATATGACAGTATATTATACATAGCTGCAAATGTCTCTGTGTTATACATAGCTACAGATATGACTCTGTATATTATTATACATAGATGCAGGTGTGGCTCTGAGTGTTCTATACAGCTGCAGAAAAGTCTGTGTATTATACATAGCTGCAGATATGGCTCAGTGTTTCATACATAACTGCAGATGTGGCTCTGTGTATTATACATAACTGGAAACAAAAGAAAGTAAAAAAAAGTAATCCCCCAGCACTCAGAATGAAATCAGCAATTAGATTTGAAAAACTACATGGCTGTAGATATTTCAGAGATCTCAGTTGCATATATTTGCAAAAATATTTCTAAGCCTCCGTGCCGCGTCACGGCGTCTCTGATACCGGAGGTCCCTATCACTTGGTCAGAGTCTGGGGTGCAGAACCCCAAATAGCCGATGAAAGCCAGTCACCCCAGTGCAGCACACCAGTGAGAGGCCAAAGTGTTAGTATGTGTTAATAAGAATTAATCAAAAACTATGTGTTAATGGGTGATACATAGGTGAAAGGTGTAATTAAAATGCTAAGAAAAAGAAAAACAAAAATTATATATATATATATATATACACACACACATACACAACTTTATACAGATGTGTCCTTTCTTACTGTTGTTTCAGTCACGTCGAATAACCCCTCTCAGTGCCAAAGGGTCACATAGAGCATCTTATCGCTCAAACTGTGTCTTATTCGCATAATGAAGACACAGACGTGACAAGACCACATTGCTAGCTTACACAGATCTGCTTAGTGAGTGACATTTGGGCAGCTGCGAGCGTCTAAAAAGGGTTCCGATGCGAACGGCTGCGGCTTTTACTCATGTTGCGTTGTGTGGTGCTTTATCCGCGACTTTGTACGTGTGTAAAACTAATTCCTGAGCCACTAAAGTCGCAGCTTAGCGTCTCTAGTACACTGTGAGCAGCTTTATAGAATAATCTTCTCCGAGCACCGCAGTCACGCCGGGTGTCAGACACCACGTGGACAACCAGTACAGGACAGCCGAGGGGGCGGCCAGCGGCAGAGTCAATTGTTACATCTGTTTGAGACCTCTGCCTAACTACAGTAGCCAGCGA